>OY728166.1:861719707-862319707 GCA_963277665.1 Viscum album | reverse complement strand
TCTTAATGTCCACCTTTTAAGGTGTTAGAAGAATATTGAACAATCATCGTTTCATGAGGCAGAAATTCGCCATCCACGGAAACAGTATGTTATTTAACCATTAGATGTAGGTGTGTGTAAGTGTAGCTCAAATACTTCTTATAAAAACATCCTAGTATATGGAAGATACTGGTGTTGTTACAAAAGAAATGAATAAAAAGAGTTTAGGGGGTTGGAGAAGCAAAATAAAACAAAATAACACAAGTGAAGACATTACCTTAAAAACGGATAACTCTTTTTGATTTGAGCTCAAAGGATTCCTTGGAAAGACTTATTCCCAAAGTGAGGCTTCTAAGAGTAATATGGGGATGTGGAGAGACAAAATTAACAGGTTTTGGCCGAGCCAAATGCTATAGAGGTGTGGGTAAGGAGGTAGAGGTGGAGGCCTTTTATAAGAGGAGAGGAGGGGCACTCTTGGAAAGTTACAAAATGTTACTTTATTTTCAAATGGGTTTCGGATTTTAAAACTCCCACATTGATGTATTTGGAGGATAAGGTGATAAGGGTTCAAAATATACTCATACAATAGGTTTTTTAAAAGTGTAGGTCTTAGATTTTACATTATCTTTTCATTTTATTTAAATCGTTAAATAATGAGGTAATCGCTGCATCATCATGATGTCATAAATAATTTAAATTATTTAATGTCTAAAAATTATGAAAAAAATACTATGATATAGGAAATATTTTTATCTTTCCAATTAATATTTATAGTCCAAAATATCATTTATTTAGACAAAATTTAAAAAAAATTAATCAGGTGATACATTCTTGTTATATTTACTTTCTTTAAAAAAATAAAAAGATAACAAGTCACTTTCCCACAAAAGTGATTCCATGAGGTCCCCAAGTTTGGCACAAGGCATCCCATGGTCTGACATGAGACAACCAGTAGCATTAGGACACATGTTGGTGTCATTTTGTATTATTATGATATTATTTTATTATCCTTAACTACCCGATTACTCATTAATCAAGATAATTAAAGATAATTATCGTCGTTACTATTCATAATGTCCAAAAACAAAAGAGTCTTGATTACATAATTTGGACCTTTTGATTCAAAATATTTAATCCATTTTACCAAATTCCAAACACAGAAATTTCAATAATTAATTTAAAAATAATTCCCGTTGTCAAAACAAATAGCGGGTTTTTTTGAAACAATATCTATGAAAGGTTTGGCATTAGTTTATGCCCAATTCCAAAGTGAAATTAATCCTAATGACCACCATTGGATTAAATGGTAAAAATATATTCAAATTACATTTTAAGACCAATTAAAAAAATAATCTAACCATTTAATTAAATTAGATGAAAAATCTGTTTTGATGTAAAATGTTGTATTTTTTCACTATTCATTAAAAAATGAACATTGTCAGAAAAATACGAAAAATTTATCCAATGTAAATTTCAATGTCCCAATCATAAATAATATGTTTATTTTGACAAATAGGGCTTATAAAATTGTCAAAAGTTTTATTTCAAAATGGTTTTCCATCAAAAGGCAGTAAAACAATATTTTAAAAATATCAGTGTATTCCATGCTTAAGATTGGATTTGTTCTCATTTTAAACCTCTAAAACACTATCTAATTTATAAATAGAAATAGATAAAAATATCTATTATTCATTAATTAATTGGTATGTTACATTATAAGTAACACTAAAGGAAGTTTTTACTACATAAAACACTGACTTGGCTCACATTACATGTAAGAGTGACCTTTCTTGATAGTTTGCATTATACAAAATATCAAGTTTCACTAAAAAATAATATATTATTAAAATATTGTTATTTAATCAGATATAAAATAGACATTATGAATATTATTAACCACATTTTGAATTTTATATAACATTAAAATTCATCATATTTATTTTCTAGACATTATATAATAACAAATTCAATTTTTCAATAAAAGAAGTATTTTTCAAAAAAAATATAGTTTTACCGCCTTTTGATAGAAAACCCTTTTTAAATATAGTTTTTGACAGTTTTATAAGTTCTATTTGACATAATAAACTTCTAATTTAAAATAATAACATCAAAATTTTCTTTGGTTGAAATTTTGGTATTTTTCTAATGAAATTCATATTTTAATGAATAGTGAAAATACTGCATTTTAATTAAAAACTTCCATTTAGTTTAATTTATTTTTATAAATAGATTATCTTTTTAATTAGTTTTAAAGTATAATTGGATTATATTTTTATAATTTAATCTAATTTTGGTCATTTTAAGTAATTTTGCATTTAAATTGGACATAAACACATGTCAATCTTTTGATAGTTTTTACTTCTTAAAAACCCACTTTCTGGTTTTGATAATGGGAATTAATTTTAAATTAATTTTTACTAATTTTGTGTTTTGAATTTAGAAAAATGGATTCAATATTTGTAATTATAAGTTCCAAATTAGGTAAATAGGTACCTTTTATTTTTGGATGTTATGAATAGTAACTTGAGTAATTATTTGTATTTACCATGGTTAAAGGGTAAATCAGGTAAATAAGGGTAAACAAATAATATTATAATAATATAAAACTACCCTAAAACATATCCTAATCCTATTGTATGAGTAATGGGAGACCAAAACAATCCTTAGGCCGAATTTTTTGGGATTTGAGAACCACTTGGGTGTGAAAATGACATGTTATAATAATTAATTTAAAGTAAAGGGAAATATAACATAAACATGTATCTTTTTACAAAAACAATTTTAATGTGGGGTTATATAATTTATCCTTTTGACTATAAGTAGTCATTATAAATAAAAAAATATTTCCTACATCATGGTATTTTATTTTTAATTTTTATACATTAAATAAATACATTTATTTATGACACAATGATGATGCATTGATTACCTTATTGATGAAATATTCAAATAAATGATATTATAAATATTAAAATAAATGTAATTTGAATATTTTGATGCCATCCATGAATTTTTTTGGATGACATTGACATGTGAGGTATGAGTTAACGCATTGTTTTCTAAGGAATCAAGTTTTTATGACTTTAACAAAAATAAATTACTAAATAGTGTCCAAATTGACATAAATGAGTTTTTAAAACAAATACTATTTTATTAAATGATGTAATAGTCCTAAAAATCTAAGATTCATCCAAATGACTTATATAATGTTAAAAATGTCATTAATGATCTACTTTTGGTTCTCTTGTAATTTTATAGTATCTATAGTAATCGTATATTATGAAAATACAAGTAGACATGGTAAGAGTTAATGTTTTTAACTAAGAGTTAAAGCTAAGAGATAAGGTTAAATTTGTGAGATAAACATGTATAAAAGCTATTGGTTGAGAGTATTTTGATCCATAATTATCTTATCCTATAAATATAACACTTTGAAACTATTATAATTCAAAAATATAATTATAATAAAATAATATTTTAATATATTCCTACAGTGCCCCTCCTCCCTCTTATAAAAGGCCACCACCTTACCCACTTACACACACCTTTCAAGCCCCTTGTCTCATCCAAATTATACTCAAATAAGCTCCCAAAATCACTCCATTCCTCCTAAAGGCCACAATTTGGGTATAGATCCATCTTAGGGAGATATTTTGTGCAAATGAAAAGGAGATACACGAAAAAAGTGGAGTTTCGGACACATATGGAAGAAATCGGACCTAAGGTAAGGGATAATTTTACAATATCATTATTATCTAAGATTGTTTATTCGTAAGTATTTACTGGGGTATATTTATCATTCATGTCCATGTTTTCTAAATATATAATATTATTTCTATTCTTCTATTATTTTTTAAATTCAATTTTACCCATTGGTGATTTTTTTATTAAATGATGTAGAAGGAATATTTCTTTCATTTTTTATATGAGGTACTTTTTGACTTTTCTAGCAATAGTACGAGAAGAATTTTTTTTAACTTATATGGAATGAATAGATTTTTACATCTTCATAATTCCATATTTCCATTAAGATTCATGATTTCTAGTTTATTTTCAACTAAATTATTTTCTTTTAAAATTGAGCAGCATTTTGAGAAAAGAAAACATTTTTAATGAAGAAGGGATATTTTCCTCACGAATTAAGTTTGAGTGTTTTATAAAAATTATTTTCCATGATGATATTTAAATAAGGTTATGTTTTTATCCCTATTATTACTATGATTTAATTTTGTTAATGATGGAATGATATTTAATGTGGATTATGTTATGATAGAATGTTTTTTAAGAAACCCATTTTATTTCTTAGGTTATGCTATGATGAATAATTTATTTTTTTGTGGAACATGTAAAAATGATTTCATTATGAGATGGGTAGGGCATATATCTCCCTCCAATGCATTGGGTAAATATATATATCTCATGAGATAGACATGACTAGAATAGAAAGTGAATCCAGTTCAGTAATACAGGGCTGGAATGACAAGTATATCTGGTTCAGTAATACAAGGTTGGCAGTCTCATCACTCAAAGGATGAGCCTATAAGGGGAAACAACATTTTAGGGTTTCCCTTGTCACCATATCTATTCTTTCTTAGATCAAATTTGTATCTTCTATTCGACGCTCTATCTCGACGCTTCATGACGGAGATTATTTTCCCAGGGGAGGCGTTGAGGAATTCGTGGGTGCAGTTGTCTTGGTATTTCTCACTGTTTGTTGACCTTATTTCAATCTCCCACTTCTTTTCTGGGTAGGGATTTTTTGGTAGTGTGATGGAACCAGCGTTCATCATTACCGCTTCTCCTGGCTGAGGGTAGACGCAGCAGTTCTGTTCCAAGCTGGGAGCGCGTGCGGCAGGTCGATGTAGTCTTCAGGTGTGAACATGAAGGAGGTGACAGGATCTGGTTCTGGTTTGTAGCATGGACTAATGGATTCCTTTGTTTTTTTGGTTTTTGACTTGATTTTATAATCCTCTGAATTGTATATAGCTGTGGTTGTAGACAGTTCATGGTCTGAGTTCGTGTTCATCTGCTCTAGGCAGCTTCAGTTTGATTGCAGTGGTGGTGTGGACGAGATGCATCTGGATCATCTTTATTTGGTGTTTTTTATGCACGATTCAGTTTATGTTTGGGATACTTTTTTTTTTGTGTTCGTGAGATGGTTTTCTGAATTTGGGAATTGTTTGAGGCTTTGGTTTTGGTTGTGTGTTTGGTTCTTCGATAATTTTTTTCACTGAAGTAATGATATTGGATGGCAAGGAGGATTGTGATTTTTTTCACTTATTTGGAAATGCTAGAAAAGAGGCAAGTTTTTGACCTTGGTGGTTCATGGATCAAGGGATTCCGCAACTATTTTTCTACAAGAAGTTGCTCCAAATGAGGTTCAGGGCAAGGCGTTCTCACTATTTCATGTATTTTCAGAATTGGATGTTTGAAAGGGTATAGATTTTTCCATCGGTACCAGGCCCATGCTCTTTGGCATGAGACAACTAGTTATGCTGTGATGCGATAATGGAATATGGTTTTAATGTCTTTTTTTGTTGAGAGGATCTGATCTCTTATAGTGTGGGTTGTTTTTTATCTTGAGTTTTGGTCTGTTGGTGCATGGTTTGTTGTTTAAGTCTTGATGTCATGGGTTTCCCCCTTCTTCCCTTAAAAGGGGGAACTATAAAAATAAAAATAAAATTAATACAGGGTTGGAATGGCGTGTAAATCTGGATCAGTAATACATGGCTGGAATGGCAAGTGAACCCGGTTTATTAATGAACTTTTTTCACTATGATAGTCTTAGCTGCAATGCCTTGGCTATTTTGGAAATCATATTATGTGCTTATTTGTTTTCCACAATTCCATGTTTTATTCCAATGCTATTTTATCATGGTTAATGTTCCTTTATGATATGTTCCTTACGTACTACCAATATTTATTTCATGACTCAAGATTTTGATATTTAAAATTTATGTTTATGTTTTTACATTCTTATGTTTATGGTTTGTTTTATGTTCTCTATTTTTACCCTTACTGATCATTTGAGCTCACCCTTTTTTTGTTTTTTTCCATGATATAAATAAAGTTTTTAGGTAGGAAAACAAAAGGGGAAGATCTTTATGAGATATATTGAATATATTTCTCCAAGTTATAAGATTGTGTTCCAAGTTTCCAAAGACACTAAACTAATACGGTCTTTGGGTGTATATTTGTGTAATGAATTAATTATTCCACAAAAGAAATGTAATGTCCATGTATATTAATCTTGGGTCGTTAGAAGGACCCAATCCAGATCCAAGTATATTATAGTAGAATACTGAGGATCCACTAATTGGGCGCACTCATCACTTGAATCCCACTCGTGGTATACCTATATAAAAGAATAATTTTGAAAATCTTGAGTTCTTTACAATCTATTCTGAAGCTAGCATAGGTTGAGATCTGATCCATTAAAGAATGAACCTCTGATTTACTTTGAAACCATTCAGATGTTGCTAAATCTTTAGCAGGACCCTTGTGTTTAATAATATGTTTATCATCTTCTATGTCTAACATATAACATTTATGTGCTAAGAATATTATTTATTTTACATGGAATTTGAGTTTAAAATTACCAAAATCAATGGAAGAGATCATATTGTCATGAGGAGGACTTCTTAGAACTATTGAGTCGGTATTAGTATAGTAACAGCCAGATCTAGAAATGTGTGGATACATATGAATATGAGAACAAGCAGTTATAGTTGCAAACAAATCAACTTCCAACAACTTAGGAGCATTCCAATCATCATCTTCAGCAATGCAACTATTGGTAATGTAATTGAAAATATAATAATGATTGGTAAGCTTCTCCGCTGATTGAAAACTATCCTTATTCATAAATTATTTATATTTATTTTGATTTAAGATATTTGTTACTACACTTTCAGGATTCATACTAAATCTACCATAGAGAGAGTTCATTAGAATCTTATAAATAAATGTCATAGCTTCATTACCTGATTTCTTGGATTCTATTCTACTTTAATAGAGGTGTGAGATAAGGACTTTTAAAGGACAAGCCTTCTTATCAAAAAAATAACCCCTAAGAGGAATTATATGATAACCTAAATGATGTAAAAACTTTAACTCTTTGCTATAAAATACTCAAACTAATTTTCCTATATGAAAGACTAAAGTACAAGTTTTATCCTTATAAGGTAATAATGGATGTGATATATTAGTAGGACATACTACATAGGCATCAATAAATCCAAAACATCTATGTAATTTGACTCTCTCCAAATTATTCTTCCATACAGGTATACCACAAGGCATAAAATATTCTTTCATAGTATAAGGATATAAAGAGTTCACATCATAATAGTATAGATTCTCACCATAGGGCTTATAGACATTCGCATCACCACTATAATATCCGCACCAAATAAAAGTTTCCTTGGTTTCTTGTAGGTATATGAATATGAAAGGACACATTATTCAAATAATTATGAAAAAATATTTCATGGGAAAGTAATAACAATGTCATCACATCCTTGATATCAATATTATACTTTTCCCAATTCATCTCTTTCACCTTAAACATCACACCACCTAAGATAAGGATATATTGTCTAATATAGTTTATCAAATCCTCACTATGACCCTAAATATTAGTCACTTACAATTCAAAATGTGGAATATAACCTTTGGTACCTAATTTAGGACATAATGTCTTCCCCGATGATAGAAGACTGTTATGGAGCAATGTGCATGAATCTCTAAAATGTAATAAGATATTACCACCAATATATAATTTCAACTAATAATGTTTATGATTCCTCATCAATGATTTAATTCTATATGAATTACCATAAGTATTAGGAATAAAAATTTCATCAAATTGGGAAAAATTATGGAAATAAACTATTCTAACAATATGGTATTTTTTCACATAGATCTCCAAATTAGAGAGAAATTAAAATAATTTTTTTTACTCATATCTTCAAATTGAGTATTGAAATATATTTTATTCTCATTGAAATAGGTTTTGATCAAATATTTATGTAGGGATGTAAGATAATCATCAGAATTTACCACTAAGTAACTAGCTGTGTAAGGTACAAGAACACTATTGGCTAGTATAGTATCTATATCAGTTATAATTAAAGAACGAAATTCTATTACCCTACCTTTGATTTCCTTTATTTTAGTAGGAATATAAATATCTGTATACTTTAGTGATTTAACTTCTGGTAGTTCATAACTTCCTATTTCTGACTCCATTACATTGTGAATATTAGTAAGTATAGCTGATAATATATCATTAAGAAATTCTATTAATTTGTGTGAATCCTTTTATCATAATATATATGAATAAACACACATTTAATCACTACATCTTGATATTTTTCACCATATAAATTAACCTGTTGATCAATCATATCATATATCTTATTCTTTGATATGTCCTAAACGTGTTTTATAATAGTATTCAAGAGTCTTTGGTTGTGACGGTATCTATATTATTGGATAAGCTAGATAGAACTATTCGAACAAAGGCTAATATAATCAATAAAAATAATATAGTAAGTATTAAAACAACAATTACTCAAGTTTATAGTAGTAAGGATGGTGATATCAAGCAGAAACAAATGCAAGAAATATGAAACTAGTAAAATATTAATTGAGTTCATGATTGAAAGAAAATTGATCCATATTGAGACATTTTCAATAGATGATCATACAGTTGTATTTAAAGGTAAAAAAATGGTTATTTAAAATATTATTTATTTTATGTATGTGATTTTGAATTAAATATTATCCCACTGAAACTCAATCTTCCAATCGTTTGAATGTCGTTATATTGGGATCAAATATCAGAAAAAAAAAATATTTTTTGAGTTTGAGTTAAGTAATCCTTTTACATTATCTAAAATGATAGGTGATTACTTAAGTAGTCCTACTCTTGATATATATAATAGATTATTAATATATCCTCCATAGATAATAGGTTTAGTCTTATATCATCCAACATCTCAAAAAAATTCAATATATAATTAGATGATGATTGATATAAGGAAATGTGCACCATATTGATTGGGATTCAGAAACAAGGGTTTCAAATCAATAAAAATATATTTGGGTTCATTAAGAAGAATCGTGCTACTTTAGAAAAAGAAGTTCTTCTTATGGCTGGAATACTAGCACACATGAATATAAAAGAAGCATATGATCTTATGAGGAAATTTTATTACCTAAATAATGAAATATATAATGTTTCTAGCCTTAGTGTTCTCTTAAAAGAATTATCTAAGAGGGTGCAGATATCTAGGTATGAAGATTTCATAATCAGGATAGCACTCGCATATGAGAATTGTGTCTTTTATCTCCCTACCTTCCTTAAAATCCATGGTATAATCTACCTCTTAGGTATCTTTCATTTTCATGAGCATGATTTAGCTAGAAGTTTAATAGTATTTTCTCACAATCATCAAGAATAAAGAAACCAGTCAACAAAGGATATAGTAGCCACTTTATCTTTCTTTAAGTATCATAAATTCTATCTTTATGATGAGGCTCTTAAATAGTATAAGGAGAAACTACATGAGATCTATGATACTGATGATATTGATAAGAATTTAATAACATTTTATAAGAAGGCTAGGGATCCATTTCATTTCATAGCAAAGGTACTGTGTAAGGAAAAAGTTCTAGGATCTAATAGGATTCTAATAACTCAAGATGTTGTTTTTAGTGCTTATCATTCATGATTTATTTCTTTCTTAATGAAGAAATTTCTAGTAGAAAAAATCTTATTCCCGAACCTAATGGAAAAAATAAAATATGTATATATGTATTTGCTTTATGATTATAAGGAGTTTTTACATCGTCAAATAAATGATAAATTAAAGATGAAAACATTGAATCTAACTTAGATAGAAAGCTCGTCAAAAGTATTGGCCTTCCTATCAAACAAATAACCCCTAAGTGGAATAATATGATAAACTAAATGATGCACTAACTTCAACTCTTTTTTATAAAAAACTCCAACAAATTTTTTTGTTGGAAAGACTAAAGTACCAGTTTTATCCTTATAAATTAATAATGGATGTAATATATTAGTAGGACATAATACATAGGCCTCAATAAATATAAACAAGTTATCTATTTCTATGATCTCCAAATTATTCTTCCATACAAGTATACCATAAGGCATCAGATATTCTTTTATAATATAAGGATATAAAGAGTTCACATCATAATAGTATAGATTCTCACAATAGGGCTTATATACATTAGCAAGACCACCATAATATCCATGCCTAATAAAGGTGTCTTGGTTTCTTGTAGGTATATGAATATGAAAGGAATAATCATCCAAATAATTCTAACAAAAGATTTTAAGGGAAAGTGATGACAATGTCATCACATCCTCGATATCAATAATATACTTTTCCCAATTCATCTCTTGTGCCTTCAACATCACACCACCTAAGATAAGTATATTTTATCGAAGATAGTTTATCAAATCCTCACTATTACCCTAAATATTAGACACTTCCAATTCAGAATGTGGGATATAACCTTTGGTACCTAATTCAGGACATAATGTATTCCCCAATGATTTAAGACTGTTAGAGAGAAATGTGCATGAGTCTATGAAACGTAGTAAGATCATACCATCAATATATATATTCAACTCAAAAAATTTATGATTACTTATTAATTTTTTAATTCTATATGGATTACCACGATCATCATAATACCTAAGAATGAAAATTCCATCAAATCATAAAAAATTATGGAAATAAATTGTTCGAACATGGAGATATTTTTTCACATAAGCCTCCAAATTAGATAGAAATTAAAATAACATTATTTTAATCCTATCTTTAATGTGAGGATTTAAATGGATTTGATTATCACTTAAAAAGGTTTTAATCAAATATTTAGGAAGTATGTAAGATCATCACCAAGATTTACCACTAAGTAAATAGCTTCATAAGGCTCATGAACACTATTGACTAGTATAGTCTCTATATCGGCTACAATAAAGGAATGACATTATGTTTCACTACCTTTGATTACCTTATTTTAGTGGTAATAATACTATCTTTATACTTCATTGATTTGTCTTATAGTGGTTCACAAGTTCATATTTCTGACTCCATTACATTATGAATATTATTAAAAATAGATGACCCTCACTGAAAAGGGTTTTGATTGAATATTCAGGTAGGAATATAAGATCATTGCTAGGATTTACCACTAAGTAACTAGCTATGTAAGATACATGAACACTATTGACTAGTATAGTAGCTATATCAGCTATAATGAAATAACAACATTTTATTCTCCTACCTTTTATTGCCTTTATTTTAGTGGGAATATGAATATATTTATAATTTAGTGATTTAACTTCTGGTATTTCACAACTTCCTATTTATGAATACATTACATTTTGAATATTAGTAACAATAAGGGAGAAGTTTGAATCATACCTATTTGTTTCCAAACATCAAGCTCGTGTCCAAGAAAAACTACTCCATAACTGCACAACATCAAAAAGTGGCTGACATCATCTTAGAAAATCCCAGAAGATGGAATTTTCAACTTATTTTCAAACTAGTTGAACCTACCACAATAGAGGATATTCTAAAGACCTCAAAATACTACTGATGAAACTATGATATGGAATCCAAAAAATTCAAGGATCCATAGTGTTAAATCCTAATATAAACTTCTCTCTAATGATCCTATAATTCTTCCAAGAAATCTAACAAGAAAATATGTATGGAAACTAAAGTTGGATGAAATAGATTACCTACGAGAAGTAGATTATCATCAATTATCCAGATGGGGGGTGAAATTATTCACTATCCAATCAACCTAAAATACTTGAGAATATTTTCTAGGATGTCATGTGGGTAGAATTATTTGGAATGAATCCTCTTACCCTATCCATTAGACTCTCTTATTTTATCTTCCAAGACCTTACAGGATTAGGAACATGATATACCTAAGGGTATCCCTTAAAATACTAGATCCTGAAATACATCACTTCCAACTATTCTCTCTAGTTTTCATGGGCTTCTACTACACCATTTTTGGATTTGGATAAGTATAAAAAAGACAATGAATGAAAAAATACTTCCATACCCCAGGCAGACAACATCCCTCATTAAAAGGATAAGTAAGGTGGGACAACCAGATAAATCTCTCCCCAGATTCACATATTTAACCCCTCTTTCTGAAAAATACAATAAAGCTTCACTTTTATGAAGTAATTAGGTCATCTAACTCCTTTATCAGTATAATCCCACGTCTTGAAGTGAGTTATTTTGGAAGTCAAAAGTAAACATACCATGTAGTTTCTCTTGGTTGGTTAAGGAAGTATGAAAGACTTTGTGGTTGCTTACTTTTCCAGGATGGTAGCAGGAAGAATTAAGAATAATCCTCTTATCCGTCAGTTAACTACAGATTTAATATATTTTATACTATACTCTAACAGTCTCCAAAGAAATATTATTGATTTTCCTACCTTTTCTTTTCTATACATTCATGGTCTATCCCTCAACTCTTTTCTTCTAAGTCTCTTGATGAATGTAATGCAATTTTAGAATAGTGGTCATTGTTTCAAGGGAAGAATGTGTCTTAGTCGAATGATATTCAACCTTCTGATTTCATAGAACAAAGCCTCTCTTGTGATATATTTCATTGTGTAAGGGAATGGTTTAAAATCCAAAAATTAGAAGCTCCTCAATAGTATGTAAACAACCAAACCATTTCTATTAAAAGAAAGTGTGAGAAGCTAATAAAATAGGGCATGTGGTAATCTTTTCTTAATGATAGAGTGATATCTCAGTATAATATAGTCATTTACTATTCTATATAGTCTATAAGAACCACTATAGACACCACTATATGCACCAATATATGTGGTTCTTTACCTATAGTGGTGCCTATAATGGTACCTATAGTGGATCGATTGATCACTCAATATAGTGAGCCAATGGGTATCGAAACAAGAAAGTGGGCATAGCTATGATAGTGGTAATGATTGAAGATAGTATTGAACCAGTAGGTTGGAGTAGATCATCTATAGGGAGAACCCTCAAATCCCACTTGAAGTAGGTACCCCTCCGAAAAGGGGAAAAGTGATAGGTACTCATGAGAAATAAGTACCAGCCCACAATATTAGAAGATTACTCATATTTCTTTAATATAAATTCATAAATAAGTAAAAAAGTGAAATATAAAGAACAAGGGTAGGAGTGGTTAGGCCCGAAATAGATAATGAGCTAACTGGCAGAAACCTTACCCCTAATCCATATAAGAAGTGCACCTGATAGGAGCCTCTCTTGAACCCCTTTTGCTACTAAAATATCCTGATCACTTTAGGGACAATAATAAAGTTTATGAAATGAATTTTAAGGTGGTTGAATTAGTGTCCCATAGAATTCACTTATAACAGGTTCTCTAAAGAGTTGATTTTCTCACGAGAAATCCTTCTATTCTATGCTTTGCGATGAAACCAGACAGAAGAGGTGGTCTCTTCCCCCATTCCCTTTTAGTTCCTATATGATTTATTCTTGAATATTTAAAGGATAAATATATAGGGATAATTCATTATATTTAGAGATGGGAAGACAAGTAGTGGGATGAACGGTATAAAAATAATGGTTCGATGTGGTCAGTAGTCCTATCTTCTAGATGGATTGCTTCAACTTTAGTTGAACTCATGGGAAGATATAATAAATAAAGAAGAGACCTTAAATATTATTCTGTGTGAAATTGGTACTTTACTATACCCTATAGTTGAACAAGGCTACTACTTTCTTTTTCTAGTGAATTGGATCTTTGGATTTACTGTGTTACTATTTAGAGAATGGAATCTGTTATGGGTGATATCTCTCTATCTTAATTCAATCATTTCTACCAGCTCTGACTAACTTCCTTTAGGAAGAAAATAAAGTCCCATTGATTGATAAATTGATAGAATTAATGGAATAAGGGATGATTGCAAACCTAAAATAGGTACACTATTAGGGTAGAGTATTGAGAATCGGGCTAAGAGTAGCTATTGAATTTGTTGATGGCGATGTGATAATTCCAGTCGATGATGGGTGGAATAAGCCTCTAGATAATGATGTTTTTAATCTTCAAACCCATCAGTTGATTCACAATAATTGGTTTGGTTATCTACTATATATTAATAGAATTGAAGTAGGGTCTAGGTATCTCTGTAATAGAGAAATCGTGGATATTTGGAATCTAATTTTAAAAAATCTCCAAACCTAGTAATGAAAATCCCTAAATGACTTATTTTTGTAAGATTTTTCAATGTGGTTTTTTTTATTTTACAATGTTTGAGGATGTGTTGAAAAATTACACATGGTCATGTTACTTAGGTTGCTTCATGGGGTTGGGTATGGGTATATGTGGTTCGATAGATGGGGTAAAGATTCTGCCATGGAATCTTCAGAGTTACCAAAAATAATTATGAAAGAGTAATAAAAATTGTCACAATATATATATATATTGGTGAACTTGATAATATCATACAAGATTTAAATAACACGAGTCGATTTCAAGAAATTCATTTATTATTATGAGTGAGACCCAATTGATCACAATCATAGATCTTTTTAGAGTGATGCTTACTCACAAATCCCTAGCTCCTGCATCAATCGTGGTTACTTATATTTTGTACTTCTTCAAGACTTTCAACCCCTGCAAAACAACTGAGACAAAAATATATGAAAAAATGCACTACTACTATCAGATAGTAGATGGTCTATAAGAATATTAGAATATATAGCACAAACATAGAAATAAAAGAAAGAAAACAAGTTTAGGATGAGTTAGTAGGAAGTGAAAGAGGTTTCACATTGGTGATATGGGACCATAAGGTTTAAGTACCAAGTGATGAAATCAATGAACAATGTAATCATTGGAATTCACATTATTTGTACCATAAGGTTTAAGTACATACTGGTGAATACACGATTCAATATTTTGGTAATTGTGTTATGATCAATGAAGTAGAACCTAAAATAGTTCTTAAGACACTTCTAATGCCTACTCTAGTGCATGGTGATGATGTTTATAGTGATTTCATCTACTCATATAAAAATGTATTATTGCGTATGGGATAGAAGTGGTACTGGTATTTATATATATTAATGGTAATCATGATAAGTGGTATGCGACACCAGCAATCAGGCACCACCAAACCTACTATGCACACCATGGAAAGGTCCTAATACTTATATATATTGTACGAATCAGGTGGTCAAGTAGATGGTTGATGATGAATCGCTTATGTCTAGACGAAATCTAGTGGTTTCTGAAACACTCTGAGAAGTTAAGGTATAATGTGGTGCAAAAAGAGTATGGGAAATCTTTTTTTATGGTCACTTTTCCATCATATTGAGTATTCATAGGTGTAAGAGGTGGTTGGCATGGTATGGATGGATGTTGTGTGGTACATTGGATGGTCCATGGTGTCATCATCTCGAGTTGAAAGGGTTGGTACTTAAACCTTATGGTATGGGTGGTAGTGGGAAGCTAGTTGAGAACAGTATGGGAGAAATAACCTAATGTGACTGAAACAAGTCTTTGATATTAGTTTTTCTATAGGATTTACACTACTCTAATAGTGTGTCAAGAGTTTTAAAGGTGAAAACATGACCATAAGGTTTAATTAATGATTGAGTAGTGGAGCACGATATCAAAGAAATCACAACATAGAAACACACCAGTCGATATTGTATAGTCATGGAAATAGGTACTCTTCTATATAGAGGTATGTTTTGAACCTGTCCAAATGTTTATTCCAGTTTCAAAATGGAAGGTATGGGTTCGTGCCAATATAAACCAGTAGGCAGGGGGTAGCCGCAGGTGAACAATAATGGTAAAGTTTAGATCTGCAATAGTGTGATTGATCATATGAGGAAATATTATTACCTGAATAATAAAATATAGATTGCTTCTAGCCTTAGTGTTCTCTTAAAGTAATTATCTAAGAGGGTGCAGATAGCTTGGTATGAAGATTTCATAATCAGGCTAGTGTCCGCATATGATAATTATGTCTTTTATCTTCCTGACTTCCTTAAAACCCATGGTAGAATGTACCGCTCAAGTATCTTCAATTTTCATGATCATGATTTAGCTATAAGTTAAATAGTATTTTCCTACAATCATCAAGAATAAAGAAACCAATTGAAAAAGGATATAGTAGCCACTTTAGTTGCCTTTAAGTATCATAAATTTTATCTTTGTGATGAGGCTCTTAAATGGTATAAGGAAAAACTACATGAGATCTATGATACTGAGGATATTGATAAGAATTTAATAACATTTTATAAGAAGTCTAGTGATCTATTTTAGTTCATAGCAAAGGTACTATGCAATGAAAATGTTACAGGATCTAATAGGATTCTAATAACTCAAGATGCTTCTACTAGTGCTTATCATATCATGAGTTATTTCTTGTTTAATGAAGAAATGGCTAGGATAAAAAGTATTATTATTGACCCTTATGTAAAAATAAATGATGTATATATGTATTTTCTTCATGATTATAAAGTGTTTTTTCATCATCAAATTAGTGATAAATTTAAGATGGAAATCATTGAATCTAAGTTAGATAGAGAGCTCATCAAAAGTCTATTCATGCCTTTGATCTATGGGGAGACAATGATTACTATGAAACATTATGTTAGTCTAAAATAAATTAAATTTATAAGTATAAATGATATCTATAACCTCTCTAAACTTATCATAGAATTTTAGAACCATAAATATCCATACATAGTTAATTTTATGAATTTGATTACTATTATTAGTTGGTTTTCTTCTACAATGGATAGAACTGTTGTATATAGTACACCATATTTCACTAATAAACAGGATTATATGTATTTTTTAAAAGAATAGATAATGGTTTATGAAATTACTACCAAAAATAAATGAAATACTACTATAAGTGTACTCACTATGATGAGGGATAATTGAAAGACTCAATCTTCATCATTCACTAACTTTATGCATTATACGGATGCATACATTTCCATGAATGTAGTAGAATCATTATTGAAACAAGGATCACCTATATTTATTGTACATGATAATTTTATAATGACACATCATTACATAATAATTTTACCTAATATATATAATAACTGATATTATAAATAGTTTTTATTCATCTATCTCCTAAAACTTTTATGGAGATTGGAAATTTTTAAGAAATTTCATTGATTATATTGGATAGAAATATCTTTATCCTGGTTCTATATATGATTGTATGCGTTTTATATACTCATACCCTCAGGCTATTTATTGTTATATTATAACATTAGAATTCATCTAATTAATCGAGAAATATTCTTAACATATTGATGCTTCATATTTGAAATTTACTATAGGATATAGAATGAAATTACCTTTATCTAGTGATTTTTCATTTACTTTAGGTAAGGCTATATAATTGTGTGATCAATTTGGTAATCGTTTACCAAATAATAAGATATATCATATGATTGATCCACTAGTTAAGTTATATGGTGAAAATATCAAGATGCGATGATTAAAGGTGTCTTTATTCATATCTATTGTGAACAAAAGGATTCACATAAATGAATAGACTTTCCTAATGAGATATCATCATCTTTTATTACTAATATTTGCGATGTACTAGAGTCAGAAATAGAAAATTGTGAACTACCATAAGTTAAATCATTGAAGTATGAATATTGTTGTGTTCCCACTAAAATGAAAGCAATCAAGGGGAATACAAATATCTTTATACTTCAGTGATAAGGTTAATTAATATAGTAATATTACTACCTACTCACACGAATACCTAATATCTATTGAATATTCAGTCCTCTTTGTCATTTATACTAACTATATTATACCATCGTCAAAACCATTGATGGTTCTCTAGGTTTTGATTCAAGTCAAAAGAGGAATAATGTTAAGAGTTTTTTACTCTGTAAAAAAACTGAGTTGATGATCCTTTATTATTGAATAGTCAGAGTAGTTAAAGCTTCTAGTAGCTGGGTACTGGTAGCCCTGTGGTCAACCACATCATGTTCAGAGTCATAGTGAGGATTTGATAAATTATCTTTGACAAGATATCCTTATCTTAGGTGTTGTGATGTTGAAGGTTCAATAGATGAATTGGGAAAGGTATAATATAGATATCAAGGATGTGATGACATTGTCATCGATTTCCCTTAAAAACTTTCATCAGAATTATTTGGATGATGTGTCCTTTCATATTCATATACCTACAAGAAACTAAGACACCTTTATTAGGTGTGGCTATTATAGTGGCCATGTTGATGTCTATAAGCCCTATGGTGAGAATCTATACTACTATGATGTGAACTCTTTATATCCTTATATTATGAAATAATATTTGATGCCATGTGGTATACCTGTATGGAAGAATAATCTGGAGAGCATAGAATTAGATAACTTGTTTGGATTTATTGAGGCCTATGTAGTATGTCCTACTAATATATCATGTCCATTATTACTATATAAGGATAAAACTGGTACTTTAGTCATTCCTATAAGAAAATTCATTGGAGTATTTCATAGCGAAGAGTTGATGTTTTTTCATCATTTAGGTTATCATATAATTCCTCCTAGGGTTTATTTGTTTGATAAGAAGGCCATTCAATTCAATGAATATAGTATATTTAATGAGGCTCCAAATCTAATTAAACTATTTATAAGAGAGGATTTCATAAGCTCTAGATATTATTTATATAAATACCTACCTCAAGATATTTATTATAGTATTATAGATCAGTTTGGTGAATATACGTTGGAGGCTATCATTATATATGTCCTAGGGGTTTTGTATAATAGTATTCAAGAGTCCTCAATTGTGAGGGTATCTACATTGTTGGATAAGGTAGATAGAACTGTATGAAAACGGGATAATATAATCAATAAAAATAAGATTGTAAGTAATACAACAACAAGTACTCAAGTTGATAGTAGTGGGGATGGTGATATCAAGTAGAAAAAAATTAAGAAATGTGAAATTGGTAAAATATTTCTTGAGTTCGTGATTGAACTAAAATCAATCCATATTGAGAACAGAAGTCATAATTATAGCATATATTACTAATTCATACTAATTAATTACTGCCTTACGTAAGAAATGAAATGGACCTACCTATAGATATTATACCAAGTAGGATATGATATTATAAGGTAGAGGTCCCTTTTAAACTTATTCATCAGGTTTTGGTTTATGATCCTTCTTACCTTTCGTCTTATCCTTCAATGTTGCTGCCTTGATATTGTAGAGAGTTGGTTTTGTATTTTGACCTTCTATAGGGGACCGAATGACTTATTTTTCTTCTTTATTTTTATAATTATCATTTTCTTCATATTTTCTCAATTGTTCAAATAGGTAAATAATGGTTTCATATTTACTCCCTATGTCTATTACTTCTATTGTTTGTGTGTCTATCCAGAAATTATTTGAATCATAGACATTCTCCCTTTTTTTACTATATTGTAGTATGAGGTTTATTAGTAATTCCTTTTTAAAAATCTTGAGTTCTTTCCAATCTATTATAAAGTTAGCTGAAGTTGAGATTTGATCCATTAAAGAGAGATCATCCAATTTCTTTTGAAACCATTGAGATGTTAATATATCTTTAGCAGGACCCTTGTGTTTAATAATATGTCTATCATCTTCTATGTCTAACATATAACCTTTTGGTGCTAAGAATATTCCTATCTTGACATGGAATTAGAGTCTAAACTTACTCAATTCAATGGAAGAGATCATATCATCAGGAAGAGGAATTCCTAGAACTATTGAGTCAGTATTAGTATAGTAACAGTATAGTCTGGAAATGTGTTGATACATATGAATATGAGAACAAGAAGTTATAGCCATAGAAAAATAAACTACCGACATCTTAGAAACTTTCCAGACATCATCGTTAGCAAAGTTACTATTGGTAATGTAATTGAAAACATAATAAGGATCGTTAAGCTTCTTTTTTTATTGATAACTACCATTATTCATAAATTATTCATATTTCTTTTGATATCATATCTCAGTTACTATACTTTTAGGATTTATAATAAATATACCATAGAGAGAATTTTTTATAATCTTATAAATAAATTTCATAGATTCATCACCTAATTTATTGGATTCTATTCTACTTTCATAGAGGTGTGAGACAAAGCATTTGAAAGTACTAGAGTTCCTATCAAACAAATAACCCCTAAGAGGAATTATATGATAACCTAAATGGCATGAAAACTTCAACTCTTCACTATAAAAAACTCCATTATATTTTACTAAATGAAAGACTAAAGTACCTGTTTTATCATTATAAGGTTAGAATGAACATGATATATTAGTAGGACATACTACATAGGCCTCAATAAATCCAAACAGGCTATCTAATTCGATGCTCTCTAAATTATTCTTCCATAAAAATATACCAAAAGGCATAGAATATTCTTTCACAATATAAGGATATGTATACTTCACATCATAATAGTATAGATTCTAACCATAGGGATTATAGACAATAGACCAACCACTATAATATCTGTGACTAACAAAGGTGTATTCATTTCTTGTAGGTATATGAATATGATAGGACTCATCATCCAAATAATTCTGAAAAAATATTTTAAGGGAAAGCGATAACCATGTCATCCCATCCTCGATATCAATATTATACTTTTTCCAATCCATCTCTTGCACCTTCAAAATCACACCACCTAAGATAAGGATATATTGTCAATAATAGTTTATCAAATCCTCTCTATGATCCTAAAGATTAGACACTTCCAATTCAAAATGTGGGATAGAAACTTTGGTGCCTAATTCATGACATAATTTCTTCCTAGAGGATTTAAGACTGTTAATGAACAATGTACATGAATCTCTTAAACATAATAAGATCCTACCACCAATATATACTTTCAACTTGTAATGTTTTTTATTCCTTATCAAAATTTTTAATTCTATATAGATTACTACGATCATTATAATACCTAAGAATGAAAATTCCATCAAATCAAGAAAAATTATAGAAATAAACTATTTGGGCACAAGGATATTTTTTCACATAGACCTCCAAAATAGAGATAATTTCAAGTAACGTTATTTTAATCCTATCTCCAAAGTGAGGATTGAAATGGATTTTATTCTCACTGAAAAAGGTTTTGATTGAATATTCATGTATGGATGTAAGATTGTCACTGTGATTTATCACCAAGTAACTTGTTGCATAAGGTACCTGATCACTATTGACTAGTATAGTCTCTATATCAGCTATAATGAAATAATGACATCTTTTTCCCCTACCTTTGATTACCTTTATTTTAGTGGGAATAAAACTATATATCTATATAATTTAGTGATTTAACTTTTGGTAGTTCACAAATTCCTATTTATGATTCCATTACATTATGAATATTAGTAAGAATAGTTGATGATATATCATTAAGGAATTGGAAAGATGAAATCATAGATAAATAATATAGAAGTAGGTATGATGAAAATGTTATGATATTATTGAATGAGTACAAGATTTATAAATAAATCATTAATAATACTTTTCTTATATCAGAAAATTAATTAAAAATGTTACAGACTAAAATGGAATATATGACTAGTCAATTCAATGAATATAGTATATTTAATGAGACTCCAAATATAATTAAACTATTGATAGGAAAGGATATTATAAGTACTAGATCTTATTTATATAAATACCTACCTCAAGATATTTATTATAGTAATATAGCTCAAATTTGTGAATATAAGATATAGGATATCATTATATATGTACTAGGGGTGTTTTATAACAGTATTCAAGAGTCCTTGGTTGTGAGGGTATCTACATTGTTGGTACCTAATTCCTGACATAATGTCTTCCCCAATGATTCAAGACTGTTATGGAGCAATGTTCATGAATCTCTAAAACATAATAAGATCTTACCACCAATATATACTTTCAACTTGTAAATTTTATGATTCCTCATCAATGTTTTAATTATCAGTAGATTACCACAATTATCATAATACTTAAGATTGAAAATTCCATAAAAATGGGAAAAATTATGGAAATAAACTATTTAAACACAAGGATATTTTTTCACATGGACCTAAAAATTAGATAGAAATTCAAATAAAATTCTTTTACTCTTATATTCAAAGTGACAATTGAAATGGATTTGAGTCTCACTGAAAAATGTTTTGATCGAATATCTAGGTAGGGATGTAAGATCATCACTAGGATTTACCACTAAATAACCAGCTGTGTAAGGTACATGAACACTATTGACTAGTATAGTCTCTATATCTGCTATAATTAAAGAAATAAATTTTGTTTACATACCTTTGATTGCCTTTATTTTAGTGGGAATATGACTATATTTATACATCAGTGATTTATCTTCTGGTAGTTCACAACTTCCAATTTCTGACTCCATTGCATTGTGAATATTAGTAATAATAGATGATGATATCTCATTAGGAAAGTCAATTAATTTATGTGAATCCTTTTATTATTAATAGATATGAATAAAGACACATTTAATCACTACATCCTGATATTATTCACCATATAACTTAACTATCCGATCAATCATATCATATATCTTCTTTTTTGGTCCACGATTTCCAAATTGATCACACAATAGTATAACCTTACCTAAAGTAAATGAAAAATCAATGGATGAAGGTAATTGAATTCTATATCCTATAGTAAATTTCAAATATGATGTATCGATATTATAAGCATATTAATTGATTAATTGGATGAATTTTAGTCATATCTTCCATTTTATTATGTAACATCTGTAAGAAGTAGCATTGATTCTATTGGATGGAAAGATCTTTATCCCAGTTCTATCTATTCTTCTATGGGATTTATATAACCATAAACCTCTTCAAAAGTAAAAAAAAATATCCTCATGTTTAAATATTTTATTTCCATTAGGTAAGAATGCACATAGTATTCTTCCACCCTTTAGGGGAAAAAATCCAAATAGTTATTAAGTACCCTAATAAAAAAACAATATAAAATGGTCATGAAAATAAATCAAGGTAATTTAGAATATTACACTTCCAAAATAATAATAAAACCTATAATAAAAACATAGTATATAGCAATCAAATAGCATTTATCATTGACTAAAAATTTATAAAAATTTACATGCTTTTATCTAGCTCATCAAAAAACTATCTACGCATTTTTATTATAAATTAGAATCAATATACACATACCTAAAACTTACAATATGATCATTGTTGGTTATTTGTTGAATCATTCATTTTATATCATTATGTTCAAATAACTATTATAACAAAATAATAATTATTTTTAAAACATGTTATTAGGAAAATGTAATATTATTCATAAACATTAGAATATACATACCTCAAATTGTAATCAGACTTAACATATAGTTTGCAAACAAATATTGAAGATGGGTAAGTCTAATTTGGGTATAAGACTGGTCATCATTGAATGTCTACAATAACAGTGAATGATATGAGATTAAATAATAGAAAAATATGACAAAAAATATAAAAAAAATAATATTACTAACCTTATCAAATTCAATAGTTACCCCAGTTGTGATTATCACATACATGAATCGTAGAACATAATAACCACATTCAACATATCATTTTTGAAGATGAAATTATAGTTATAAAAAAATTAACTTGATAATAAAAAACAATATATATATATATCAAAAAATTAGAATAATATCTAATATAAAAAATAATTACCTTTACTTCCATATATTAGATTTCATTTGGTTTCTTTATTGACATGTGTTATTTGTTAAATTTTTTCCATGAACTGCATTTTCATATATATGAACTAATAATACATGTATTAACAATGAGGATTAAACATAATGAGCTTATGAAAACAAAAAAAAACTTACCTGTATAATGATGTGGAAAATATTTTACAAACACTCCCTAATAAAGAGAAAAACCAATATAAGGTGCATTCACTTGGGAAAAATACTCCCAGCATCTAATGCCCCCTATAATAAAAAAAGTTCATAATTAATAACATTATAATAATCATTAGTTTATAATTATGTTTATGTTATTACTTATCATTAAATGGAAAAAACTAACACCCAATCTCTGTATCTGATAATCTCTCACATATATATGCAAATCTATTAGGATTATTCACATGTTACACTTATATGGAAATGTATTCTAGATCTATAAAACCATAAATGCATGTGCTTTCATTTTTTATAAGAAGTGTGTGTAGATGCCTAATTTAAAAAGGAAATATAGTTAGTCAATTTAAACCATCTTTTATTAAATAAAAAAAATCAAATGTCAATTTACTTACATGGAAAACAACTGCAACACATTCCGGCTGAGCTCTTCGAAATCAACTAGATGCATGATATCTTCTTTGAGTAATCTCAATGGATAATCTCTTCCATTTATATCAAATATAATCTGAAACTCATAAATATTATTGAAGGAATAATAATCCTGAGATAATCTTTGTATCCCATAAGAAATATAAAATGTATCTACAGTCGGTTGTTTCTAGAAATTTTGTTTCATTTGTGAAATTTATTTTTCTTTTAGATAATCCTATATAAGTTAAATGTTAGAAAACATTATAAGTAATTTTCAATCATATGTAATTAATATTTAAAAAAACATACCTCATATGAAATATAATGAATAATACCAATTGTCCAAAGTAAAAAATGACCCAGACAATCCCCAAATCCGGTAATCTCCTCAATAGAAAATGGTAGTAGAGCATTAGGATCAATAATATCAAGTATTTATACTCTAACCTAGCCTATATTCATAGGATGGTGATTAACAGAATCCCCCAAAAAATGAACGAGTCCTAACAAAAACAATATGTATAAGATGATCTCCAGGAAACAACTCACAGTAAACAGTTTGGTCCAAATGAGGAGGTATAGGATCAAAGTAGGCAGGTTGGGAAGGGTAGTCCGGTTGGCATGGTTGTAGAGGCTACACAACCGTCTAAGTATGCTAGGAAGGATGGGAAGTCTGTGAATAATGTGACTATATTTTCAAGTGTTCTAAAAAATCCTATTGTATGGCTTCTTGAATTTGATCACCCATATACTATTTCATATCTTTCAGCTAGGCTTTTAAGGATTCTATTTTTTGGGTCTCTTGATTTCTTACTCTGACTAAAAACTTTTTGAATATTAACACCTTACTAACATCCTATAACATGACTGTAGTGTTATACCTTTCAAAAACAAGTGGCTAGGATGTCCATACTACCCTCAAGGATAAAAGATCCATGTGTCTCTTCCTCCCAATGTTCATCCTAAAATGAAAAATTAAAAAGTTATTTTAGTTTTTATAATTTATAAAATAGAAAAATTCATGACAAATAAATAATATTTACTTACAATTTTACCAGAAGCTTCCTTATATTTTTTTTAATATAGTTCACATTTTTTCTTCTTCTCTCTATTTTCCATTTTTCATGGTCTGTGAGGGGATATGGAGGACCAAACTAGACCTCATCAAAACCACTAGTAGAGTGAGATCTTAGTGCTTCAAACTTTTACTCAATAATTTTTTTCTCCAAAAAATGATACCCTCCACATGATAAAGTAGGAGGGTATACATTATGAAATTTGATGTCTTGATGGACTTTCCTGGAGGCATATTATACAAAAAGTAAACTAATAAGTAAATAGGTACATATATATGAAATTTTACAATTTAAAATAATTTTCATACCAGAAAGGCTTCTTCATGTTGACTGGAAACAAATTTCTTCCAAGTATCTGCATCTATAAAATGACACTTGAGGCATGGGTTTTCATTTTTTTTCTTACAAAAACATAATTTTTTGTCATTTTTTTTGAAATATCTCCATCTAATCGCAACTAAAGTAAGACATCTTTTCTTAATTTCTTTTCTTTCTTAAAAATAAATTTCATCTCTAATTGAATAAAATAAAAATTATTCATTTAAAATATATGAAATTAAAAAATTATGAAAAAATAAATCAATTAAGATATTATACCATTACAAACTCTCAAATATGATCTTTCATTATCCTGTCGATAAACTTCCAATTAGAATATAATATATTAATCCTACAATGCCTCTGCATGGACATATAGATGATAAATTGTGTTGCATTTTTTCGAGTTGAATTATTATTATCATCAAAATTAATATGAAATCTCTCATCTCCGTGAGAAAGTGAAAGTTTTTGGTAAATGTGTAATTCCATGTTTACCAACTCGAGAACTTTATTTCTTAAAAGTAAAAGTATAGGAATCCACCGATGAGGTCTCGTTAGTAGTCTTGTAATTATTTTTTGTAAATTAAATTTTTTTTCATTAATTAGTTATATTAATGGATATTTAATAATATGAAAAAATAAAAATACCTCGGTACATGGTCCTCTGTCTTGATATTATAATCCATCATTTAAATAGAAAAATGTAATGAAATTTTTGTGGACCTACATATTATTATCTGATTGAATAATTAGAAAACATGAAAACTGAAATATGTAAGTAAAAAAAGGACTAACATGTGTCAGTTATAGAAAAATAATAATTATTTTATGATTCTTAACAAAAAAATACAAAAGTTAAACTATTAAATATATACAGTACTTCTAAAATTACAGAAACATTTATAAATTTAAATATTGAATTTTATTAAATAATACATTTTTTACACATGTAGATTTTAAAAAAGAAAAATAATGTAAATAATTACCAAATTAATTTAGAGATTAATTTTGTGTTTTCCCATATCCCTTCACCATTATCATTTTATACTGAATGAACTATGTCTATATTATAATCATTGTTATCTAAATATCATGTAATAGACGAAGAAGAATTGTATAAATCAATAACATCATCACCATCATCCTCATCATCCAAATGGATTCTTTTTCCTTGAAAAATGATAGACCATTGATCATTTGATGGATCACTAACTTAAAATATATATTTTTCATGTGTCACTATGATAAATCTTTCATCATTGTAGCTAAAGTTTTTCAAATCAACCAGTTTAAACCCATATTCATCATTTTTTATGCCACTATTACTGGAAACCAAATTATATGTAAACATGATGACTCAAAATTTAATATAATCAATTTTCCATATGTATTCAAGAACTCCAAAATATGGAATAGATTCAGAAATTGTGTTTTTATCTTTGGCACTTGAAAAATGAGGTGCTTCAGCGAAGACCATTACACCACTATTCTAAATGGTACTCTTGTCATCCATATTTTTTTTGTAAAATTTCTAGCCATTAATATCAAAACTAGACCATGTGATCACATTAAGAGATGGCCCCCCTTCCAACCACTTAAATGTTTCTTATGTAGATATATCTGTGGTGAATTTCTATTTAAACCATGAAACAAATTTCTTTTTATGTTCAATCATCAGCCACTTTTAATTTCTTTTCTGATATTGTAACTTTAATTTAGAAATATGTGATGATATATATTATTGAACCACATCTGTGTTGTTCAAAATTTATAAATGTGCCTACATCACTTCATCGCATGGAATGAACTTTACCATTAAGCCTCTAATCCCTCTACTTTCACTATCAACTATCATATGTCGAGATATAGGGAGACCGATGTGCTCCACTTCATACAAATAATCAGTAGAGAACTCAATCACCTCTTCTGATACATATTTTTGAAAAATAGAGGCCTTTAGTCGATAAGTAATTTTAACATATCCCTTTAAATTTTCCATATATCTTTCAAAAAGATACATCCATAATAAATAAACAAGTGAACATATTCTTATCTCATGCACCAAATGAATCAACAAAAAAACCATTATATTAAAAAATGTAGGGGGGAAATACATTTATAGTTTACAAAGAATAAGAGCTGCATCATTATCCAACACATATAACAAATTTGGATCAACGACTTTGCTACAAATAGATTTGAAAAAATTACATAACTAGATGATAGTCTTTCTGACAGCTTTCGGCAATATACCATGCAGTGCGACTGGTAGAATTTGTTGTATCAATACATGAAAATCATGAGATTTAATACCTATTAATTTACAATACTTAAATGACACCAAATTATTCAAATTTGAATAATATCTACTAGGTACTTTAATAAAATGAAGGCACTGATAAAAATTCATCTTTTCAATCTTTCTAAATGTGTGACAAGCTGGAGGTAAATTTGTCCTGTTTCTTTTCATAGTAAGAGCTAACTCCAAACATATTCCAATTGATATCAAGTCCAATCTAGCATCCAATCTATATTTTTTATTTCCTTTTATGTCTAACAAATTTCCAATCAAACTATCACATATGTTTTTCTCAATATTCATAACATTGATTTTATGTTTTATCTCTAAAAATATTCAATAAGGTTGTTCGAAAAAAATAGACAGTTTCTTCCAGATATTTTTTTGAAGACCAGAACTTCTTTTATTTCCAAATGCCAAATCAATATTTTTTAGACTTTCATAATATTATTCAGCTAAAAATGGTTGATGGGGAAGTTTATATTATTTTAAACCATTAAATTATTTCTTCAATTTATGATAAGGATAGTCAATTCACAAAAATCTTCAATTTACCATGTATAATGTCTTTCTTCCATTCATCAATTGATAATATAAAGTTTGTTCTTCACAAATTGGACATGATTTATGTCTCTTAACACTATATCTAGATAAGTTTCCATATGTAAGAAAGTCATTTATAGTGAACATTATCATAGTAGGCAAAAGAAAACACTCTTTATTGTATGCATCAAAAACTTTAACATTTGTCACCCATATCAGTTTCAAATCATCAATCAATGGTGAAAGATACACATCAATATCATTTCCCAGTTGTTTGGTCTAGAAACCATAAATCTTATCATAACATATTTTTCTTCATATATAGATGTGGGGATCAGTTATAAACTACTAGAAAAATAGGCCATGAACTATATTGGCTATTGAGGGTCCGATATGGATTCATTCCATCAGTACACAATCCCATTCTGGGATTTCTAACTTTAATTCAAAAATCATTAAATTCATTATCAGATCTCTTCCACTATGGTGAATAGGTAGGGTGATATAGATTACCATTATAGATACTTTCATCTGAATATCATCTTAACATTTTTGCATCAATTGAATTTGCAAATAAATGCTTCAAATGAGGAATTATTGGAAGGTACCAAATTTCTTTAGTAGGAGATTTGATTCTGGTACCTAATAAAGAATCATAGTTGAATTATCATAATTGTATGAAAAAAATTAGTGGATGGAATCATTAGAAAGTAAAAAATTGATTTTTCATGAGGTTATATGATAGTACCTGAGAATGAATCTGAGTTGGCTTTCCCATCAATCTTATAGTGTGATTTCCCTCATGTATAACAACTTGATAAATATTAATATACTTTCCTATACAATACAAAATCATTAGGGAAATAATGTATCTCTTTATACCCTAATCCCATTGGGAGTAATATGTATTCACCTCATAATTGTAATCTGGAAGCTCATTGCCTTCTTGAAGTAGCTATTTTAAAACATCAAGTAAGTTGGAGAAAACTTCATCACTCCACCCATTTCTTTCTTTCAAGTTAACTAATCTCAAAATTTCTGATAACACTGTATATTTATTGCAACATGGGAATAATGGTTTCTTAGTATCTCCATACAATTGTTCAATAGTTTATTTTTTTTAATGGTTTCAACACCTAAATCATGAATTAATTCTTCAATATGATCCTTTGCCTCATTATGAATATTTTCATCAACATTGGATGTTTAATTTTCAGTTCTTTCACAATTCCAGATCCAATGTGTATAATTAAGTCTAAAACCATAGAAAATGAGATGATCCTTGATTTCTATGGAGTTTAAATTTCTCATATTCAAACACTTTACACATGGATAGAAAATCAAATCAATTTTCTGAAGATTTTGTTTAGAAAATTCCAAGAATTCCTCAACCCCTTTTTTATATTCACTAGTGTTTCTTCATAAATTTATACAATTATGATCCATTAAATACTTGATATCACAATATAACTGATTAATATATTAAAACTTGTAAACATCTATATATATATATATATATATATATATATGAATAGATAAATTTTAAATAGAAACACATTTAATAAAAACTATTAATAATCAGGTAGGAAACATCATATATGAAACACATTTACAAATAGTAAACTTTTTATTTTCATATTATATACATGTGTTTTATTGATATTATAATTTAATTATTTTCAATCATCTAAAATTTATTAGTTCATTTTATATGGTTGTTACATTAGTTCGGTATTCAGTGTGTCAAAAGTATTGAAGATTTCATTAATTTAACAGGTGAAAAATATGGAGTCATTACATGTGATGCACCTTTTATTAATTAAAGATGACACTATATATCATTGTTTATTGCATAATATCATCAAGACCATTTTATAATTTCAAAAAATGTTTTTTTTTCAAAATAAACAAAATTTCCAAAAAAATTTATAAATCACAATAAACTATAAACTAATAATTGAAATGTATCAAAAATATAATTATATGATAAAAAAATTCTCTTAAAATTTAAAAAAACTTACAAAAATCAAAGTTTAATAAATAAAATGGATCCTTAATCAAAAATTCACTCCCTTGAATGCATTGGAAGAATAAACACTGCAGGATCTATAAAAAATTATTCTAAAAACGAACAATGAAGTTGAAAATAAATCAAACCATGGTTGAATGTCGTCCAGAAGTAGGTTTCTGAGGAAAAAATAATTTGGTGGATGATGAAACAATGGTAGAGGATGAAGAATGGAGACCATAGATCATGAAAATTGAATAAAAACAACAAGAATGGCCATTAGGGATCACTGGATTGACTTCGGAGACATCATGAGTCGGGAGGGAGTCATCACGATTCGGGAGAGAGGTTTTGTAGATCCAAAAAGATGAGTGTTTCATGATCCTGAATAATTGTAAAATGTTTTTGGAATTGGTTATTACAAAAACCGATGGCTAAGAGTCCAAAAAAATGTGCGTCAATTTTCACAAAAACTGAAACAATTTTTTTTTTGATTTGTGGTGTCGATTTTAAAAAAAAACAAATCTATAAAGAGATTTACCAATGGTTTTTTGCATCATTTTTACAAAAAATCAACACCAAAAACCATATATATAAAATTTTACACATCGGTATTTATTAAAACCGATGCCAAAAACCTCCTGTACATACTGTTTTCATTAGTTTATAAAAAACCGATGTCATTTATTTAATTTTAAAGAAACTATTTTCACTAGTGTAGGGTTGAATATTTGAAGATAATATGCGATGAAATAAACTTCAAATAGGTTGGTTATGACTTATACCTTCTTCTCAGATATCCTATTTAGCTTACACCTTAAGATAGTTAGATTCATCTATTGTGAGACTTGTACCACAATGAATTTGAAAGGGATAATATAATTGGACAAGGATTTGGTGAACTAGAGTGATGAAAATGTGCGAGGAAGAGAGGATATGAGGCATCCTTTTATAAGTAAGGGGAGGGGAACTCTTGGAATTACATAAAGTATTAAATTAATATAAATTAATTTTCATATTAAAGTGGATAAAATTGATATTATCATAATATAAGATGATTATGAGTTATATAAAATAATTAAATAAAAATGTTATAAGATTATATCCTGTTTTCAACCTTATCTCTCTATTTTAATCCTTATTGAACCTTTTGACAATTATCTCAATATCAATTTTTTACACTTTTGGGGGGAAAAAACAACTATAAATGGAAAAATTACCCATAAATGGTACATGGTTGATATTATAAACCATATCCCATTAAATTGGCCAATTATTATATTTTTATTAATTTTAAATCATTTAATAAAATATTATGTATTATAAAATATCATTAATGTAATTTTTTGATCTATTCATTTAATTTGACTTTAATGACATCAAGATATTTATGTAATTAGAATATAAACCTTTAAAACATCCATAATATATTATATTTATCTATAAAATTATTGGGATTGTATAAGTCACCAAAAAAATTTTACTTTAAAAGAGTTTACTTGATTTTTTTTCAACACGCACAAGCATTGTGTCAACATTGTATAAGCATTTAAGATAATTATTTGATCAAAGAAATTGAAAATAAATTAAAATGTTAAAATAAATCATTTAAATTTAAAATAAAAAATTATAAATAAACATAAACCTTTCTTATCCCTATGAAAAAAAATAGAAAAATTTCAAAGCAAGAGGGTGGAATTATTTATTTTTCTTAACATAAAATTATATAAAGTTCAAAATAAAATATAAAAGGAATAAAAAGGTAACATATTCAAATTTTGGATAATTATAGATTAAATATACTCATAAATTGAAATAAAGTCAGGTTTTTTACCTAATATATTGTCTTTTCACCTTATTTTCACCCCCAATTAACCCATTCTACCTTTATCTTAGTAACACAATTTACTATGGTTACTATTCATGATGAAAAATAATTAGGTTGAATTTTTTACAAAATATTAATTATTATCATTATTAAAAACAAGGAATACATTTTATCAAATTTAATTGATAGAAGTGGTAGAATTTAATTTAAAATTAAATATATAAAATGTGATAAAAACTGATTTTCCAAAAAAAACATTTAAGTATAAAAATGTTTTTATACAAAATTTGAGTATAATGTTGATTACAATAATATTTAGTGAATTTTTTTTAAACAAAATTAACTAATTAAAGGTAAACAATAATCCAAAATATAAGGTTACTTTTTAATTACTTGAAAAGAAAATGTTTTTTCAATAAAACTCAATATTTTCCACTATTCGTTGAATAATTAAATTTCTCATAAAATTATAAAAAATTAATTCTATGTTAATTTTGAAATTCTGAATTCAAAAATTATATCATTTATATCAAATAAAATATATAAAAATTCCCTAAAATAATTATAATATTCACTAATAAAAATTAATATAAACCATTTTGGAAGATAATATATTTTTGAAGCATAAAATTACTTAACTGAAAAATTGAGAGATTTTTTCCTAAGTATTTATAAATAAATTTTTATTGATTAGAATCTTTACATATATATATATAATAATAATAATAATGAGTTTAATCCAATTCACACCAATAAATTTAATCGCTAGGATAAAACTATAATATTTAAATAATAATATTTCATGGTTCATTTAATCTCAATGTTGTGTGTTTCATACGCTATTGAACATCATGTTCTTTTATAATCTCATGATATTACTTTCTCCCTCCATTAATAAATTAAATCCATGAAATTTTAACATGAGATCTATAATAAAGGGTTTTATTTTTAAAGATACCTTTGTTGAAAATCCACATCATAAAAAGGGTTATTAAAACTTCCTTTTGAAAAGAGGGAAAAGGAAATACAAAGGTGATCTAGAATAACACATACTAGGTTTCAAAATACAAGAACATTAGTGGGTAGTGAAAATATGTACATGGGGTAAATACTAATGTCAAAATAATTGTGGATAGTTATATATAACATTGATCAAAATAAAATGAATGATCATGAGAAAATTAATGAACACAAAATTTGAAATCAATGAGGTGTGAAAAATATTGTCAATTTATTAAAAAAAGGGTAATATGATATTTTTTTGTTCCGAGATAATTTTAATAAAGTTGAGGAATTTTATTACCATCTAGAATAAAAAAATATGGAAATATAATTACATGAAAAGTATAATCTCATCCTTTAATAAATTTCCACTGAAATCTCATATTTTGATCCAAATGATGAGTATTCAAGAATATTTTTTCATGTCTGAAGCACTAAAATAAACATCTAATGGGTCACATAATCTACAAATGGATAAAAATTATTCATTTTTTAATTTAAATGTTAAAAAAAATGGTTAGCATAAGATAAGATAATATCAAAAACAATGAAATTAAACATTATTCATAAAATCCTCAACAATAACACTGAAAGTTAAACTTTAAAAATTACATAAATAACTCTTTAAAATACTCCAAGTTCAAAACCCAAAAATTAGAGAGAATTGATCAAATATTATTCAACGATTAATTTATCATTTATCTCTAAAAAGAATTAGTCATTCATAAATTCATATACCCAAAAATGTATATGTGCTAATTATATAATCTCTAAAATATGTTAATCATTTCCATAAGTAACCTGAATCACAATAAAACCATATTAAAATCATATGTGCCTCCCAAATATAATTCAACATTAATTCCTCAAATAAAATTATGTGTTATCTAATAAAATCCTATTTACCTTATTCATATTATGTTTCCCAAAAATATAGTGATATTTTTATGAAATAACCTTAATCACTTAACCACCAAATCACTTTTCAATCCCATGGTTATCTATACAATAAAAAATATTTTCTCATATTATAATAACACATAATTACCTCAACAATAAATATTATGTAAACCCTAATGGTTATCAAAACCTTTAAAATTATTTCCATCACATTTAAAGGAATTATTCCTCAAATAAAGTTTTAAAATGTTAAACATAATGGTTAAATATAACTCAAACATCTTACAAAACTCAATAAATGTCTCCTAATGTACTATGTTCACATAAAACCTCAAAAGCAGTATCTATGTCATTAAACTTATTATCATACTTAAAAATATATACCCATGATGGTATTTATAACTATTAGTATAACCTCACATCAAAACATCCTAATCTCTAAATTTATATAAAAAAATCTCTGATAACACCTATAACAACCTTGAACTTGCACTCCCAGATCTGGTGCTAAAAACGTAATATTTATATTTATGGATTTAATAATAATAATTATGACCCAATTTCAACCATAAAAAAACATAAAACATCAAAAAGAAATATTTGATAAAATATATAACCAATGGCATTTTATTTTTATAGTTTTAGATAATTATGATAAACTCTTTCAAAGTGGACACTTCTACAGAGTATCTATTTTTTTCAAAAAATAAGTTCTTTATAATAAAATTCTAACTTAATATAAGATAACTTCCACATCTAGAAATTTTAATTCATTAAATATTTTAGTCATACTTAATATTTGTGAAAAAAATTAAAAATGTGACATTATAATAAAAATCTCAATAAGTAACATATAAAAATAAGTAAAGAAACTCAATTTTCTATTTTAAACCCCTGATGTCATAAAACAAAGTTTTACTTTATAATAATAAAAATTGAGGTCAAATTATCATTTACTTACTCATGAAATAGAATTCAATACCCAAAGTTTTTCAAAAAACACTTCATAATAAATCATAAAGGAAAAATGATAATAATAAGGGTTTCTATAGAAAACAAGAGAATCTGTGAACAACATTTTCTTAAAAAATTACATTTTTATTTAAAAGGGTACAATCATTCCTTTTAAAAAAAGTATCATTAACTTAACTTTTGAAATCCAATTATTTCCATGAAAACTCATTAGAAATAATATAACATACTTGTATGTTCCTTGGGAAATCATCTTCATAGAAACCATATAAGAAACCTTATAATTGTAACAACCAATATGATCAACTTCCAACAAAATTCAGTAGAGAACATGATCGTTATACAATTTATTGGAGTGGCGTATTAGGATCAAAAATTATAATGAATAATATAAAAATACCATAACATTCATGAAACACATAAAATCTCTAATTTCCATCACCAAACTCATATAATATACATTTTATCCCACAGGAAATAAATTTTTAGATATTGATATATCCCTTTCCTTCAAAACCCAATATTAAAAACTAAAATTTCTTGAATATAGGATTAGACTATTTTTCTTTTAATAAAACATGTAATCTCATAAGTCATGTCAAAACATAAAATAATTTTTGTAATAATAAGAAAATATATTGATTTGATATACATTAAAATAAAACATTCCTTTTTTCCTTTTGTAAAAAAATGTCAAAACATCCCGTATAAAATACAAAAAAAGAATCTTTTTGAAAAAATTTGAAATAAAGTAAAAAGAGACATAAATTTTACTTTATAATTAATTTATTTCTATATAAATAAATCCATAAAATAATTTTAATAATATATATAGAATAAAAATATTTTATAAAATAAATCTTTAAAACATTTAAAATCGTGTTTTTAAGGTAAAGTGGTACTTACCTCGAGTCTAATTTGTCAAACACTTTATTTATATTCTTAAATAATAATAAAAAATTAATTATTTACTTTATTAGAAAAAACACCATGTTTATTTTTCCTTTTTTTATTATCATGTTGTATAGAATTACATAATCAATTAATTTCACAAGATATTTTTTTATGATATTTGGATCATAAGTCCAAAATGACTTCAATAAGTTGACTATGGTCAAAAATATTATTATTTTTTCATATAAAGAGTTGTTATAATTATATAATTATAATTTTTATATATTAATTATACTTTTAAAACCAACCATGAAATATGGTTATGAAAAATGAACTATGTTATGATAATAGAAATGATAGGTTGTATGTACGCATGAGTAACATTTCATTTTTTAAAATAGTGTGATGGAAAGAAGTTAAGTATTGTTTTAGATTTATATAATGATTATTAGATCATAAATATCATATTATTTCTTTGTATACACTTATATATTCCAACCATGTGATGTAGTGATGAAAAACAAATCAAATCTCTTTATAGGGGTGGTAATCTACACACACACACAGATGTCGTTATCATTTTTCAATGGATGGAAAGATGAGAAAATATATCATATATTATCTTTATATAATTTCAAATATTTCATGAATGTCATTTATATACATTAAATCCATCATTATAAATAGTTGTGAGAGGAGTTGATGGAAAAATAATGACATCGGTTCAAGAGGAGGTATTCCACCGTAGATATGAATTATGGATTCATTTCCCATTTGATGGAAGAAGGGTGTGAATATTAGTTATTCTATTAACAAAAAAAATATCATTATAAGGGATATACTTCTATTATTATTTCAACATGGTTAAACAAGATTTTAATATTGTGGAGGAAAAAATAAACTTGAAATAGGTTGGTTAGGACTTATACATTCTTCTTAGATATCCTCTTTGGATTATACATTAATCCTATTAGGTTTAGTCTTTTGGTTAGACAGTAACCTCTAAGAAGTGGGTAGGGATGTTTGGTAGAGACTTTATTAGGGTTTATATATACTATAGTGGTCCAATGGTTTGAGGAAAAGTGTATAAGAGGTGCCCTTTTATAGGTGAGGGGAGGGGCACTCTTGAAATTACTTAAAGTGTTAAATTAATATAAATTAACTTTCATGTACAAGTAGATCCAAATTTATATAATTATAATATAGGGTGAGTATGAGTCAAAATAATCTCATTTAATAAAATTTATACAATTTTAGATTATATTTTCACCCCTATCTCTTGGTTTTAACCTCTCGTTAACCATTTTGACAATTACTACAATGTGATTGGTTTTTACTCTTTAAGGGTGAATAGTGTTACTATTAAAGGAAAAATAAACCATAAATGGTCCATTATTGATATTTTAAACCATATACCATTAAAATGGATGAATATAGGACTTTTCTATATTCTAAATAATTTAATAAAATTTTGTTTATTATAAAATATCATTAATGTCATTTTTTGAACTATTAATTTAATTTGACATTAATGACATCGAGATAGTAATGGAATTTAAATAAAAACATTTAAAAATAAATTATATGTTATAATGATCTATAAATTCCATGGCACACTATAAATCAACCAAAAAATGGTTTTTTTAATTTTTTTAATATCATATACTATATTTTTATACTACTTTCACAAACACTGTATCATCATTGCGTAAGTATTTAAGTCAATTATTTTATAACTAAAAAATCAAAAAAAAAATATTTTGATAAATAATCATTTATATTTTAAATGAGAATTTAGATCCAAACATAAACTGTTTTTATCACAATGATTTTTTTTAGAAAAATTTAAAAGCAAGAGAGTCATATTTTTTATTTTTCTTTACTTAAAATAATATAATGGTTAAAATAAAAAGATTAAAGGAAAAATGGTCATATTTTTTTATTTTAGATGACTATATATGAAATATAACCATCCAATGAAATCAATTAATTTTTTTTAATGAATATAAAGCCTTATCATAATAGTTTTAACACTAATTAACCCATTTTATATTTATGGTGGTAAAAAAATTTATTATGGTTACTATTCATATTGACTAAAAAATAAGTTGACCTTATTACCTAATAAATTATGATTATTAAAAATATGGAATATATTTTATTAAATTAAATTCACATAATTGGAAGAATTTAATTTAAATTTAAACTCAAAAAACATGATGAAAATCAATTTTCTAGAAAAAATAATTTTTTAAGTATAAAAACATTTTTACACCTAATTCAATTACACTATTGATTCTAATAAAATTTATTGGATTGTGTTTAATAAAAACTAAATGATGAAATTTTAAATACATTATAAAATATTTTGTGATGTACTTAGAAATAAAAGAGATATTTCAATAAAATTCTTTATTTTTAACTATTCATTGAAAAATCAAACACTTTAGAATATTTTTAAAAATTCATTCTAAGATAATTTATAAATGATGAATTAAAAAATTATATCCTTTTTAAAAAATAAAATTTCAAAAAAAATAATATATTAATAATAATATTCTCTCACAAAAAAGAAATAAAAATCATTTTGAAGAAATCATATTTTTGAAGCATAAAATGAATTTATTGAGAAATTGAGTTCTTATTTACTAAGAATTAATTAAGAAAATTATTTTTAGTAGGAACTTTATATATATTTTATAATATGGTTAATACTATTCATACCTTCCAATTTAATGGCTGGGTTATAATGTAAAACTCTGAGATTTTATGAAATATATTTTTTTCAATTAATTTAAACTATTAAATATTTTTCATTTCACACAACACTTAATATAGATTGTGTTATATGAAAGCGCCAAGTTATTCTTGTTTTGTACGCAATACCATGTCGAGATGTCAATACACGTAACACATATATTAGCTTTCGGTACACACAACACTATGTTTGGCTTGTGTTACACATGATGTTGAGTTCCATAGATAGCTTGCATTGCACTCAAGACATAGTTTTACCAAACTACAATGTAAAATTAATATTATTATTAAAATATTATTATAGAATTAAACTATCCATTGGAATGTCGGTTCTGAAAAATATAAATTAAATTTTGAAAATATGGTTTATAGGTGTATATAAGAATAATTATTTGGTGACCAATTAACTATAAATGAAAATAAAACCCTTTTGAAAATATAGAAAATATTTTATTGGAAAGCAATATTTATACAATCGAAACAGTTTTAACTCATTATATTAATCAAAAAATTTGATAAATTATTGTAATTAAATATATAAATATTATATTCATTCAAATAATTAACATTCGTATTATTTGTTTTCTAGATAAGGGATCAATATAAAACCAATTTTACACATAATGATATATATTTCTCTAAAAGGTAAATTTACCACCTTTTATTGGCGTACCTATTATAAATATAAATTTTGACAAATTTATAAATTATATTTGATAAAAAAACTTAATTTTTTAATTTTGAATGTAAAAATTATGTTAGGGTGAATTTTTGGTATTTTTTCTGAGAAGTTTCATTTTCAGATGAATAATGAAAATACTTAATTTTAATTCAAAACAACATTTTTGTATAATTTATTTATATAGTTAAATTATATTTTAAATTGGTTTTAAAGTATAATTAGATAAATTGTATATCAATCAATAAAATTTATCTCATTTTATTCAAGTTTAAATTGAAATTGGATACAAATACAATTCAAACTTTTGAAAATTTTTACTTTAAAAACCCATTATCTCATCCCATCTGTGAGATTGATTTTAAATTAATTTATTTCAATTGTAGTATAGAATTTGGAAAAATGGGTTTCATATTTGGAATAAAAATAATTTATTATTTATAGTAAGTCCAACTTTTTTTTTGGCCAAAATTATTAGTGAATGAAATTAAAATTAATTACAATAATTAAGGTAAAAATGAGTTTACATAGTGGTTAAACTTTAATTTAAGGGGACAAATTACCTAGACACATGTACAAAATCCATTTTATGGTCATATATCGACCATATCCTCCATTGGATAGAAAATGGACCATTATTGGAGGCACATGATGTATAGGAGACCTCTCAATAGTGTTCACAATTTTATATTAATAAGAGTTCCACTCCTCCAATATTAAAAAGAACCCACCCACTCACTTATTCGCACCTCTCAAGCTATTTTTCATGTCCAACCCAAGAAAAAAAATATCCCAATAGACCTACTCTCATCCTATAAGATACTCTTTGGGAATAATTCAAACCAAGTTAGTCTTTTGGTGCAAACCAAAAGGAATTACCCAAACAAGAGGTAACATCCTTCACCATGAACATTTTTTTTATTTATTTCAACACCCCCTAAATTATTATTATTCCATTATTATATAATAAACTCAGTATCCTAAATATAGAGAAATGATTTTATGTAAAGTGTTCAACCTACACCTACACTATAACTATAACAACTCATACTTTTAACACATTGTTATTACTTTATAATTGAAGTATATTTATTACAACACATAACAAAACCATAACAGGACTATATAGGTATAGTGTCTTTAGAAACTGGGAAACATAAATAACTGGTCCATAAAACATCTACATTGTCTCCTATTTATTTCATCATAGCTAGACTTATTTTTGTCATATCATATTTAATACCCTTCTTCCTAACCTGGGGAAAAGAAACATACAAAAGGGTGAGCTCAAATGCTCAGTAAGGGTAAAAAAAGGAAATATTAATCATATCATATTCATAAGAACATAACATTTGAAAATCTTATCCTGCATAAGAGATCGTAATATCATGTCAAGGGATAAATCATAGAAGTGAAATTTAATCCCAATAATCATAACATAAGACATGAAACTTTCTATCGTACACACATAAGCATAGAAAATCATTTCATATTAGTTAAGGCTCATTGCCGAGACTATCATAGCATAAAAAGTTCATTATTGAACCGAGTTCACTCCTCGTTCTAGTATTGTATCACTGAACCGTATTAACTTATCGTTACATTCATGTCTATCTCATAAGATATAAATCTTTACCCAATGCATTTTAGGGAGATATAGGTCCCACCAATATCATAATGAAACCATTCTTACGTGTTCTACAAAAACATAAATCATACATCATAGCATAACCCATGTAATAAAATGGTATTCTTGAACATCATGACATCATAACATAATCCATATAAGATAAAAGGACTTCATAAAAATAATTCCATAATAATTTAATCAAATAAAAGTAATAATAGGGATATAATCATAACCCTATATCATTTTATATGGAAAATAATTTTGATAAAACACTTGAACTTAGTTCTTGAGGAAAATATCCTTTCTTCTTCAATTTTTTTTTTCTTTTCTCAATATGTCATGAAATTTTAAAAGAAACAAAGTTAATTGAAAATAAACTTGAAAACTTGTAAATAAAGCTTCATGTAAATAATGATATATGAAATTGTAAAAATCCGTTCATGTCGTATAAGTTAAAAATATTATCCTCGTACTTTTTTGGAAAAGTCAAAAAGTACTCCGTATGGTAAACAAAAGAAAGATTTTGTCCATACCATGTGGTAAAATTCAACAAAGTGTAAAAATGACTTTAAACATACATGTACTAATATTAAAAAATTTATGAAAACATTTTTATAAAACATGGATATGGATAATAAATATAACCCCAATAAATACTTACGAATAAACAATCTCAGATAAAAACAAGATTGGAAAAGTTATCCCTTACCTTAGGTCTGATATGATTTGTATGTATCTGAACCTCCTGTATAATGATTTAAATAATGTTATGGATTTATTCTAGAATCATAATCATTTTTATGATAACATTTATGATCATATTTTCATCCGTTTGTTAGTAATATTTCATTGTTACTCGTTATTCGGGTATTAATTGCTTTATGTTCTTATGTATGTTTCGTTGGATAAATTCTTGTTCCTATTTTTAGGTTATAGTTATATCATTTACAGAATGGTATTATTATAATATATATCATAATTATTAATTCAATTCATTTATGTAATCATGTTTTGATGAAGATCATGTAGAACGAATCACATCGCACCGTGGAGACGGTAAGTCGTACGTACACACGAGTGACGATATTGTTCCCATAATTGTTGAATGGTATTGAATTGGATGGTGTATATTATCTTAGATTTAGTATAATTTTATATTATTCATATATAGGTATTATTTACACCATTATACTCATCCAATTAAGGTGGTGGCGAAAAAATAGATTACACCACGGTGTGGAGACGGTAAGCTGTACGTATGCACGCATGGTGATTTCGTTTTTTCATAGGATGGATAGAAGGTGAAATAGGGTTGTTTCATATTTATAATAACATATAATTATATGAGTGATATTGATGTTATTATTTTATAATTAAATAACTAAATAATAGGAGTTATAAGAAGAACGAAACTTGAAAGAATTTGTAGAAGAGATTACCTCTTCCTCGATGTGCCTCCTTTGAATTTCCACTTAGGGCACTAGAATTGGTCTTTTGAGAAGACCAAAACCGCCACAATGGTACTATGGAAGTTGATAAGATTAATGGTCAGATTTTTTACAATCTTTATGGCTAAAAATGGTGTGAAGAGGAGAGGGAGTAGGTTCCCTTTTATAAGAGAGGAGAGGGGCACTTTAGGAAATTCTCAAAAATATTAATTTATAATAAAAGAAAAACCTACCCGAAAACCTATAAAGTGTCCATAATTATAATATAATATGATATATGGTTGTAATCTCATCAACCAAAAAAATTTGACCTCTTATTTTGTCAATTTAAACCTTATCTTTTTAATAGCCCCTTAGTTATTCTATTAAAGTTTAATTTTGGTAATAACATTGTAAATATTTAATGGTAATGAATATTTACTTATGTGGTGTTAATTGAACATAAATGTATAATTTACGAAATTTTAGATATTATAATTATAAATTTGTAATTTTTAAATATTTTTAAAATTTTTAAATAATTTAATAAAATTTTATGTTTATAAAATATCAATAGTGTCAATTTTGACACTATTCATTTATTAGACTTTAAATAAAATTCACATAGAAGATAAATTTGAAAAAAAATATTAAATACACTCATAACATGTCATAGTCATCTATAAAATTAATGGAGAACATTAATTAGTTCATATGATATTTCTTTTTACATTTTTAAAACCATTTATTTGATATTTTTATTAATAAAATAATTTCTACATCACTATTATGTCATCATTAATGGTAATTATTTAATCTCTAAAAATTATAAATAAATTTTATGATGTGGGTAACTCTTTTATATTTCTATATACTATATATAGTCGATTTTATCTCTTAGTTATCCATATATTAAAATTAATAAACTTATATAAAAAGAAATTGTGACACTTTGTTTCAATAGTTTTTAGTATATTCATGCCATTTTCATAGGTAAGTGGCAATAAAGTGATTCCATTTAGAAAAATAGATGATAAGGGTCTAATTTAATCATCCAATATTATTTTCACAGGTGATAAGGTAATTTTATAATATTAATTTTTACCCTTAATTACCTGATTCACCTTTAACCATGGTAATAAAAATAATTACCAAGATTACTATTCATAATGCCCAAAAATAAAAGTAACATATTAAAATAATTTGGACCTAATGATTCAAAATATGGAATCCATTATCCAAAATTCAAAACACATAACTAGCATTAATTAATTTAAAATTAATCCCCTTGTTGAGAAAACAAGTTTTAAAAGTTAAAACATTGCAAAAGATTGAATTGTTTTTACCTATGAATTCAATGTAAAATTAACGATAATGACATAAATTATATTAAATGGTAAAAACATATTATATTTATACTTTAAAACCATTCAATATTATAATTTAACCATATAAATTATCTCAATGAAAAAAGTTGTTTTAAAATAAAATTTACCGTATTTTTACTATTCATCAAAATATGAAAGTTATCCTAAAAATTTCAAAAATTCATCCAAAGTAAATTTGTATACCCCACTTCAAAATAAAAATATTATTTTTTCATATAAAAAATCATTAATGTGTTAAGTCATAATTTAAAATGGTTTCACTATTCAAAGGTGTAAAATTAACCTTTTTAAAAAAAATACATCAAATAGGGTTTTATTCAAAACCTATGACTAAAATATCCATTGAATGAATGTCAAAAATATTTTATTAATTACATAACACATATATATCTTATTAATTTCATTACCAAAAGTAATTCACTCTAAAATAAAAATATCTAATTGATTTATATTTTTCATAATGCATTTTCATAAGTTAGTTATAATTATTCCTGATAACCTAACGGCTATGCTATAATGGTAATTTTATATTAAGGGTATCTCACAGTTATTTTAAACTCAAAATTTCATGCACAACAATATACTTAAGGATAAAAATTATTTAAATAAAATGTTTCATAAAAATGTATGGGTGTTACATTCTACCCCTCTTAAACTGAATTTCGCCCTCAAAATTCGTCACTTGGAAATAAACGTATGAGGATATCTCTCCCTCATCATATCCTCAAGTTCCCAGGTATCTTCTTATAATTGGTGGTTCCTCCATAAAACTTTAACCAAGAGGGTGGTCTTGTTTAGTTGAAATTTTTTTCTACGATCCAGAATCTCTATCGGTTGTTCTTCATAAGAAAGATCTTTCTCCAGCAGTACAAATTCTGAGCTTAGTACATGTGAAGGATCAGGTATGTACTTTCTCAGGAGGGATACATAGAACACATCATGAACTTTAGAGAGATTCGGTGGAAGTTTCAATCGGTAATCTACCTTCCCAACACGATCCAAAATTTCAAAAAGACCGATATACCTAAGGCTCAGCTTGCCCTTCTTTCCAAATCTCATTACTATCTTTCAGGGAGATATTCATAAAAACACCTTATCAGACACTTCAAACTCTAGGTATTTTCTTCAGTTGTCAGCATAACTTTTTTATTGACTCTGAGCTACTCTTATATGTTGTTGAATAGATTTGACCTTTTCTGCCATTTCATCAACAAGATCATGTCCTAATATCTTTCTTTACCCAACTTCATCTCAACAAGTTGGAGTTCTGCACTTATTTCCATAGAGGTCTTCATAAGGATCCATTTGAATACTAGATTGAAAGGTATTGTTGTAAGAGAATTCCACCAATGGTAGGTGTTGATCCCAACCACCTTTTAAATCCATAGAGAAAGATCTCAACATGTCTTCCAGAGTTTTAATTTTCCCCTTAGACTGGCTGTCTATTTGAGGATGATAAGCAGTACTGAAAATTAACTTTGTATCTAGAGTGTGCTGAAGACATTGCTAGAACTTCTAGGTAAACCTTGGATCCCAATCAGATATAATGTAAAGTGCTACTCCATGCAATCTTACCACTTACTTTACATATATCCTAGCAAGATAATCAAGAGAGAAATCATCTCTAATATCAATGAAGTGTGCCGACTTTGTAAGACAATCAACTATAACCGAGATAGCATTATTGCCTTTGGATGTTTTGGGAATTCCAATGACAAAGTCCATAGTTATGTTTTCCCATTTCCATTTTGGTATGGGTAATGGTTGTAACATCCCCTTAGAATTATATCTTTCAGCATTAAATTGCTGACAAACCAAGCATCAAGAGACATATTCAGTGACATCTCTTTTCATGCCATTCCACCAGAAGTACTCTTTCAAGTCCATGTACATCTTCGTGCTTCTAGTGTGAACTGATAATGAAAAACTATGAGCCTCATCTAATAGCTCTTTTAAATATGGTATGGGAGGAACACAAACTCGATTCTTGAGCCTTATTATTTCATCATAATCAAGGTTGAATTCAGGAACATTTCTCACCTTATTTTGTAACTCTACATCTTCCTTATGTGCCTCGTTAATATTCACTTGTATATATGGTTGAACATTCATTTGAGAAAGATAATATAAGATTTCTCCCCTTCCATTATAATTTCAAGATCCATCCTTTGAAAATCTATAAATTTTGGATCCTTTGTGATCCTCATCATAGGTAAGTTGGCATGGTCTTGTCGACTTAATGCATCTTCCACCTTGTTTACTTTCCCATGGTGGTAATGTATTGAGCACTCGTAATCTTTAATCAACTCCAACCATCTTCTTTGGTTCATATTCAGCTCCTTTTGTGTGAAAATATACTTTAAACTTTTATGATTAGTATAAATATCACACCTTTCACCATAAATATAATGTCTCCATATCTTTAATGAAAAGATTACCATAACTAAATCCAAATCATGAGTTGGGTAATTTTTCTCATGGATTTTCAATTGTCCTGAGGCATAAGCTATCACCATATAATTTTTCATGAGAACACACCCCATCCCCTTCTTGGATGCATCACTGTAGATCACAAACCTTTATCCACTACAAGTCAGTGTGAGCACAGGTGCACTGGATAACCTTCTTTTTAGCTCTTTGAAATTCTCTTCACATTCCTCCATCCAAATGAACTTAACTCCTTTTCGAGTCAACTTGGTGATTAGATTAGATAATCATGAAAAATATTTCACAAAACATTGATAATATTCATCCAAACCAAGAAAACTTTGGATCTCACCTACTATTGTTGGTCTTGACCATCTTTCAATAACCTCTATTTTTGCTGGATCCAAAGATATCCCCTCTCTTGAGATTATGTAACCCAAAAATGAAACTTTTTGAAGCCAAAATTAACACTTGGTAAATTTGGAATAAATATTATCCTTTCTCGGGGTATTCAATACAATTCTAAAGTGAACTTCATGTTTTTCCTTGTTCTTTTAATAGACAAGAATATCTTATATAAATACTACCACAAACTGATCAAGATAGTCTCTAAAGAATCTATTCATTAGATCCATGAAGATAGCGGGGGCATTAGTAAGACCAAAAGGCATCACTATAAATTCATAGTGTCCATAACTTGTACGGAATGTCATCTTTGGTATATCCTCCTTTTTGACCCTTAATTGATGATACCCTTAATGAATATCAATCTTGGAAAAGTATTGATCTCTGCATAATTGGTCAAATAAGTCATCAATGTGGGGGAGAGGATAATTTTTTCTTAATATTGATATTGTTAAGTTCTCGATAATCAATGCAGAGTCTCATTGATCCATATTTCTTCTTAAAAAACAGAATAGGTTCTCCCCAAGGTGATGCCCTAGGACGTATGAATCCCTTATCAAGATTCTCTTGGAGTTTCTTCTTCAATTCCTACAACTCAATTGGGGCCATTCTATAAGGTGTCTTTGAAATAGTCATAGAACCAGGTATGAGTTCTATTGAAAACTCAACTTCACGATTTGGTGGAAGACCTAGAAATTCCTCTAGAAAGACATCATAAATCTCTGGTACAATGGGTGTATCCTTAATCGTGAGTTTCTCTCAAACCATTTGAGATAAATAACCTTCATTTATTGGAATCAAGACCCATAAGATGGAAGAAATTTCCACTGGAAGGTTATATTCATCCTTTCATTGATAGATGATCTTAGATTGATCTGGAATATAAAATGTGACTTCCCTTATTTAGAAATTGATATGAGCTCCATATAAAGAAAGACAACCCATGCCAAGAATTACATCAAATTCCACTATAGGAAATAACACAATATTTACAGGAAGTAATTTCCCAAAAACTTCAATTGGAGAAGAATTGTAAAATTTTGATGCCACCATTACACCATTAAGAGTTTTCACAACTAACTCAACATCTAATTGTTGAGGTAATACAGTGATACCCTTAGAAAATTCTTCAGAAATAAAAGAGTGGGTGGATCCAGAATCAAATAAAACATTTTCTACTTTAGAGTGGATGGTAAGTTTAACTTTCACCACTTCATTATCGTACTCCACATCGCTGATAGAAATTACATGTGAATTTCCTTTATCTTTGACCTTAAGAGTTTATTGATGTCGATCATCATCAATAACCCTTGGATTAGGGCATTGATTGGCATAATTCCCCATTTCCTTGCACTTGTAACATTGAATTTTAGGAGGTGTATTCTTTGTAGCATTTTCTTTGTTCGCATCATTAGGTATCTTTTTCCCATCACTTCGGCATTCAATTGACCGATGGCCTTCTTTTCCACACTTAAAAATTTTACTTGTACCTTTAAGAAAATTACCTCCATGTTTCTTTCCACACATTGAGCATGAGGAAAAACTCATCTTCTTTTTAATGTGGTCTTTATATTTTCCTTTGAATTCCATTTTCCCCTTCTTATCAAACCCATATGACTGATGGGTTACTCCAATCTCCATCTCAACCTTGAGAGAACATCAAACACTTTCCTTGTAGCTATTGAAGTCCCTTATGGCTAATTCCCTTCAGATACTTGCTTTTAATCCACTAAATAATTGATCTATGTTACTCTCATGTTGGATAATAATTTCGGAAGCATGGCTCGTAAGTCTTGTAAAATTTGGTTCGTAGGTACCAACTGATTCATCATCCTTTTGCTTCAGTTCAAGAAACTCCTTATATATCTTTGTTCGAAGAATACGAGAGAAGTAATTATTGAAAAATAAGTTCTTGAACTCATCCCATTCCATGGACTCAATTTCGTCTCTTTGCCTTGTATTCTTGATAAGATTTCACCATTGATAAGCTTCACCTTCCAAACAATATAATGCTAAGATGAATTTATCATGTTCATAACATTGTAGAACTAAAAATATCTTTTTACTGGTATTGATCCATTGTTTAGCCACTAATGGATCAGAACACTTGTTGAATGAAGGTGGACGTTGGCTCATAAAGGATTCGATAGAATGTTTCTCCTTCCTTTGCTTGTTTGGAATTCCTGCATGATTAATAGCATGAGAAATTTTTGTGAGCATGGCTATAAGATTTTTTATTCCAGTTCCCATAACATTTGGCTGCTCATGGGGGAAATCATTGCATCACCCGTCGCATTCAACATTAACGTAGTTCTTTTGGGTTCCATCCATTGACTAAAACCAAGAAGCATAGTGTGATAAACACTAATCATAATATAAAAACCACATAATCAAGAATAAAATTTCAGTTTAGAACACTTTAGGCTTTATCATAGGTTATTCATGGACATTTATAAAACACAAGGATTGTATCATATACTTAGACATATCCTTATGGTTCTTACTAAGGATTTATCATCGTAGTTTTCAAAGGTTAACTATACCTTTCTGTTGGATCTGAATCTACATATTATACACAAGAGGGGGGTGAATTGTGTCTTTTTCAATTTTTCGATAACTCTTTTCTTGAACGAGTTCTGTCCTTTATATTTTATCAGATTTGACCATGTAGCGGAATAAGTAAAATCAAGAACACAAAGATGTATAGTGGTTCGGGGAACAGAAGGCCCCTAGTCCACTCCCCCAATGCTCAACTCCACGAGCTTGGTGGTTTTCACTATCTGGTCCTCTTTTCCACAGACCGATTCACAAATGAGTACAGGCAGTTGACACCTTTACAATCCAAGGAAAAACAAATCCTTCTCGTTCAAACACGAACCTACACAGCTTAGAACGAGAAGCTGGTTACCTAAGAATAAAAAGAATTTCAGAAAGAAATTTTCCAGTTGATCTTCACAATTTCAACAGAATGCAATTGACAGCAGATGGATCGAAGTCTCTAGAAATATTGATCTTCAAGACAAATCATTTCTGAGTTGATCCAGTTGTAGTGGATATAGAGATATAGTTCACAACTTCAGCAGTAGTAGATCCACATTATATATTCGATGTAGAACAGGTGAATCTTCTATCGAGTTCCTTCTTCTTGAGCAAACAGAGCTTTGACGCTCCTCTTGAATCAGCAGATCAACGTGAATAGTTGCAATCTCTTTTTTCCACCTTTTTCAATAATAGATCGATCACCATACACACTTTTTTGGTTTTTTAGAGAGAACATATATATATTAAAGATAATCATATCTCGTGCACATTTAGATCCATAAAAGTCACCTTCTGATTCACAATATTCAAAAATTTGAATTTAAAGAGAAGTCGTAACTTCCCTTAAGACTCGGCATAAAAATCTCCTTTTAATTCGATCTTAAATCCATTAATAAAAAGGATTTGAATCAGTCAAAGTCATACTTTAAAAAATGACTTTAAATCTGGCTTGAAATCCGCCCATAAATCAGCTTACTGATCATTGTACATAAATATCGTCTGTCAAAATTTTCGATGCCAAACGTAAGGTTGATGACGTGGCCTCAAAACGTAGGGTTAATAACATAGTCTTCAAAAGTAAGATTAACAACGTAAGGTTGAACACAAACGTAGGGTTGACAACGTAAGGTTGAACACAAACGTAGGGTTAATCATCCATACTTTTTCTTCAACACTCAAACGTACAGTAAAATATCCATACTTTTACTTGATCCATACTTTTCCAAGAACGTATGGTTTTTTACAAAAGTAAGATTGATGAACCATACTTTTGAGAAATAAACGTAACGTTTAGAATTTATGTACGGTTCTCCTTCCATACTTTTCTGATAACCAAAACATAAGGTTCCTTCCTAATGTAAGGTTCTCCTTCCATACTTTGCTGAAAACGTATGGTTGTTTAACCATACTTTTCTCTTCTCAAAAAGTATACACGCTTTTCATCCTTATTCTACGTTTATCCATGTAGGGTATGAAAAGTGATTCCAGAACATGCTAAAGCAGATTCCGAATAAGTAATAAATTCTCATTATTTCAAGAGTAAAATAAATTAATAAATTCCTGCAAAATACTAAATAAAATCATTAGAAAATAACTAAGGGTATTTGTGAGCATCAAAATTATCATAAAGTGACAGAGTATTATTTTCAATAAATTACCCCTTTAAATAACATTAAAATGTATTGTTGAAAACAATACTTTTCTCAACAATCTCCCCCTTTTTGAGGATCACAAAACCCATAAAATAATTAAAATTATTTAAACAAAATTAACTTTCAAAATTAGTTATAAAGTGTTAAATAAAAACATCTCCACCAAAAAGATAATTATAAAACCAAATTTCTCATTTAATTCTCCCCCTAAATAAAATTTTCAGGTTTTGGTGTTGTGTTCATCCAAATTCTCCCCCTTTTGTGATATCAAAAAGAATGAAAAATCATAGATTTTAACACTTTTAATATTGCACTGAACAGTTAGTAAATGCTATTATGAACTGTTTATCAATAATTAAATCTGGAGTACTGGAATATCAAAATAAAGTTAGTAAAACAAATAAAGAAAGAAACAAATAAAAAATGAAGGAAATTTTCCTTCAAAAACAGTAGTATATACATGACAATGATATATATAGGAATCAAGGTTTGGGTAAGATAGGAAATAGGTTTTATCACCTCTAAATTGCAGACTTGATTTCTGTAAACTATTCCTGATGTATCTTCATCATCTCATCTCCAAGATTGATAATAAGCTCTTTGTTCTCTTGATTTATATGAATATCCTCAATTAAATTGACTTTAAAAACTCATGTATCCTTTCCTCTTTTTCAACAAATACTGACAGCTTCTATGATAACTGATTTAACAGAATTCTGATCGATGGCTCACTAGATGTCTATTGATCCACTAAGAACTTCTGATTGTCCAGCAACACTGACAAAGGAGAATTGTTGCATTGAAGATCTTGTATCCTGTCATTCATGTTGCTCATCGCAGCTGTGATATCCTGAAACCTTCTGATTAAATCAGGTGAAGTACTTGATCCACTAACAGCATTATTTTCAAATGATGCAAATTGATTCTCCATAAACAAGTTCAGATCTGATAAATCTTACTTCATAACCATTTCAGATTTCAATTGTGTAACAGAAGTCTGCATATCCTCTTTAAACATTTCAACTTCTTTCCTTGAAATTGTACACTCTTTCAGCTTTTGAAACTTTAAATGTTCTAAATCTAAGGAATTTCTCAGAGAAACATTCTCAGATTCCAACTGAGATACCTTTCTGTACATTTCTCCAACTTCTTATTTCCTTGAATCAGATACACCCTTCGCTTGATTCATAGTCTCAGGTTGATGCAGCAGTACCAAAGGCAATGATTCAGCATCAAATTTTTCTTTTTCTCTGTCCTGAGAAGGTTAGTCCACATATTTTTTCTTAGAGTTTTCAAACTCCTCCACAGAAAAATCCTCTTTAAATACCTTTGTTTGAGCTTCAGAAGCATGCTCATCACATTCATCTTCATATTTTTCTTCCAATGTAATTTCAAGAACAATATTTTCAGTAGTTTCCTCAGGTCTGGCCACTTCTTCACCAGGAACTGCCTCCATCTCTTGTTCCTGTTGAAGTGCAACTTCAACATCAGCTACAATCTGTTCCTGATTCTCCCTTTGAGCTTTTTCTAGAACTCCTGATCCCTATATTGGTGTTTTTCTTTCAGTAACATCTTCCATGGTCTTATCAACAATAGCTTCCCTTACAAAAGAATAAGAAAATAATTCTTTTGTGGTTGTTTCCAAAGCAGGGGAAGTGACTTCCTCATTTACTGGTATTTTTCTTTTTGATTGAAGTCCCTCCTGACTTCTGTCTTCCTCAACATTTTCTACTTCAAAGTGAATCCTTCTTACTACATTGATGACTCTGGATTCAGCTTGTCCCTACTTGGACTTAGCAGTTTGATCCTGAGCACTCTCTGAGTCTTCCTCAGCTCCTACTGGTAAAAATTTTTCTTTAATTGTGCTCTAGAAATATCCAACTTTCCTCAAAGTTCCAGCATTAAACGTATTACTATAATGACAGTTAACTCGAGCATCCACTAATCTCACCATGTCTTTCTTAAACAATAGTATAGAAATAAATCGACCATAAGGGTAGAAATTCATCCGGGCCTTGCTTTGACAGCAGTAACTGAGATACCTTATCATGTATCTTGGAAAGTTTAACTTAATATCGCTTAACAAAAGAAACATTATATACATATCTGGGTACAAAATCTTTTGCATTTCTACCATCTGTGGAGCTATTCCAGTCTGAATAAATTTGACCAAAATCTTCTGATCAGGCTCCAAATCCTTGACAAACATTTTCTTTATTGTCTTAGTACCAAAAAGAAAAGACATGATATCTTTGGATTTATACACAGAATCTCCAATATTTTTCAAATCGAAATGAAAAACTCCCTTATGAGGGCAGTTGAGAATTTGACTAATCTCTACTGAAGAGATTGAGAAATCCCTATCCTCTATCTTAGAAAACATATTGTCCTCGGTATCTTCCAGACTAAACTATACAGATTTGAAGAAGTATCTAAGTTCTACTTCATATAGAAATTCCGTATTTTCACTGTTGAACATTTGTTCAAGATTATGAAACGACAGCGCTTGCTTCAGTAACAGATTTTTCTGAAATAACTAGTCGAGATCGATTACCTTGCCCTGTAAGATTTTTCTTCCCTCGGTGCGTTGTCTCTTGGAATTGCTTGGCTCGGCTTCACTAGCTCTTTTAGTCCTTACCATTTCTTTGATAGTCTCTAAAGGTTTGAAGGTTAGGGTTTCAGAGGTTCGAAGGTTAGGGTTTAGGAGAGGAAGTGCAATTTTTGTATTTCGAAAGTGTTTCGATAGAAGTGAAAGGGTTTAGAAGTCAAAAAGGCTCAGATGGATTTGATTCCCATGTAATCACTAATCATTACATATATTTAAAACAAATAAAATTTGAATATGGAGAAAGAAAGAAAATATTAAATAGTATTCAATAAACAAAATAAAATTTACATAAATAAATAAAAGTAAATTAAAAATAAAAATTATTTAAAATTAAATAAACCTAGCTCCCCTTAATAAAATCAAACCTTGCAGTGGGAAGTGGTTTAGTAAAAATATCTGCTAATTGAATTTTAGTATTTATAAATTCTAAAAATATATCTTTTTTAATAACATGATCTCTTAAAAAGTGGTTCCTTATATCAATGTGCTTAGTTCTAGAATGACTAGTAGTATTTTTTTTGAAATATTAATTACACTTGTATTATCACATAAAATAGGTGTATTATTAAAATTCAATCCAAAGTCCATAAGAGTGTTTTTCATCCACAACACTTGTGCACATCAACTGCCAGTAGAAACATATTCTGCCTCAGCTGTTGACAGGGCAACTGAATGTTGTTTCTTACTAGATCATGATACTAAAGACTTTCCTAAAAAGTGACATGTACCTGATGTACTTTTTCTATATAATCTACAACTTCCAAAGTCAGCATCTGAATATGAAATCAAATTGAAATCAGAAGTTTTTGGATAAAGAAGAGATTGAAAAAAAGTTCCTTTTAAATATCTAAAAATTATTTTAACAACAGTTAGATGGGATTCTTTAGGATTTGATTGAAATCTAGCACAAAGACATACTGAATACATTATATCTGGCCTGCTAGCAGTAAGATATAACAAACTACCAATCATGGCTCTATATAACTTATTGTCAACTAATTTCCTAGTTTCATCCAAATCAAGTTTTATATTAGTACACATAGGAGTTGTAAATGGCTTGTTGTTTTCAAGTCCAAATTTATTAAGTAAATCAGTAATGTATTTGCTTTGATTTAAAACATTTCCAAAATATTTTTGAAATATTTGAAGACCCAAAAAGAAATTTAATTCTCCCATCATACTCATTTCAAATTCTTCTTGCATTAATTTAGAAAATTCATGACAAAGGGTTTTATTAGTTGATCCAAAGATTACATCATCAACATAAATTTGAACCAATAAAACATTATTTTTCACAGTTTTCTTAAAGAGTGTTGGGTCTGTCATTTCAACAGTAAAATAATTTTTCAAAAGAAAAGAACTTAATCTTTCATACCAAGATCTAGGTGCTTGTTTAAGGCCATAAAGATCTTTAGTAAGTTTAAAAACAGAATCAGATTTTTGAGAGTTTTCAAAACCAGGAGGTTTCTCAACATAAACTTCCTCCATTAAATAACCATTTAAAAAGGCAGATTTAACATCCATCTGAAATAATTTAAAATTCATATAAGATGCATAGTCTAAAAGGATTCTAATAGATTCTAACCTAGCAACAGGTACAAAAGTCTCATCATAATCTATTCTTTCTTCTTGATTATATCCTTTAGCTACTAATCTTGATTTATTTCTAGTTATTGTACCTTGGTCATCCTGTTTATTTCTAAAGACCCATTTGGTTCCTATTACAGGATAATTCTTAAGTCTTTCCACTAATTCCCAAACTTTGTTTCTTTTAAACTGGTTTAATTCATCTTTCATTTCTATTACCCAGCTTTCATCATCTAAAGCTTCTTCTATAGTCTTGGGTTCTTGTTGAGATAGGAAGGCAGATAATTCCACTAGGTTTCCTAAGTTTCTTCTAGTTTGAACACCAGTTTCTAGGTCACCTATTACACTTTCTAAAGGGTGATTCTTTAGGGTTCTAGACTGTCTAGGTAATATATTTAAAGGTTCTTCAGTATCATGTTCCTCTGAACTAGACTGAATTTCTTTTATATCATTTTCAAAATCATTCTTTAAATTCTCAAGTCTCATGTTATCATTAGAGTCAAGTCCATCCATTTGTTCTGTCCTTTTCTCAAAGGGATCAGATTCATCAAATTTCACATGAAATGATTCTTCAACAATCCATGAATTCTTATTATAAACTCTATAAGCTTTGGAGGTAGCAGAATATCCTAAGAAAATACCTTTATCAGATTTTGGATCGAATTTACCAAGATTATCCTTGGTGTTTAAGTTGTAAACCTTATATCCAAAAACTTTAAAGTAATTTACTTTAGGTTTTCTGTTATTCCATAGTTCATAGGGTGTCTTTTTCAAAATAGGTCTAATTAAAACTCTATTAATTATATAACAAGATGTATTCATAGCTTCTGCCCAGAAACATATAGGTAGGCTATATTCATTTAACATAGTTCTAGCCATTTCTTGAATAGTTCTATTTCTTCTTTCTACAATACCATTTTGTTGAGGTGTTCTTGGTGTAGAGAAGGTGTGTTTAATACCCATATTTGAGCAAAAGGAATTAAATTCCAGATTCTCAAATTATCTACCGTGATCACTTCTCAATGAGATTATATTGAACCCTTTTTCATTTTGAACAGATTTGCAGAAACTTTCAAAAAACGTAAAAGCTTCATTTTTAAATTTCAAAAAGAAAATCCATGTAAATCGTGAATAGTCATCAACTAAAACATATAAATATAATTTACCAGCTAAGATTTCTAATCTTGAAGGTCCAAAAAAATCCATATGAATAAGTTCTAGAGGTTTAGACGTAGCAACCTTATTAACAGATTTGAAGGATGATTTTTGTTGCTTTCCAAGTTGACATGCATCACAAAATCTGTCACTTTCAAATTTGAGACTAGGTAAATCAGAAACTAAATGTTTCTTAGATAACTTATGTAAAACATATACATTGCAATGACCAATTATTCTATGCCAGATCCATGATTCACTTACTTTAGAAGTTACTTGTTGTTTACACAAGGAATTTAAATCTAAAGTATAGACATTTTCAGTTCTTGGTGCTTTAAATTTAAACAGTTTATCTTTAGAAACAGTACAGTAATTGTTAGTAAAATCAACAGTATATCCATCATCACAAAGTTGAGAGATACTTATCAGATTGTGTTTTAGTCCTTGTACATAAAGTACTTTGTTGATTGAGACTGTTTTGGGATCTCCAACAGTTGCAATGCCAATGATTTTTCCTTTGGCATTATCACCAAATGTGACAAGTCCTCCTTCCTTTTGAGTGAGTGAAGAAAAATTCAATGAGTTTCCAATCATATGTCTTGAGCATCCATTGTCCATGTACCATATATCTTTTCTTCTCTGGTGGCCTGCTACCTGCAGAGACATTCAAACAAATTTCTTTGGTACCCATATTTTGTTGGGTCCAGGGGTATTAGCTAGCAATGATCTGAGTATCCAGATTTGCTTTGTTCTTTTAAAATTAACTGAATCATATAAGTCTTTTGAAACATAGTATTTCTTAATACCACAAATTTGAGGTTGTCTTAAGAAAAAAAATTTAGCTACATGTCACTTTGTCCCACAAAAATTACAATTAACCTTTTTAGAGCTAGGAACAAATTAATTTTTATATAGATTTGGTTTTTCTCCTTTACTGCCAATTCCAAATCTCTCCTTTTTAATGACATTTTTTCTAAGAATTTCATTTAATGAATTCTCTCCTTTTGTAAAAACCAATGCAGCATGTTTGTAAGATTCTACTTCATCCTGTAGTTTTTTTATTCTTGGTTCAAAATTAATATAGTTAGTGTTAATCAAATTGTATTTATCAGTTAATTCCTTATGTTGTTTCAGAATTGTATCTCTTTCATCTGAAACGGATTTATGTATATTTTTTAGTGACTTATGTTTCTTAAATAGTGATTCATATCTTTCTTCAATCATATTGCAGTAGGCTGCAAGTTTTTCATTTGTGTAGCTTGATTCAGAATTTGATTTAGAGGAGTAATATGAGTGTACCTCATCAATTTCTGCCATAAAACACATGTTTGCTTTTAGATTGAATTTTTCTTTCTCTGAGCTTGATTCAGAAGATCTACTGGAGTCTTCAGATACACTCCAAGTGGATTTAATAGCTTTATTGTCTTTCTGATCAAAATCATTTCTTTTGAAGAATTTCTTCTTCTTTGAATCCTTCAATTGTGGGCAATATGGTCTGATATGCCCCATATTTTTTCATTCATAACATCTTATTTTTTTATTATCTCCCTTAAAGGATTTTTTGAAGCCTCTTTTCTTTCTGTAGAATTTTCTAAATTTTATGGCTAGTTGAGCCAGTTCTTCATCTGAGTTGGATGAGTCAGAGCTTTCTGATTTAGCTTTGACTTCTTTGTTCTTCATCTTTCTATTATTTTGTTGTGAATTTACATTCAAGGAAGTATCTTATCTTTTGATAAGCACTTTATGTTCATTAGCCTCATCTTGCATTTCAGCTTCATACATCATCAGTGTACCAATCAGCTCTCTCATAGTTAGATCTTTGACAGGTGTTGATTGTCTGATTGCAGTAGAGATACTATTCCATCTAGTAGGAAGTACTCTCAGTACTTTTAATGCTTGATCAGTCTGCTTGATAGGTTCTTCTAGAGCTGTTATGTTATTGACAATTTTTGTCAATCTCCCATTCATTTGGGTAATTCTCTCACCTTTAACCATTCTGAAAGTATCAAATTTCAATTTGGCAGTTTCATATCTCATTTGTATCACATTATTTGTTCTTTCATATTCCACAACTATGGTTTTCCACATCTCATATGTTGTCAGGCACTGAGATACTCTGTTAAATTCATCTGGTCCTAGACTGTAGATAATTGCATTCATAGCCTTTGAGTTCGTATCGTACTCTGCCTCTATAGCAGCACTCCATGTATCAGGATTTTTAAGAATTTCATACAGATACAGAATCTTTGAATAGACTATATATCCGAGGTTTTTCAGATATATTATCATGCGTGATTTCCAGTAACCATAGTTGTCTCCATTAAAATATGGTGCTCTGACCATCGATATCCCTTCTCTTGTATCAGTCATGATGATATTTTGTATAATGCTTAAATGCTTCTAGATTTCTAAGGCTCTATCAGAAGCTCCTCCTCTGATACCAATTGTTGGATCTGAATCTACAGATTATACACAAGAGGGAGGTGAATTGTGTCTTTTTCAATTTTTCGATAACTCTTTTCTTGAACGAGTTTTGTCCTTTATATTTTATCATATTTGACTGTGCAGCGGAATAAGTAAAATCAAGAACACAAAGATGCATAGTGGTTTGGGGAACATAAGTCCCCTAGTCCACTCCACCAACGCTCCACTCCACGAGCTTGGTGATTTTCACTATCTGGTCCTCTTTTCCACAGACCGATTCACAACTGAGTACAGGCAGTTGACACCTTTACAATCCAAGGAAAAACAAATCCTTCTAGTTCAAACACGAACCTACACATCTTAGAACGAGAAGCTGGTTACCTAAGAATAAAAAAAATTCAGAAAGAAATTTTCCAGTTGATCTTCACAATTGCAACAGAATGCAATTGACAGCAGATGGATCGAAGTCTCTAGAAATATTGATCTTCAAGATGAAGCATTTCTGAGTTGATCTAGTTGCAGTGTATATAGAGATATAGTTCACAACTTCAGCAGTAGTAGATCCAGAATATATATTCGATGTAGAATAGGTGAATCTTCTATCGAGTTCCTTCTTCTTGAACAAACAGAGCTTTGACGCTCCTCTTGAATCAGCAGATCAACGTGAATAGTTGCAATCTCTGTTTTCCACCTTTTTCAATAATAGATCGATCACCATACACACTTTTTTGGTGTTTCAGAGAGAACATATATATATTAAAGCTAAGAATATCTCTTTCACATTTAGATCCATAAAAGTCGCCTTCTGATTCGCGATATTCAAAAATTTGAATTTAAAGAGAAGTCGTAACTTCCCTTAAGACTCGGCATAAAAATCTCCTTTTAATTCGATCTTAAATCCATTAATAAAATGGATTTGAATCTGTCAAAGTCGTACTTTAAAAACCGACTTTAAATCTGGCTTGAAATCCGTCCAGAAATCAGCTTAATGATCGTTGCACATAAATATCGTCTGTCAAAATTTCCGATGCCAAACGTAAGGTTGATGACGTGGCCTCAAAACGTAGGGTTAATAACATAGTCTTCAAATGTAAGATTAACAACGTAAGGTTGAACACAAACGTAGGGTTGACAACGTAAGGTTGAACACAAACGTAGGGTTGATAATCCATACTTTTTCTTCAACACTCAAACGTATAGTAAAATATCCATACTTTTACTTGATCCATACTTTTCCAAGAACGTATGGTTGTTTACAAAAGTAAGATTGATGAACCATACTTTTTAGAAAAAAACGTAACGTTTAGAATTTACGTACGGTTCTCCTTCCATACTTTTCTGATAACCAAAATGTAAGGTTCCTTCCTAACATAAGGTTCTCCTTCCATACTTTGATGAAAACGTATGGTTGTTTAACCATACTTTTCTCTTATCTCAAAAAGTATACACGCTTTTCATCCTTACGCTACGTTTATCCACGTAGGGTATGAACAGTGATTCCAGAATGCGCTAAAGAAGATTCCGAATAAGTAATAAATTCTTGTTATTTCAAGAGTAAAATAAATTAATAAATTCCTACAAAATACTAAATAAAATCATTAGAAAATAACTAAGGGTATTTTTTAGCATCAAAATTATCATAAAGAGACAGAGTATTATTTTCAATAAATTCCCCCTTTAAATAACATTAACATGTATTGTTGAAAACAATACTTTTCTCAACACTTTCCTCTAATACCAACTATAATGACCCATACTTTACATACATTGTTATTACTTCAGAATTGAAGTATATTTATTGTAATATATAATAAAACCATGACAGGACCGTATAGGTATAGTTTTTTTAGAAACTGAGAAACATAAACAACTGGTCCATAAAACATCTACATTGTCTCTCCTTTATTTCATCATAGCTATACTCCTTTTTGGAATATCATATTTAATACCCTTCTTCCTGACCTAGGGAAAATAAACATACAAAAGGGTGAGCTCAAATTCTCGATAAGGGTAAAAAAAGGAAATATTAATCATATTATATTCATAAGAACAGAACATTTGAAAATCTTATCTTGCATAAGAGATCATAATATCATGTCATGGGATAAATCATAGAAGTGTGATGTAATCCCAATAATCATAAAATAATACATACAAATTTGTGGCATACATACATAAGCATAGAAAATCATTTCATATTAGTAAAGTCTCATTTCCAAGACCATCATAGTGGAAAAAGTTCATTACTGAACCGAGTTCACTCCTCGTTCCAGTCCTGTATCACTAAACCGGATTAACTTGTTGTTCCAGCCATGTTTATCTCATGAGATATAAATATTTACCCAATACATTGGTGGGAGATATAGGTCCCACCCATATCATAATGAAAATATTTTTTTGTGTGCCACAAAAAACATAAATCATATATCATATCATAACCTGTGTAATAAAATGGGATTCTTAAACATCATGTCATCATAACATAATCTATATAATATAAATGAACTTTATAAAAATAATTCCATCATAACTTAATCAGATAAATGTAATAATAGGGATAGAAACATAACTCTGTATTATCTTAGATGGAAAATAATTTTGATAAAACACTTGAACTTAGTTCTTGAGTAAAATATACTTTCTTCTTCAAAAACATTTTCTTTTATCAATATGTCGTGCAATTTTAAAAGAAAAGAAGTTAATTGAAATTAAACATGAAAACATGTAAATGAATTTTCATGGAAATAATTCTATATGAAATCGTAAAAATCCATTCATGCCGTATAAGTTAAAAAAAACATTCTCCTCGTACTTTTTCCAGAAAAGTCAAAAATTACCTTGTATGGTAAACAAAAGAAAGATTACGTTCATACCATGTGGTAAAAGTCAAAAAAGGTTAAAAATGAATTTAAACATACATGGAAGAATAGTAAAAAATTTATGAAAACATTTTTAGAAAACATGGACATAGATGATAAATATAACCTCAGTAAATACTTACGAATAAACAATCTTAGATAAAAATAAGATTGGAAAAGTTATCCATTACCTTAGGTTTGATATGATTCGTATGTATCTGAACATCCTGTATAATGATTTAAATAGTGTTACATATTTATTCTAGAATCATAATCATTTTTATGATAACATTTATGATCATGTTTTCATCCATTTGTTACTAACATTTCATTGTTACTCGTTATTTGGGTATTAACTACTTTATGTTCTTATGTATGTTTTGTCGGATAAATTCTTGTTTTTATTTTTAGGTTATAGTTATATAATTTACAGAATTGTATTGGTATAATATATATCATATTTATTCATTCAATTCATTTATATAATCTTGGTTTAATAAAGATCATATAGAATGAATCACATCGCACCGTGGAGAAGGTAGGTCGTACGTACGCACAAGCGACGATATCGTTCCCATAATTGTTGAATGGTATTGAATTGGAAGGTGTATATTATATCAGATTTAGTATAATATTATATTATTCATATATAGGTATTATTTACACCATTATATCCATCAAAGTAAGGTGGTGGTGAAAAAATAGATTACACCACAACGTGGAGACGGTAAGTCATACGTACACACACGCGGTGATTTTGTTTCTTAGTAGGATGGATAGAAGGTGAAATAGGGTTGTTTCATATTTATAATAACATATCCATATATGAGTGATACTAACATTATTATATTATAATTAAACAACTAAAGAAGAGTAAGTATAAGAAGAAAGAAAATTGAAATAATCGGTAGAAGAGATTACCTCTTCCTCGACGTGCCTCCTTTGAATTTCCACTAAGGGCACTATAGGTGGTCTTTTGAGAAGACTAAAAACTCTAGAATGGTAATAGGGAAGTTTATTAGAGTAATGGGAAGGTTTTGGCCGAGATTTAAGGCTCAAAATGGAGTGAAGAGGAGAGGGAGTAGGTGCCCTTTTATATGAGAAGAGAGGGGAACTTTAAGAAATTCCCAAAAATATTAATTGAAAATAAAAGAAAACCCTACCCCAAAAACCTCCAAAGTGTCCCTAATTAGAATATTATATGATATGGGGTTGTAATATAATCAACCAATAAATTTTGAAAAACTTATTTTTTCAATTTAAACCTTATCTTTTTAATGGACCCTTAAGTTATTCTATTAAAGTTTAATTTTGGTAATAACATTCTAAATATTTAATGGTAATGAATATTTACTTATGTGGTGTTAATTTACCATAAATGGATACTTTATGATATTTTAGAAATTATAATTATCACTTTTTAATTTTTAAATATTTTTATGATTTTTAAATAATTTAATAAAATGTTATGTTTATAAAATATCAATCATGTCAATTTTGACACTATTCATTTATTAGACTTTAAATAAAATTCACACAGAAGATAAATATGAACCAAAATATTAAATACACTCCTAAAATTTCATATTCACCTAGAAAATTCATGAAGAACATTAATTTGTTTGTATGACATTTCTTTTAACATTTTTAAAACCATTTATTTGATATTTCTATTAATAAAATAATTTCTACATCACTATTGTGTCATCATTAATGGTAATTATTTAATCTCTAAAAATTATAAATAAACTTTTATGATGTGGTTAATTATTTTATATTTCCATAGACTATCTATAGTTGATTTTATCTCCTAGTTATCCATATATTAAAATTAATAGACTTATATAAAAAGAGATTGTGACACTTTATCCATTTCATTAGTTTTTATTATATTCATGTAATTTTCATAGGTAAGTGGAAATAAAGTGATTAAATTTTATAAAATAGATTATAAGTTTCAGTTTTAATCATCTAATAGGATTTTTACAGGTGTTAAGGTAATTTTATAATATTATTTTTTACCCTTAATTACCTGATTCACCTTTAACCGTGGTAATAAAAATAATTACCAGTTATTATTCATAATGACCAAAACTAAAAGTAGCCTATTATAATAATTTGGACCTAATTATTCCAAATATGGAATCCATTCTCCAAAATTCAAAACATAGAAGTTGCAGTAATTAATTTAAAATTAATCTCGTTGTTGAGAAAACGAGTTTTAAAAGTTAAAACATTGCAAAAGATTGAAATGTTTTTACCTATGAATTCAATGTAAAATTAATGATAATGACATAAATTATATTAAATTGTAAAAATATATTCTATTTATACTTTAAAACCATTAAATATTATAATTTAAGCATATAAATTATCTCAATGAAAAAAGTTGTTTTTAATTAAAATTTAGCGTATTTTTACTATTCATCAAAATATGAATGTTATTAGAAAAATATCAAAAATTTATCCAAAGTAAATTTGTATAACCTGCTTAAAAATAACATGTTTTTGTTTTCATATAAAAATAATTAATGTGTCAAAATCTTAATGTAAAATGGGTTCTCCATTCAAAGGTGTAAAATTAACCTTTTTTAAAAAAATACATCAAATAGGGTTTTATTCATAATTTATGACTAAAATATCCATAGAATGAATATACAAAATATTTTATTAAGTACATAACACATATATATCTTATTAATTTTATTACCAAAACTAATTCACTCTAAAATAAAAATATCTATTTGATTTATATTTTTCATAATGCATTTTCATAAGTTAGTTATAATTATTCTTGCTAACCTAACGGCTAGGCTATAATGGTAATTTTATATTAAGGGCATCTCATAGTTCGTTTAAACTCATGATTTCATGCACAGGAATCTAATTAAGTATAAAAATTATTTAAAGGAAATATTTCATAAAAATATTCGGGTGTTACACTAACGAACAAACTCGGGTTACCCTCAAACCTAGTACTCGACCCAATCAGTTACATACCCGAAAGGCATTCCTGATCCCCATGGGCTAGCGATAAGCATATGAGCATCGAACAAAACACCAAGCAAATTATTTTTACCCAACCTAAATGAATAAAATGGAAATATATATATACTCAAAGAAGAAAGAAACAATAGAATACTGATATATATAAGTGGCGTAACTATAAGAAGATATAGGAAACAAAACAACCACTGAAGTAGCAACAAACTCAAAGTGACAAGTCTAACTGAAAAAGAAAAAAAACAAGAAACCACTCTATGTAAAAGTGTGGGAAACCTCCCACCATCTCACTACCAGCTACGCAGCCCAGCTGACTCAAAACCTCACCACCTCACTATGGCGCCTTTCCTTTCCCTACATTAGAAGACATAAAAAGATCTATGCACCACCAAAGGGGTGTGTAGGGTGTGAGATAACGGGATCAGAAAGATCTCACCCAGGTGTTCCATAAAAAATCTATGTATAACAATTATCGTTTGTTCATTTTAAGTAAAATGTGGCCTGATAAGCAATAAATCAATTTTATAGAAAACATGGTAAACATTTCCTTTTTCCACAATTCTAAAGAAAAAGGTAGGTATATAAATTTCAAAGCACATTTTCCATATCATCTTTCACAAGAATAAACATACATATCAAGGATAAAATAGTAAAAAGACACGTAGTACAAAACAACAGTAGTAGTATAGGTATCACAACACCAAGGAACACAATAGGTCAAGCAGTAGACTACTCGTACCCAAAAATATGTGAATAGTGAACTAGGGTACCTGAAGCCAATTATCTACACTCTATGACCAGGGATACACCAAAAAGTTTGAAACCCCAATATCATATACATAACTAGAGCCAATAATATACAATCGAGGATAAGAGGAACACCCCAAAATTGAACCCCCATAATGGATGACAACCTCAAGCTAAACCTTCCACCCAGTACCTAAGGTAATCCATGTGATCATTTTTACAATTGTATAAATGTTTTGAAAACAATTTCAAAACCATTTATGCAATTCAATATTTAATAGGGTAATTGTACCCACTTCTTTTTCACTAATCGTTCAATGATTTGAAAATACCCATTTTCTTTCCATTTATCAAAAACCAAGTAAAAAACCACTTTTCTTCAAAATCCCTTTCTAACAAACACAACAATCAATCCAATTTCATACCAATTTATTTATAAATTGATTTATAAAATTGGAGCAATATGGTTTATCAAACATCGTTAAGAGAAGGAACCACCTACCTCAAAACTCAGGTCCCACAAGCCTGCAATGGAATCTACCAACAACGAAACCCTACAATATCAACATAAACCATAAAATCCAATCCAAATCACAAGATAGATTCAATTTAGAAAAAGGGTTCGATGGAAAGGGTGAAATCCACGTAAATCAAGAACATACATCAGACTCACAAAAACCAATGAAGAATGATCGTAACAGAGATCCAATAATCACACCTAGATTCAATATTTGAAAACATGGAGTTTAGATCCATCAATCCCTAAATGATCTATCAAAATACAAGGAGTAAGAAAGTAAGAAATAGAGAGAACACTTACCCGGTATGTCACACAATGATAGGAACGAGGATCAATTTCTGAAAAAAGACCCAAAGGTGTTAGAGGGCTCCCAAAATCACTTGGGGATGGATCTCGGTCAAGGGAAAGGAAATGTGGAGGAAGAAAAAAATGAAATCATCTATGTTTCCTGTTTAAAAATAGTCATCATGACTTTACATGATGTGTAACCCAATTACAAGTTGTGTAATTGTCAATTCCCATAATAACTGATAAGTATACCACCTTTTGATAAAAATTTAATTTCATTTAATTTATGAGATACACATCATGTAACCCTATTACACAACATTTAATTCTTCAGCAGGTTGTAAAACTGGTAGGTTTTGCACTGGAAATTTCCAAAAAATCTATGACATCACCATTATAGGTATGCTCTCATTTTCTTCTCAGCCCTAACTAGAAGAAGAAAAAGGAAAATCAGGACAAGTTTAAAAACATACTCGTCATAATATTAATAGGATGTTACATACACACACCTCCATCAAATGGGATACACAATCATTGTTTGTCTGTACGGAGGGCTACCGCCTCACGAACCAATGTTGGTCGTTATTCTATTATCGCATTTAAAGGCTAGGAATAATGAAATACCTACTATATTTATATGATATTTATGATATTTATTATTCCTTTATACTTTTGGAATTATTATATAACACATACCTTCATTCTTCCCACTTTTTGGGAATACAATAACTTCGTTTGTGGACGTGTGGACTACAACCTCCTCAAAGAGATGTGATTCGTTAACACTCTACATGGAATGTATTAAGGATTATTTTAGTAAAAATATATGATATATATATATGAAATAATAATTATAATATAATGATAACATATATATACATATATTACATTTACTTTCTTTCAATACGATAAGAAAACAGAAACAACGTTCATGCGTATACACGACTTACCGTCTCCATGAACGAAATATTTATATATTTTATAGATTATTATAAATACTTATATACTGAATATTTATATGATTTTTTACATTCTAGAAATAATTAAATCATTATCAAAGTAATATTATCAATAATAATAAGTCAAATCATATACGAAAAATTGGTTATTACCTGAAACATAACATTAACATGGAATTGTTAATAAATGGGTAATATAAAGTCATAATAAAATCATATATGGTATGAAATAAAAGAATATATTTATTTGGTATATGTATAAAAAACTTATAGTTATTATACCAGAGGTATGAACATGTATGAAAAAAGATAATACTTAAGGTAAGGGTTTTGTCGTATCGCTTTTATTTCTATGAGACTTATGCTTTATTCTCCACCTATTTCATTTGTGTGGTGTATATACTACCTATGAATGTATTATATTATTACTATACTTAAATTTATTGGTATTCACATATCTATTTGATGATATATCTTTCATGGGGTTTATGGTTCAAAAGTTACCAAATCAATAAAGTAATTTTGTCTCGATTTTCCTTCTCTGAGATACATGCCATGTTATACACCTATATTCTTTTATAACGTATACATACTACCCTTTGAAATGATATATCATGAATATAATTCTTTTCATGATATTTTAATCTTCATGTAATGTTATTATTTCATTGTGATTATGATTCAATGTTACCAAAGTGGTAATAGTTTGTTGCTATAATCTCATCATTTATCATGATTATTTATGATTATGTTTCCATTAATGAGATCTTATGATCCATATATCAATAAATCTCATGAATTTTATTCTCTGATAGTTATTCATGATATTATAAAGTAATGGTACAATTTTTACACTATTTTTTACTAATTATAATTAAGAAAGTGTTTTTAATAAAATCCGACTTTACCTCTCTCTTCTGTCAGAAATATGTGTTCTTTAAAAACCATGTTTTCAAAAAAAGTTTTAAAAAATGATCTACTATTATACTATGATATTTAAAAGGAAATTTTACACATTTGTTTTAACTTTTTAACAAAATGGTTTTAAAAATGAATCTTCTTCTCATTTTCGGATCGAAGCACTTTTATAAACTTTTTGCAGCACAGAAGGATTGTTCATCATGCACGGATTTATCTACCATCATGATAATAATTTAATTTAAGCTTATTTTATAAATTTTCATGGTTATTTTCAAAGAAAAAGGTTTTCAAAAATGTTATATGTTTAATAAGTGTCTTAAATTATTTTTAAATATTCCTTTATATGTTTTCAAAGGGTTATTTTAAAAGAAAAGGATTTCAATGATTTAAAATATTCTTTTATAAGTTTTCAATGTATTTTTCAAAGAAAATGGTTTTCAAAATGTTTTGTGTTTTAAAAAAATTCAAATTGGATAGGATATTTTCCTCAAGAAATGTTTTAAATTATCCTTTTAAAATTATTTTCCATCTAATATGAAATCCATTGATATAGTCTATGATTTAATTGGGATATGATCTAAGGACATCATTCTTATTCTTTATTTGAATGGTTTATGTTTATGATTACAAGTTAAATATGAAACCCATTTTAATTTCATGAGTAATTCCATGATAAAATGATTATGAAACACACTTCCTTTCATGGATTATTCTATGATTAAATTATTATGAAACCTATCTCTTTTCCATAGTTTATGATAGGACGAAGTGTGAATAATACCCATTTCATTTCATGGGTTATGATGTTATAAATTTTTATGATCTTTTGGCACACATATGTATGATTTCATTATTTTATGGGTGGAACCTGTATATCCCTCCAATGCATTGGGTGATGATGGGTGACTCATGAGTATATAAGTTATGCGTGGACCTGATTACATGTTCACATAAGTGACCCTTATTACATGTTCACAATGTTATGCATGAACCTAATTAAATATCCAAAATATTATTCACAGAATTGGTTTCATTTCCATATGATTATACATGAACTTGATTACATGTTTACAATGTCATGCATGAACCTGATTACATATTCACAATTTTATGCATGGAAAAAATTGTGTCCATAAATTTATGCATGAACCAGATTACATGTTCAAAATGTTATATGTGAACCTAATTATATGTTCACAATGTTATGCATGGATCTGGTTTCATATCCATATGATTATGCATGAACCTGATTGCATGTTCAAAATGTTATGTGTGAACCTGATTACATGTTCACATTATTATGCATGGATCTGGTTGAATGTCCATATGTTTATGCATGAACCTGATTACATGTTCAAAATGTTATGTGTGAACCTGATTACATGTTCATAATATTATGAATGGAACTGGTTTCTTGTCCATAAATTTATGTGTGAAACTGATTACATGTTCACAATATTATGCATGATCCTAATTATATGTTCACAATGTTATGCATGGAGCTGGTTATATGTCCATAAGTTTATGAATGATTCTGATTACATTTTCACGATGTTATGCATGAACCTAGTTTCATGTGACTAAGTTTAGGAATGAACCTAATTACATGTTCACAATGTTACACATGAACCTTATTAATTTTTCATAATGTTATGTTTGGACCTATTTGTGTGTCCATAAGTTTATTAGAGGGATTGATTTCAAGTAATTAACTTAATTATTGAACCTGATTCTATTTACACATGTTAACAATGTTATAAGTTGATGTGTATTCCACAAGTATATATATTATGCCAATTTTATGCTCTCATGGATCATGTTCTTTGATTTCCTTATGAATCATGTCTTATTAACTACCAATATTTATACCATGATTCATTTTTATGATATTTGATATGTAGGGTGTGATCTTCTAATGTTATGATCATGTGATCATAACTATATTCTCATGTTATTCTTATATATCTCCCTTGTTTACCCTTACTTAGCATCAGAGCTCACCCCTTCCTTATATTTCCTTTCCCCTGGTTGTGAAGAAATGTTTTAATTAGGAGTACTAAAGGGGAAGATTTTTAAGGGAGATGTTGAAGTTATTTCACCAAGATAGAAGATTATGTTTCAAAGTTTCCAAATAAACTAAACTATTATGGTCCTCCAAAAATCATTTTTTTAATGTGATGAATATTCATCTAAAATGATGTAATATCCATGTATGTTAAGACTGGTTCACTATAGTTGGTATCAAAGGAAAGGTTTAGTCAACCTTTGAAAACTAGGTTGTGGAAACTTTAGTTTGATCCCTAATGATATTTCTAAGGATATTTCTAGGGTCATCTCTAAGGATAAGCCTATGGTTTCATATATTTAAAATAAAGTGTCATAATTTAGACATACTAAAACTAATTTTTCACGATTTTGTGGTTTTCTTGTATGATAAGTGTTGCTCACACTAAGATTTATCGTCTTAGCTAGTTGCAAGAACTAGAACGAATTGGGTTAATATTTAATGTTTATGATGTGAAAAGTATGGGGATTAGGAAAATCGATGTCCAAAGATGAAATATCATGAAGAGAATCAGGACGATTTTATGAGTATTGGTTATGCTACTGGAGATAAAGCGACCAAAAATAACATGTGAAAGGTATGGGATATTCTAATAGTATTGTTTACATTAAACATAAGAAGCATGATTAAATTGAAGTATAGGAACCTTAATAAATTATTCATATTTAAAAATTATAGGAAATTGGTATTAAGGAACAATATGATGAAGCCTAAGTAATGGTTTAAGAATAACGTTATATGATTGAAGTGTATATGTGTTGGAATTCAAGAATTATGTTATATGAATCATGAAGTGTATGTTTTCCATTAAGGATTTTTAAAAATATATTGAATGGTACTGATTACCTAGAAAAGTAATTTAATGTAAAGGTGATGTTTTTATTATGGTAAGGTAACCCTTAATGTGATCCTGATGTTGAGAAAATTTTGTTTAACTTGGATAAAGAGATGAATGGTTTGGATAAAGTAAATTGGATAGTATTGATGACCTCAGAAATGATAAAGGATTTGTTAACAACATAGTTTATGATATCATGGATGGATTTTATGGAATTCTATTAATATATTCAATAATATTTTTGATAATAAATCATGCATGTTTTCGATATGTATGGTAATTTGGGTTATTACCATGTTTCAAGAGGATACATGATGAAGTTATTCACATGTTTGGTATGTGAAAACCAAGAGATACTTTATGATATATGGGGGTAAATTTTATGCTAATTTTTAGAAATTTAGTGACCTTGTTTATAATGTTTTGTATTTTCATCTTTTGGAAGTGTTACATGGTTAACCATTTATGGAATGGTTTAAGGTAAACTTTAGATAATGTTTTATAGATTAAAGTATTATCTCGTCATATGAGGATTTATGCATATTATATAACATGTGATAACCATTTTTCTATGATGATTAATAAATATGGATGAAATGAATTATCATTCTATTTATGGATATCATGATCTGTTAGTACTTCAGGAATGAAAAAATCACCTTCATTTATTAGATTAAGAGAAAAAGTGGGAATTGATAAAAGAACAACCAAAGGGTAATATTTTTCATATTAAATGGAATTAAATCAAGTAAGTATATCTCCTTGTGTAAATTCTTCAAATTTTGGAAAAGGGTATTGAAATATAATTGTGTCTCGTTATCATCATTTTTTATGATATCAGTGACCTTTTTCAAGCCACTTTGGTTTATGGATTTCAAATTGTTAACATTCTCCTAACCATGTTCTCTATCACTCTCTATAATAACTTTATAGTTAGATTTCTATTCAATATATATGTTTTCACTTTATACCCATTTTATCCAATGTGAAAACCTAATAATTAGTTACTATGGATATCGTTATTTTTCCAAATTTATTTTTTAAAGGAAGTTTAAGTATTCATTTTTATAATGTGGGTTTATATGAAAGAAAATTTCAAGTATTAATCCTTTGATAACCCAAAAAAATCAATGGATAAATTCATTTTAATGGGGGTAGAATGTTACACCATGAGATTTTGTGAATTTTTTTTCAAATTAATTTAAACTATTTGATATTTTTCATTTCACACAACACTTAATATAGATTGTGTTCTATAAAAGCACTAAGTTGTTTTTATTTTTTACGCAACACTATGTCGAGCTTGCACTGCACACTACACTTATATTAGCTTGTAGTACATGCATCACTATGTTTTTCTTGTGTTACACACAATGTTGGGTTTTTTCAATAGTTTTCATTAAACACAAGACCTAATTTTACCAAACTATAATGTAATATTAATAATATTAATAAAATATTATCCTAGTTTTCACCTATCTGTTGGAATGGAGGTTATGAATAATATTAATTAAATTCTAAAAATATGTTTTACACATGTATATAAGAATAATTATTTGATGAACAATTAACTAGAAATTAAAATAAAACCCTTTTGAAATTGTAGGAAATCTTTTGCTGGAAAACTATATTTATACAATCAAACATGTTTTATCTCAATAAATAAATTACAACAATCTTGATAAATTTTTTTAATGAAATATATATATATTATTCATTAAACAAATTAACATTAATGTTATGTTTTTTCTAGATAATAGATAAGAATAAAAGCAATTTTATGCATAAAGATATATATTTTTCAAAAAGGTAATTTTACCACGTTTTAATGGCGCACCTATTTTAAATCTAAAATTTAATACTTTTATTAATCATTTTTAATTAAATAAACATAATTTTTGAATTAGAAACATCAAAATTATTTTAGGGTGATTTGTTTGGTATTTTTTCCAAGAATTTTCCTTTTTGGATGAATAATGAAAAATACTGAATTTTAATTGAAAACTACATTTTTGTGTGATTTATTTATACAGTAAAATTATATTTTAAATTGGTTTTAAAGTATAATTAGATAAATTATACATAACTTAATACAAATTAGGTCATTGGAATCAATTTCACATTGAAATTTGATATAAAAACCTTTTAAACTTTTGAACATTTTTACTTTAAAAACATGTTGATTAATTTTAAATTAATTTATGAAACTTCTATGATTAAAATTTGGAAAAATGGTTTCCTTATTTTTAATAATAATAATATATAATTTATATTAAGGTTAACTTATATTTTTACAAAAAATATTAGTGAATGTAATTAAAATTAATTAAAATGATTATGGTGAAAAAGAGTTTACTCGGTAGTTAAACATTATCATAAGTGAACAATTAACCTAGAAACATTTATGAAGGCATTTTTATGTACATATTTAGAGAATATAATCCAATTTATATACAATTTACCATTATTTGAGGAGCGTTATGTAAGGGATGCCTCTCAATAGTGTTTACCTTTTTAAATTTACAAGAATGTCACTCCTCCTCTAATATAAAATGACACTCACCCCCTCACTTATTCGCACATATAAAGCCCATTGTATTATACAACCCCTAAGAAAAAAAATTCCAAAAATACCTCCTCTAATTCTATAAACATCGCTTTAGGGATAAATAAAACCAAGTTAGTCTATTGGTGCAAACCAAAAGGAATTACTCAAAGAAGAGGTAACATCCTTCAACAAGCACTTTTGTTTTATTTCTTTATCCACCCACTAATTTATTATCATTAAAATATTATATAATAAATTAAGTGTCCTAAATATACTGATATGTTTTTATGTTATGGTTTCCACCTACACAAACACACACTTCCATCAAATGGGATACACAATCATCGTTCGTGTGTACTACAGACTACTGCCTCACGAATCGATGTCATTTGTTATTCCATTACCACCTTTCATGGTTAAGGATAATGATGAATTTAATTTTTTTTATATGATATATATGATATTTATGATATCTTTATGGTTGTTTATTTATTATATAACACATACCTTTATTCCTTCCATTTTTTGGGAATATGATAACTTTGTGGACGTGTGGACTAAAGCCTCCTCAAAGCGGTGTGATTAGTTCACACTCAACATTGAATGTATTAATCATGGGTTTAGTAAAATTATATGATATATATTAAATAATAATTCTATTATAATGATAATATATATACATATATTTCAGTTAATTTATTTCTTTAAATACAATAAGAAAATAAAAACAACATTCATGCGTACGTACAGCCTACCGTCTCCATGAATGGTGTATTCTATTTCATATTTATGTATTTTATATATTAATAATTAATTATATAATGAATATATATTATATTTAAATCATTTTTTAAAATATTGAAATATTTAAATCATGATCTAAGAAAGAGGATCAGGAAAACATATACGAAAAAAGCAGTTATTACCTGAAACATAAGATTAACATGGGATTGTTAATAAATGGATAATATAAGGTTATAATAAAATAATATATGGTATTATATATAATAATATGTTTCTTTTTTAGATGTACACTAAACTTATATTTATTATATAGGAGTTTTGAACGTTTATGAAGAAAGTCAAGACTTAAGGTAGGGGTTTTGTCGTCTCACTTTTATTTCTGTGAGACTTATGCCTTATTCACCACTTATTTCTTTTGTGTGGCGTATATACTCCCCATTAATTTATTATATGAATACTATAATTAATGTTATGGGTATTTACATATCCATTTTATGATCTCTTTTTCATGGGTTTTATGGTTCAAAAGTTACTAAATCGGTAAAGTAATTTTGTGTACATTTGCCTTCTTTGAGTAACATGTCATATCATGAACCTATATTCTTCTATGAGGTGTATATAATACCCTTTGACATGTTACATCATGAATATAATTCTTTTAATTTTATTTTAAGATTAATTTAAAATTATTCTTTCATGGGGATTTTGATTCAATGTTACCAAAGTGGTAATAATTTATTGTTGCAATCTCATTGTTTATCAGGATTACTAATTATTATGAATCCATCGATGAAATATTATGATACATCTATCAATAAATCTCAATAATTTTCTTCCCCTATATCTATTGATTATATCATCAAGTAATGGTATCATTTTACACTCATTGGTACTTTAGATAACTAAGAAAGTGTTGTTTATAAAATATGATATTATATATCTCTTCGATCGAAAATATACTCTCATTCAAAACCATGTTTCTAAAAAATGTTTTCAAAAATTATATAATATTATTTTATAATATTTAAAATACATTTTTACACAAATTTTACCTTTAAAATGGTTTTAAAAAGGAATCTTCTTTTCGTTTTCTGATAAATGCACATTTTTGAAATTTTTACAGCGTAGAAGGAATGTTTGGCATGTATGGATTTATCCGCCATCATGACTATAATTTATTTGAATATTATTTTATAAGTTTTAAATTTTATTTTCAAAAAATGTTTTTTTGTTTAATATTTTTTTATATGATTTTCAAATCTTCTTTTATATGTTTTCAAAAAGGTTATTTTCAAAGAAAATGATTTCAATGATTTCAAAGCTTCTTATATATGTTTTGAAAGTTATTTTAAAATAAAATAGGTTTTAAAATGTTTTATGTTTTAAAAAGTTTTTTTCAAAGAGGAAATGATATTTTCCTTAATAAATGTTTTAAATGGTCCTTTAAAAATTATTTTCCATATAATATAAAATCCTTTGAAATAGTATATGATTTTTTTCATGAAATGATCTAAGATAACCATTCTTATTCTTTATTTAAATGGTTTATGTTTATGAAGAAAAGTTACTTATGAAACCCATTTATCTTCTATGGGTAATACCATGATAAAACGATTATGAAACCCACTTCCTTTCACTAGTTATTATCTAATGAAATGACTGTGAAACCTATCTCTTTTCTATAGGTTATGATAGGATGAAGTTTTATAATACCCATTTCATTTCATGGGTGATGATATTATGAATTTATAGGATATTTTGTCACACATATGTATGATTTCTTTTTGTGATGGGTAGGACCTATATTTCCCTCCAATGTATTGGTTAACGATGGATGACTCCTGAATTTATATATTATGAATGAACCTAATTACATTTTCACAATGTTATGAGTGAACCTTATTAAGTTTTCACAATGTTATGTGTGAACCTGATTACATGTTCACAATTTTATGCATGGACCTAGTTTTATGTCCATATGTTTATTCATGAACCTGATTACATGTTCACAGTGTTACATGTGAACCTGATTGCCTATACACAATGTTATGCATGGACCTGATTTCATGTCCATAATTTTATGCATGAACCTGATTACTTGTTCACAATGTTATGCATAAACCTGATTACATGTTCACAATTATATGCTTGGACTTGGTTGCATGTATAAATGATTATGAATGAACCCAATTACATGTTCACAATTTTATGCATAAAGATGATTACATATTCAAAATTTTATGCATGGACATGGTTGCATGTCCATATGTTTGTGCATAAACTTGATTACATGTTCACAATGTTATGAATGAACTTTATTACATGTTCACAATGTTATGCATGGATTTGGTTGCATGTCCATAATTTTATGTGTGAATATTATTATGCATTCACAATGTTATGTGTTAACCTAATTACATGTTAAAAATGTTATGAATGGGCCTAGTTTCATGCCCATTTGTTTATATGTGAACCTGATTGAATGTTCACAATGTTATGCATTAACCTGGTTGCATGCCCAAAAAATTATGTATGAACCTAATTACATGTTCACAATGTTATGCATGAACCTCATTACATGTTCATGATGTTATTCATGGATCTGGTCGCATGTCTATGTTTATGGGAGGGCCTAATTTTATGTCCTTAACATAACGAGTGAACTTGTTCCTATTTACACATGTTCACAATGTTATAAGTTGATGTGTATTCTACAAGTCTATATCTTATGAAAATGTTATTCTCTCATGTCTCATATTATTTTTTTTCTTATGATTTATTTCTTTTGAGAAGACAATATTTATTCCATGATTAATGTTTATGATCTTTGAAATGCAGGGTATGATCTTCTAATGTTATGCTCTTGTTCTCATAACCTTACACTCATGTTATTCTTACATATCTTCCTTGTTTACTCTTACTGAGAATTTGATCTCACCCCTTTATTGTTATTCCTTTCCCTAGGTTATGAATAAAGGTGTTAAGTAGGAGTAATAAAGGGGGATATCTTTAAGGGAGATGTTGAATATCTTTCCCCGGGATAGAAGATTATGTTTCCATGTTTCCAAAGACACTAAACTATTATGTTCCTCAGGCATGTATTTTTTTATTGTGCTAAATATTCATCTAAAATTATGTAATATACATTTATGTTAAGAATGTGTCTCTATATATAACTATATAATTTAAATAATAATATTTCATGTTTTTCTTAATCATGTTGTTGTGTATAATATATGCTATCAAACAAAATGTTCTTTTAAAATCTTGGGATATTAAATATATGGTTTACATTATGTGATAAGTTGCTCCATTAAATACTAAAAATTCATTAGGCAGTGATTGATATCTCATGAAATAATATGGAATGAAATAAGGGGTGAGCCCAATTAAGTGAGGGACTCTATCCACTATGATTGTCTTAGAAGTAAACAATGACTAATGAAATGATTTTATGTGATTATGATTATGTCAAAATTACAATGAAATGTTCTTATTCTTAAGCTATGATTTCATGTATCATGATTGATTAATAATGATTCCTCACTCTTATGACTCGTGTCTTTTGAATTACTAAAAATTTATGCCATGACTGAGGATTTATGATCTATGACTAATTAGATATGAAAATTTTATGTTATGATTATGATCTCATATCCTTATACTTATCACATGATTTTATATGATCATTGATTGATATCTTCTATATTTTTCTTTACTAGGTATCTGATCTCATCCATTATTATGTTTACATTTTCCCTAGGTTATCATGAAATGTTTTAAGATTAGTTTAAAAGGATACTATGAGAGAATAAAATTGTGGGATATGTTGAAGATCATACATGACATAAGTCAATTATGAATCTATTCTCCAAAGACATTAAACCTTATGGTCCTCAAAGATGTGTTATTGTGAAATTTATTGAATATTTATCTATAATTATATAATATTTATGTATGTTGTAGTCGATTTTCCTCCAATTTTATGACTGAAAGTGTTTTTTTTCAATATAATAATGATATTGTATTTCAGATCACATGTCACCTACTAAAAATCATGAAGATGACCTCAGATTATTATGAAAATCTAGGAAAGTGATATTCTATTCAATTGTGACTTGTAGGAAGAAACCAAATATATTTCTAACCTGAATTATAGTTATAATTACATAAAATGTTTTTTGTTTTTTATGTGTTAAATGAGTTTAAAATACATGTCACGTATTGAAAACTGATCTAACATTCTCAAATTATTTTCAAGCTCTACAACAGTTATCATTGATTCATTTTTGACTTTTAGTAATTAACTAAACATCTTTATGATATGTGGGGTGTATGGGGTGGCTGACATTGCATATTGTTTTTCCAAAACATGTGTCACATACTCAAAATCAAGCAAAAAATCTCAGATTGTCATAAAATTATATGGTAATGATCATTAACATGTTTTCCACTTGTAAGAATGAAATAGGGATCATTCGAAAACACGGTGTAGATGGAATGAACTAAAGTGTATTTGTCTATTTTTAAGTGTTAAATAAGTTCAAAATGCATGTCCCATAATCAAAACATACTAGACAAACTTATATTTTCATCAAACTCTACAAAAAAGATCTTGAATAAATTGGTTATTTGTAGGAATTAACTGCACATCATTTTTATGAATATGGTAGTCAATTTAATTGAAAGTGCGTGTTTTCAATATAAAAATGATATTTTGGTTGAAAACAAGATCACATACTTAAACTACGCAAAATATATCAGATTGTCGTGAAAATATTGGATAACTATCATCGATTCATTTGTGGCCTATATGAATGAACCACATTTCATTCTATCAATCGGTGTAATTAGAATTTCATAAAGTGATTTTTTTAACAACTATATAAGTTCAAAAGACACAAAACATACTCAAAACTTATCCAAAACACTCATATTTCCATCAAAATTAATAAATATAGTCACTGATTCATTTGTGACATGTAAGAATTAACCACATATCATTCCAACATGCAGGGTTTTTGTTTTGACTTAAAGTATATGTTTGCAATATAAAAATATTTGTTTGTTTAAAATTTGAATTACATACATAAAACTAAGAAAAAGACCTTAGATTTTCATAAAAATCTATGATAATTATTATTAATTAATCTTTGACTTATAGGAATGAACTATGTGACATTCTAGCATCTGGTGTAGTCGGAATGACCTAAAGTGTATTTTTTTAATTTTAAATGTTAAATAAGTTAGAAAAACATGTCACATACTAAAAAATTAAAAATACACTTGAATTTTCATCAAACTCTATAAAAAATATTTAATTCATTTATGATAAGTTGGAATTAACCACACATCATTCTAACGTGCAAGGTGGACGATATGATCGACTACATATTTTTCAATTTCAGAATAGATTTAAATTTATTCATTTTTACTAATAAAAAAATGCAGTATACTATTATAATATATATATATATATATATATATATATTTCTCACTTTGATTACAAGTATATTTTGAGGTTTTTTTAAAACTCGTGATTATTGATTCATCGACACGCTCTACAAAACGTGTATTTGTATTTATAAAAGTTGTAATAATAACATCATTCATGATTATATGGTGAAATAATTATATTTATATATTTTATGTATTTATTCATTTTTGGTATGTTTTATATTTCTTATGATGATGATTTTTTCAATTTTGGTATGTTTCGATTATATCCTATTATGTTTTTTTGGGGAGGCTGCAACACTAAAAGTGGTTATAAAAGATTGTCATGTCTTTTTAGTGCTAAAAAAGTGAGGATAAAGGATCTCCATTTGTGAGTTGTGGCTTTGTCATTGATTTTTTTATAATTGATAAAAATCCTTTTTTATCGATGATAAAGGGTTAATATATTCTAGTGGTTAAAACATGTTCAAGTTGTTGGGTACAACCCATCAACTATTCCACACATTTTTTCACCCATGGCTATAATGTGTGGTTGATGTCAACCATTTACACTTTGTATCACCTATAAAAGGTTAGACACACCATCCCTTATTCCTAAAAATATAGAAAACCCCACACATGATAAAAAATAATTATAAATTCATAATGTTTTTCATGATTTAGCCGGTTTCTATTATTTATTTATTATTATTCATACACAAATAGATTAATAATTTTTATTTGATTATATGTTATATAAATCAAAATTTATGAGAATGTTTTAAATGGGTAACATAACATATATATATATATATATATATATTATTTTTTCATTAAAAATCACATAAATATTGTATTAACCAATATACATTGTGTCAATTATAAAAAATAAATCATAATAAATTTATTTAATTTTTCAAGATAAAAAATAATTTATATCTTAAATACACTTATTTAATAAACCCCACCTTTTCAAAATGATTTGATTTTTTTTTGGATTTTCATTTAATTTTATTATTTCATATATATAGGGAAACCATATCATGTATTTTATTTACACTTATTTGTGTTTTTGCTTTTTCATTTGTCACCTTTTCATATTATAGTTTCATTAAATATTCAATTTTTTATTGTACTATTATAGAATAATAATTAATGTTTTTCACTTATCACTATGTCTAATATTTCCAAAATTGATTTCATTGTTATTTATCTTACTAGAAGTAATTACATGTGATGGATTATAGATGTAGAAATTCATATAAAATGCTTTGATTACATTGAAAAATAATCAATAAAAATATTATAATCTCCTCAAAATAATGAAAAATGGAAATCTTCCAAAAAAGATATTTACATGAGAGGTTAAAATATGAATATTTCATAGAGTGTGGTCCAATAAAGATCTATAATAATTTAAAGGAAAACATGATTATCCAAATGTAGTTTTTTTATTTTATACTTACAATGTGTGTAGAATGTTACCCTTTCAAGATTATAAAAGTTATTTTGAATATTATTCTACCATGTGTTGGACTATAGTTCATTTAAAGTATTTTGGTATTGGGGTCAAAGATTTTTTCATAATTGAAAGGACTTATATAATTTTTCATGTATCTTCCATAACCCTATAATATCAATATCTTTTTTTATGCTATATAAAGTATTCCAACCGCATATCACCATTACTCATGGTGGAAGTGTAAAGAACTGTTGATTAAAAATAATCAGTCTCATCCCACTGGTTAAACAATATAATTTTATAAAAAAAATCTACCATCCATGAAAATTATTATGAATGAGGGTGAGACTAGGGATATGGTTATTGCAGTGGTTGTGGTTGCAGTTGTGGCTAAGGAGATAATTTTACTCAGCGTAATGATGTAAATTATTATCAGAATAAATGGAACACTACTCAAACACTCCTAAAATCATGAAAAATCCTTCTATAGGGGTTGATTTAAGGGACATTTTTCTGGAGTATTTAAAACCCCAAAATAACTTTGCAATCCATATATGGAATCCCTTAAAGCATAGAAAAATGAAGAAAATTTCACTAGGGCGTTTTATAATGGGAATGAAAAGGTATTTTAATTTCAGCAAGAACCTGAACCTCCAAATCATGTTTTTTATACCTTGAAATAGGTGATTTCAATTTTTATTTCAATGATATGATATTTGGAAATCACTATGAATAGTGTTCATGATTCAACTCCACTAAAACCTCTCTTTGATCAATAATATAGTAGAGTGTGTCACCCTGAAGTCCACCTCCAATAGGACATGGTTTGGAAACTAGTGATAAGGGTATATTAAAGAAACATTGAAGGTATTTACCTATTTAATCATAGGAAAGAAGGAAACCCCCATTAATACCAAATACTATTAAGTAAATAAAACTAAACTGTCCAAATAAATACTAATATGCATGTAATGTCACATAAGTCCAACATGATATAATATCTCTAAAGTGAGTAAAAAAGTAAACAAAAACTCATAAGAATGAATAAAATGACCCCTCTAAGTATATCAAATCATCGAGTCATGAATTATTAAATTTGAATATTTTGAAAAAATATAACCAACTCCATTTTTAATTCATATGTTCTTCTAAGCTTAAATTTTTTCCCAAATAAACCCAGACTCAACCCAAAATTTATCCCATAATTTGGTATCTAAAGAAAGTGATGCATGCATAATAGAAAAAATAAACTTCTCAATATAATTGAACTCCTCCATAAATTTCAACACACACAACCCAACTAGGATTAGGAGTTCATTTCTCAGAAAAAATAAATAAAAAACATATCAACTTAGGTCTAATGTAAATGTTCAAATTCAACTGAAAATGAAAGACACTCAAAATTTCACCAAGAAAATATCTTTAAGAATGAAATAATAAATATGTTACCAAATTGAATCCATTAGTAAATAAAAATAATCATCCTTTCCAAATATAAAAGAAACAATCATTAAATTTTTGAAAAAGTTTCATCCATTGAGAATGAAAACTACTTAAGAAAAATTACATTACAAAGAATTTCATGAAAATTTTATGTATAATCAATGATTTATCGTACATCATATACCCCCCCCCACACACACACAAACATATAACCAAACATTTTAATTAACAATTTATGATCTAAAGGATTTTACAATTCAGTTTTTCATTTCACGTAGAAAGGGTCCCAATTATGTAAAAATGATGTATTTTTAATAGAAAAAATAAATAATAGAAAAAACACTACATTCAATAAGGTTTCTAGTAGCTACAGTATATAAGTTTTAGTGCACATGAATGATATCCAAGATAAAGTGCTTTGTTTTAGTTAAGTTTAAGTTTGTTTTCAAATATGAACAAAAAAAAGCATGAAAACCAATAATTTAATCATATAAAGGCATGTTAATTAAAAGAAACAACCAAAATGATTTTCCTAATGATTTTCTCATACAAAAAACTCCATAAAATAACATTTAAACCATTCCATCCACTTAAGAAAGAAGTAGCAGTTTCTAGTAGGTAAATTAGTAAAAGCAGGTAAAAAAAATAAAACCTCCCTTAATGTAGAAGATTAATGTTTTTAGTTCAACCAAACACACTTTACTTATTTTATACTTTATAAAAACCCTTTAGTTTCCTAATTCTATCTCTTAAAAAGTAAAATTAAAGAAGAAACATATTATAGTAATTGAAGTATAAAAGAATTGAAAGTAGAGAATAAAAAAAGGTGAAGAGTTATTATATAATGATCCATCATTTAGAATCTTTTAGCCTTAAAATACAATTAAGATGATTCTAATTTTTTTTTTGAAATTATGTTCTCAAGGGAAATGTAAATCATGTTTAATATCTTCATGAATGCTAAGGTGGAGTAGCGGTGAGGTTTCTATTTATGCAATTCCTTGAAAGTTATCCCAAATTTGTAAAATGAGTTAAAATGGAACGTTTTGTAGTATTGAAATAAAAATCCAGCTTAATAGTCAAGAAAAGTTTGTAGAAGATTTAAACATATTAAAACAATAAATGAATAAAAATAATAATAAATACCATGGGTTGATTCCCATGAAAAATTGAGTTTAAAGTCTCTAGTAAGACTCAAAGAATGTTCAGTTTTATAGTAAACACAATGTTGTTAATCCCTTTGGCTACCAAAGTAATGTTTTATTATTTTTCCATTAATAATAATCATATTTTACACTCCAACCAATTAAACATCCCCACTAATTAACACCATAATGATGGTAAAACAAGCAGGCAATTTAGTATTAAGCTTTCTAGGAAAATGTTTTAGTTAAAAATTAAAAAAAACTTTCTAAAAATATTTGAAATATTTGTTTTGGATGATAAAATCAGGAAAAGATTTAGTTTTTTATTTTTAAATCTTATAATTTTCATATGATTCTCTCTTAATCTCGTCCAAATAACACATTTTAGCAATCTCCTCTCACCAATAGTCTTAAAATCATAATTCATGACCGCCACAAACCAAAAATACCTTTTCTGTAATTCCAGAGGTAAATGAAATGATTTTGCAAATAGAATCTTATAAAATGAAATTCTAATGAGGGTATTTAAAGTAATTATATGGGGCCAAAAATCCCTGTCAAGTTTCAATGACCAATATTTATAAGAACTGAAAACAGTCTTTTCTAAAATCTGCACCAGTTCACTATTTGAGATCAAAGTTTTCTTAGTATCCATTGGATGATAAGTGGTTTTAGTGTTATAAGATAAGCCATAATTTTCTATAAAATAAATGAATTTAGAGTTCCTAAAGTGAGTTCAATTATAAATTTTAAAGGTTAAAGCTTAAAATCTTAAAAAATTGTTCTTCCTAATAAATTTGAAAACACAAACAAATTGATTATTCGAAAGTGAAACTAACTTAAAAAATTTAGAAACATAATCATAAACCCCAAATATATAGTCATTCCCCAAAGAAGATGAAAATGGTCCAATAAAATAAAATCCCCAAACATCACATGTTTATTCATATAATTTTTTAAGGTAACTCTTACCCTCTAATATCATTTTCCATTACTTGGAACCTATCAAATATAACCCCCAAACTAATAGCATCCTTGGAGAGTGTTAGAAAAAATAACTCATCTTGTAGGATATTTTGAGTTGTCCTCTCACCACATGGTGTCCACCCCATGGTGAAGAGTGAAAACCCTCTAAAATTGGAATTAGCTCTTCATCGAGCACACATCACCTCAAAATCCAATGACCACGCCTCCTAAAAAGAAATGGGTCATCCCAAAAGTTTTAATCAGGGACACGAATGAGTTTATTATTTCGTTTGGAGTGAGTTAATTGTGCATGATTCCTGAAGATAAGAAATTCACAAAATATGTAAACCAAGTATCCTCTATTGTTAAAATAATTAGCTTCTTTTACTATGGAAACGATGAATTGATTTCCCTTGGATTACCAATATGAGTGTTAAAGAGCCTCGAAAGTGATATACAACTAATATCTTAGAACCATTCTTGTCCCTAATATCTAGATAACATTATTTTAAAAAAAGGTATCAACCTAATGAATCTAGTCTTGGACACTTTCTAATCTAAAATATATTTCATGGTTGAATGGGCAGTGGAAACAATGAACATGGGCACACTCAAATATTTCCTAAAATTATCTATAAAAACACAACCAATATCTCCTTTGTTGTAGTATATTTCATTTTGGAATTAAGTAGAAGCTTACTAGCATAATACACAACATACATCCTCCCCTCTTTCCTTTGATCTAAAACAGCCCCCACAACCATGTCACTAGCATCACTCATGATGTTAAAAGGAAATATACAATCAGTGATAGGGAAAATGGGTGAAGAAGCCAATTATTCCTTGATAATTTTGAAAGTATCAAGTAACTTCTTGTAAAAGTAGGAGATTTTATTCTCGACTAGTAATAAACACAAGGGATTAATGATATTTTAAGAGTCTTTTATGAATATCTAGTAAAAATAATTATGACCTAAAAAACCTAACTCCCTTAATATGTTCTGATGGGTGTTGCCTCTAAATAAACATTATTTTGGAGTTTTGTACCTCAATTACCTTCCTAAACACCTTGTAACCAAGATCAATTCCCATAGAGACCATAAATTGACATTTTTCATAATTCAAGATAGGTTTTTTCTCTTGTAACTATTTCAAGACCAACCACAAATTCTCTATGTTTCACTCTAATGTTTTATCAATAATATAAAAAATTTCCATGAATACCTTAATTATCCTCTCAATCATATCTTAAAATATTTCCATTAGGCTTTCTTCCAAAGTGATCGAGTATCACACAAAAAATATAGTAGTAATTGGATGAAAAATGTTCTAAAGGGACATGTGAATGTGGTTTTTCTTGACATTTAGGGGGTATTAGGATCTAGTTGCAACCAGAATAACCATAAAAAACAACATGACTCATTATTGGACAACTTATCAATAATTTAATCTAGAAATTTCATGATAAAATGGTATTTCATGGTGGTAGAATTCATCTTTCTATAATCTATACAAATTCTCTATTTAGTCATTTTTTTCTCTAAATTTGATTATTGTTCTCATTAGTGAAAATAGTGACGCCCTATTTTTAGGGAAAAAACTGAACATGACTAATAAAAGGGTTGTTCAAGATCAGATAGATTATTCCAGCATATAGCATCTTGTTAAAATACCCCATAATTAATTATTTCTTGTTTGGGTGTAGTTTTCATTCTCACTCAACTCTAGGTTTGTGTTTATGATCCATAGAGTACCTATACATGACTAATGGTGGACCAATCCCCTTTATATCAATAATGGTCAAAATGATAGCCATTATCGACTCTCTTAAGACAACCAAAAACTGTCCTTCAATTTTCACTAGCTCAATTGAGGTGATGACATGCATTGTGGAATCCTCAACTAGAAAGAAATATTTTAGGTGAGATGGAAATGGTTTAAGATCTACTTCATGTGTTTATTTTTTTGAAGGATTTTTTTGGACACGGAATCCCAAGATCCTCGTTATTTCTCTTATTGAATGAATGGAAGCTATAAAATATATCTTCCTCACTATTTTATGTAATGAATAACTCATCACACATAGATATCAGAACAGATTTGAGTGTGTTTTCTTTAGAAATCTCATCAAGATGTTCTAAAAATTCTCCCTAATAAGAATTTAAAGGCTCCTTAACCTTAATAAAACAAACTCTCAAGAAAAATTCTATAAATATGTGTTAATTATCAAGTTTTTCAATGTTTCTTATGAGTTCTTATTCTATTTCATCAAAAGGATCCTCAAATACTAGAAACACAACTATTGATAATTTTTCATCATGTGTGGGTTATTTAGCATTCTTAAAAACATTAACCTCTTCTCTTTGTTCACCAAAATTTAAATTAACTTTCCCTATGAAACATCTATCATAGCTCATCTGATTGCTAAGGACTACCAAGAATGATTGGTACTTCCTTAACACATTCAATCTCAAGAATAAGAAATTTAGGAAGAAAAATAGCTTTATTAATCTAACAAAAATGTTATACAATTTCCTAATGGGGTGAGTAATAGAGCGATCAACCAATTGTAAAAAAATTGTGGTTTGTTATAAAATTCCTAATATCATGGGTTGGAATAATGATAAAAGAATCAAATTTCTTACACCAATTCCACAAAAACAATTTATTTAAAAACTATTTCCTAATATGAAAGGGTTGAAAAAAATACCAATGTTTTAGAGTTTGGGACGAATCTTATTTGGAAGGACCACATTGCACTCCCCAATTAAGATATATATTTCAAACACCTCCAAAACATTTTTACATGAAACAATATTTTTAATGAATTGTGATATAATTATATTTGAACCAAAGATTGATTGAATGTAATGTTGTCTTGAAGCTTCTTTAACAACCCAAAAAACTTGATTAGTTCATGTTTATTGTTATTTTGATTTATTCTTTGAGGAAATAGAATGACTGGGGATTTTTCTTAAAACAATGTGTATTCTCTATGGATCCTCTTCAATTCTATCCTTCTATATGGCCTTTTTCAACTTCATTTCTCTCCATTTTTTTCGATGTGGGAAAGTTGAATTTACCTCAGTTTCAACTATTCAATCCACATTTCAAGATTCTGTTTTTTCCTTTTATTGATTGGGAGATTATTTTTATATTTTAGGATCATCCCTAATATTCTATGGAGTTTTAAAACTATCATTATTGGTAAAAACCATGACGTTTTCCCTAGAGATGATCTCCATGGTAATTGGAAACATTCCCTTGTCCCCAAAAGTAAAATATTTTTCCAATTGAACCAATTTCAATTCTAGGTTGTGGATCCTAAAATACATTTCACCCTTTTGTGAGTGATTCTCAACATTTTTTAAATCTAACTTTCTTAACACTTACTGGATTATCTCTTCTTGTTTCCCTTGAGAATTAGTGGAATAATCCTTATTTTTATTTTTATATTGTAGTCTTGGATGATTTTGGAAATCAAAGGTGGTAGGATACCTAACCATTCCCCACTCTTTTCTAGATAGATTTGGTTGGTTCCTGTAGACTTTTAAAATTTTAAAAATTGGATTATTACTAGTTAAAAACTGGGACTATATTAACAAAAAGAGGAATATTATATGGATTGGGAATGCATTTAATTGTTAGGAAAATAATATTTATAATCCCCAAAAATCCTAAAATGAGTACATTGTTTGCCAAGAATTTGATATTTGTTTTATTTTCGACCTCAGACCAATGTTGTTCTCACCCTTGTTGACCTTTTTCTCCAAGGTGGGTTGTTTTGGGAATTAAGAGGAAGGATTTTGTAGATATTCCTCAACACCACATTAGTTTTATCGTTATAATTACATCTAGTTGATTAATCTACTATATTTTGAAATGAAGGTAAAATTACTTTAAATAAAGCATCCATAAAAATATGGGAGGGAGATGGTGATGAGGACATTTACAAAGAAGGTCCCTAACTTATCTCGGGCTTCATGAAAAGATTCCCCTTAATCCCTAAAGAAACTAGTGATTTTTGACTTATGATCCCCCTTTAAAAAAATTGGGTGATATTTCCTGATAAAAGAATTGTTAACAAATTTCAGTGTGTCAATGTGTTTTCATCTAATTGATGGAACCTATTCCTAGCATTCCCATTCTAACAAAAAGGGAACACCCTCATCTGCTCAGTTGCACTCAAACCTTATTGTGGAAACTGCTATAATTCATTATAAAAGAACCTAATTAATGCTAGTGAGTCTTCATTAGTCATTCCATTGAATGATGGTACAAAAGAGAAATATAAATACTCCAGCTTATAATTCATGGATCTCTGGGTTAACCATATACATGAAGGATTACCTAATATCATAGGGAGTTGATACTCCCGCATTCTAGGCCTCTCTATATTTTCTTGAATGATTAGTCCATTGCTATCGACCAATCTCTCCTTTAGATATTCTATTTTAGTTTGCTAATCCCTTTTTAGATATTTAAGGTGTTTCTTCAACTCAATGATTTAGGGCTCTAAATTATCAGATTTCTACCTAGTGTGCAAGCACTAGGCATTTTTTATTTTTCTCGAGTATAATTTTTTTTTGAGTTTAAAGAAATCATTTTGGATACGCATTACCTTCCCTAAAAAATGTAAATAATTATTGATATTTTATTAATATCAAAATAATGTTTTTTACCTACACTACCTAATACAGTGGTGAAAGGTCGTTTCCATAGGGAAGAATATATTTATGAATCAAAAAGGAGACATACTAAAAAAAGAAAAAAACTAAAATTTTTGTAGCAAGGATGGAAATGTTGTGATGTGAAAAAATCTACGATGCAGTAGTAAAAATGGTTGAAATCAAAATTGAATCTGAGTAAATATATAAAAAATAGTATGAAAATAGGTAACAAAGAATTAATGATTTATGTGAATTTTTAATTTTCTGATAATGAAAATATTTTACTTAATTTTTGTAAAAGTGATGTTGAACTAGACTAATAATCACAGAAGTGAATCCAACAAAATTTTTCAAAAAGTTGACTTGTTAATGGTTAAACTCTGTAGTTTTTCAATTTTAGAGATTGAAACAGCCACAAAAAAAGATTGAAATCAACTTCACCAAGATTAAATTTTCATTTAATATTGATTTTCTACTATCATTGATCTAAAAACATATTGTCATATGGTTTTAGAAAATAATTTTTCTTAAACCATTTTAAAATTTTGATCAAGATCAACCATATTTGGTTGTTGAAGAATTTATAAAATGATTAATGTCAAGGAAAATTTAAGAGGGGAGTGCACCAATTTAGAAAAAAAATCAATAATTAAGTAAAGAAATACCGTAAAAAAAGTTATTCCCTTAATATTATTATCCAAAAATCATATTCAATCCAGAGTAAGACATGTTCTTCATTAACTCAGATAATTAAATGGATAAAAAAAATTGAAGGAAAATAATCTTCTTTGTCGAGTCGATCATCCACCCTTTGTTTCTCTTACTTCACCTCTGATCCCTCTGAAGCTGCCACAATCAAACCTCCTGAACTCTTTACACATCTTATATTATATTTATGAATGTACACATTCTCTAATGAAGTCACTCCTTGAATTAGAATGGTCCCCTATGCTTTCCTCACTATCACTAAATCATTACCTCACATCTCTAAGATCAACTTCGCGACCTTCACAATTCTTCATCTTATTCATCATCTTATTCATCGTGACTCAATCTAACACCCCTAATAGAAATCACTCCCCCACATGCATCATTATTTTTCTCTAAGTTTCCACAACATGGTTTCATTTTCAGATAGATTCAATCCTTTATGTTTCATTAACATTCTTCAATAGCTTACTAGTTCTTAGCTAATTTAGATTCGAACTCCTTTTCTTTTACTTTCAGTAGTGAGGATATGGGGTTCCATATGTATTTAATCGAGATTTATTCTAGTTTGCTCCAAATTTTTTTCAAATTTTCTAAGTCCAAAATGTTAGGTATCACCAAAAAACCATTCGTATCGCATGGATCCTCTAGAAAATTTTACATGTCCCCAATATAGGTGAAAAAATATAATTCATGAAGCTTATTTGAATTTTAAAAGAGAAAATGTTTCATATAAGATGCTTTTACTAAAAAATATTATGCATAATCTCAAAATCCTTTCAAAGGCAATGAATTATTCACAATTTTCAAAGTACAGGATATTCTGTATCATCTACAATGGGAAAATTATTTTATATATGGTTCTCCATTATTGAATTCTTAAATCTTCTAAGTGCGTTGTTAAATCTCACCACAATCCATTGTCTTGGGAAGAGGAGGGGGTGTTACTAACGTTAGGTGACATCCCCGGTTTACCAAAGGATATAATAAATGCCAAGGGATTTACTCAACCGTGGGGGGTGATTTTACCTCAAGAAGAGAACCTGCAACAAACACCGTGATATGACTTAATATGAAGCATGAAATAAACTAAAAGAACTCGCATAACATAAACCTGAATATAAAAAGAGTGATATAGAAAAAGACAATACCTAAACAAGGTATGAAAGCTAAAATAAGAAATACTTAAAAATGCATCAAAGTATCCTCATGAAAAATCCACTGTAAGATACCTCCACGCTCCAAATCATGTCCATCCCACCAGTAACATCACAGTAGTCCACTAGAAAAGTGAGAAACCTGTCTATTTCATATATTGTGGAAAACAATATCTATATATGTGAAAAAGTTCATATGGAGGGGGTGAGTATAAAAACTCAATAGGAAAACCCTAAGACATACCAAGCCTACAACAACGACAAGAAAAGGTTGACTAACATTTTTATATAAAACATGTTAAGAGATCAAACAGTTTAAAAAATTCAAAGTTCTACAAAAGAAGAAGAAATGTAACCATCCTTTGGGTATTCCTAAATCATTATCATAAAAACCAATTCTTACCCTACGAAGCCATCACTTGGCTGTTTACAAATGTTCCTCATTAGTACCGACCCCATGTCCATACCCAACAAGGCACCATCAATGCAAGTGTGAAGACACACCATGCAAGCATGCCAAGTCCATAAATCAGCATTTCCATTAAAACCAAAACCCGTTTTTTTAAATCATTTTCACAAACACCAAATGAGATTGAATCATTATTTACAATTTAAAAAATGATAACAAAACAGGGTTTTCTATCATGGACACACATTCATGATTTTTAAAGAAAATACAAGAAAATAATTTATAAATATAAGCCTTCAAGTTTTATAAAAAACCATAGAGTGGAAAGACACCTACATCATACAATTGATTTCACCACCCAAAAATGATTGAGGGAGCGTTTCCCAAAAAATTGTGCAATCCAACTATCCAATGGAGAATAATTGCCTATATTTGTCTTCTGAAGGTGTTTGATTAAAAATACATATCTAGTTGATGAAGTAAAAGAGAATTCATGCTAATCCCGGGTAAAATTTTATTTAAAACATAATTTAATACCCCACAAACATAAAAAACAATCTCCCCTCAATTTTCCCCAAAAATCAGTATTAAAAGTGACCATTTAAAAATAGTGATTTTGACCAACACTGCGACATGGTGTGCCCACCATGCACATGGTGTTCATTGATCCTGGCTCATCATGGAGACCCCTATAGCATGTTGTGAAAACACAAGTTGTTTTGTACCCACCAAACCCTAGAACACAATGCAGTTAGGTCCCTAGGACCATGTTTCACGAGCATCCCCCCCAGTGTGCCATGACTATGTACATGACCTCCCTTGGTAATTTTGGGCCTGACCGGGTTGCACAGGAACACTCCCAGTGCACCATTCTCTATAACATGTTTTGTTGCTTCTTGTGGTGTGCCCAAAAAAAATCAAAAAACACTCCTGAGGTCTCTGAGCAACCTATTGTTGCTCCCTAAACCAACAAGAAAAGGTTTTAAACTTAAGAGAACATGGAAAGTGCCTCAAATTATGGGTTATACACACATAATGTTATATATCTACTACTTAAAAGTCACAAATATTATGTAACCCTCAACACTTCTTAAAATTCATTAAGTAAACAATATTACATATCATAAGAAAGATATTACACATCAACATCGATTTATTGCGTTTCAATAGCAACATTGAAAAGTTTAACATTTGTGGGTATTTATCAATATGTAATATAATGTATTAAATACATAATATATTATTTCAACCATATAAAACTTTGGACTTCCAAACTTCAAAAGAAAAATTAATTTTTTTTCCACAAAATAATCAATAATGAAAATATGGAACACTGCAAATATTAATTCAAAAAACTCAAACCATTAAAACTTATCTAAAATAATATTTGAATCAAAATTCCACTAAAAAGAACTGAAGTATTTTTTCTTGGAACATATGAAAATTAAAGAAAATAATGTTCAATAATTGAGCAAAAAAACTTCACATTTTCAACTAAATATTGATATATTCAAATGTCTAATATAAAATGATAGTGAATAAATAAATTTCCAAAGAAACATTTTAAGAACATATTCACTATAAATTGTGTTAGAAAGATGTGGCATTCATGTTTCAAAATAAATACACATCCAGATTCATTATGAAGATATCCCTAAAGCCAGGATACATGGAAGGCATCATTAATTTTATCCATCTATAGTGGAAGTGCTAATATTCACACTGCATTATCAATGGAACCCAACACATCGAAAGGTTTGATAAATTGTGGGGAAAGCATGCAACCTCTATTGAAATTGTGTTACCCACAATCAGAAGAAACTTCTTGAACATAAGATTTCCAACCTCAAACTCTAAGGGTTCTCCTCCCCTGATCTCTATATGACTTTTGATGATTTTGAGTAGCATTCATCCACCCTCGAATCACCTAAACCATCTTTATCATAATTTGCAACAAATCGAGTCCAATGATCATCGACTCTCCATCCATTGTCCAATACAAAAGATATATACACGATGACTCATTTAATTACTGAAAAGGTTCCATGATAATGTTACTATAAGAAAAATAACACAATGGAAAATTATTTCAAAAACCAAAAAAAATTATATATGGAATTTGCCTCCTTAATAAATTTCATATTTATTAATATAGCATAAAACACATGCACCACATAATAAAAACTAACTATAATTTATTATATGAATTTAGACCATTACATATACAAGATAGATATACCTAATAAAATTGACAATAATACAATGACACACTAAATATAATAAAGTACCGAAACCATCTAAGACGTGAGCAGGTCACCCAACCCATATCCACAAAAATTTTAGTAAAAAAAATGGAATAAAAGTGTACACATGAGGTGTAATGATCTTATACCATCTAGAAATTGAGGGGGAAAGCAAACATTCTATCATACGCACATCTTTGAAATACCCCTAAATGAAGATTACCAATCAGCACCCACTGCTGGTTCACCATTCCAGCATCCAAAAGAATGATTTGATGATGAAACCCTCCCCTTGTGTGAAGAGAGACCGAAATCAGCTGCCCCATGGACCCTTGGAGCTCCCTTCCACCTGTATTCTTACTCCTAGCATCATGATCCACAATTCCCGCTGATATGGACAACAATATCAACCCAAAAACATGAACGGATCACCTCACACTTGTTCAGCAACCCATTGAGTTCAACCACAATTTCCCAGCCCTATGATCATCAACGAGAATCACCTTTGAGGAAAGCCTGATCGTTTTCCCCTCTTCTCAGCATTGTACCAACCCTTCATAGCATCATAAAGGACGCTAACCCTCATCATCTCCGGAAATGTGATCATGGAGCATCTTGACTTCTAAGTGCTGTCTCAAGCATGCAGCAATTGCTATAAACAACATAGTATCCCATCTGAGAAACAATAGCTTCCCAAAAAAGCATAAAAGCCAAATAACATCACTTCAAGCTATAAGTCATATGAGAACATCCCTTAGCGAGATCAAAAATACGGTTGCACATCACAGACTGCCGCTATTGATTTTTATTGCAAGAGATTATAAATTTCTGGGTAGGAAACCTCATGAAATATAGCATGACATGTTTCAAAAAAACATTAAAAGAAAATCCTATCAGCATCAACCCCCTCCTGAAAGAGTAATCCAAAAAACACCTTGCATCAACCAAACTATGAGAGCCTCAACACCAGGACCAACAACCATTACAAAATTAGAAAAAGGGAGTTATATGATTGTGAACATCAAAATAAGAACCACATGTGTGTCCCGCATCGATGAAACATAATCCATTCCCAAGAAAGATGGAGGTAGTCAAAGTTGGGATCCCCTTCAAATCCCATTTCAATTTTGGAAAGCATGCACTCCCTAATCTGAAAATATTCATGAGCAGTTATCTCCCCTTTTGATGTCTTTGGAAGGTCATAGGGTCATGTTCTTCTTCCTCAAGGCCCTGCTTGACAATCCTATAATGATTGTTTAGCTTGTGAGTAGCATCAAGATTTTCATCATCAAAGAGTGGAGGGGGCTCCTTCATAACATGAACCAGTGGAGGAAGGTTCATTTTCTCAGTGCATCTCCCCATGTATCTAGTGACAATGGTTCGATCTAATTTAGAATAATCCTTCCTCTTCCTTGTCTTCTTATAATGAGGGGTTATCAAACCATCCGGGTCGACCAATGTTTTTTTCCTTTTTGAGCACTCAAGTGGAAGAAATATTAATCAGCTTGACATGCTTTGTCATGTACATCTTCATGGGTTTTGAAAGATTCACTAGGCTCCTCCTTGTCCTCCACCGGGGTGGGAAAATCAGTGGTGAACAGCATCTACAAAACCTGATAGGTCTTCAGCCTCAATAGTGTCAGTCTGGTCTTTGACCACATTTTGATTCTTAAACTCATCAGACCTACCATCAACTTCATTTAGTACTCCAGGATGATCATAAACTCCATAAGGGCCATCAATGGCTGTAAGTGTATCATTACATTCTTCCTGACCCGGATTTGTATTACCTTTTCCCACCCATTTCAGTTTACGAGCCTGAGGACGTACTGCCCTACTGCAACAATCCTTAGTAGTGTTCCCAATCTTAAGACAATCGCTGCAGTAATAAGGCTGGTTTTCACATACCACTTCCTGAAAGAAACCAGAATTTCCATTCTCTATCCAGATTTAGGATGGAACTCCTTGTGAAATGTCAACCTCAGTGCAAACCCTAGAAACTGAGGGCATTGAAAGATTCCTCATTGCAATGTCTAGCTTTAACAGATGGCCAATAAGGTTGGCAATCAGAAACAGCGTAATTGGTTTGAATAGGTGAAGCGGAAGTCCAGGGAAGCCGAGCCAGATAGGAACAACATGAGATTCTGCATAAGGAACAAAAACCGTGGTCCATTTTAAAACTTTAATAATAACAACCCCCAAAAACCCACGAGCATCTCACCCAAATCCTATAATACTCGTTTTTAGAAGAGAATCGAAAAATGACATTTGAATAGTTCATCAATCCAATATGGAAACCAGTAAATCCAATTGCTTCAAGGGACTTCCTTAAAAAACTAAAAGGAGGCCTACGCTTCATGAATTTTCCAATGAGCACGAATCGTAAATCAGAAAAAAGAGAGTGAACCTCAATAGATGGGAAGGAAATCATCGGGTGACCTCTGTGTCGAAAAAGCTTCGGTTCTATGCATAAGTCATTATCCGAGACACCACCAGCACTGGGTTTCTTGGCAGGATGATGGATCTTCCCGCGACGGCAACTGTGAAGGATCGAGGATCGGAATTAGGGTTCCGTGGTTGATCACCGGTGCGCGAGCTCGGCGGTTGCGACTCCATCTCCCCTGAATATAATAAAGTAGAATAACAAGAATAAGAAAATTGGGATCACATTTTTATCTTGGAATAATAAAATACACAAATACCGCTTCAAAAAAAAAACATCAGTAATGTAATCAAAATTTTGGAAGAAAATAATATACCCTTAAGAGAAATTGAATTGAGAGAAAATGAGGTATTTATAGCCGTAATAAAACATATATGATCTTTATAAATATGAAAATTTTAATAGCAACCTGACCGTTATGAATAAAAACCCAAATATTAGAACACCAACCAAACACTTAAGTTAGTAAAATAATATTTTAATATATTATGAAATAATAATATAGTGAATTTTTGTCATAATAAAATTGAATAATAGTGTTATGTATTATAAAATAGCTATTTGAAATAGTGAAATATGTTTAAAAATATATTTTATTTGGAAAAAAATTGTTTTATTTTTGTTAATATACTTTTTTATGATGAAGTAACAAAATCAAAATAAATATCAATTATCACAATTTTTATGTAACATTATATATTTTTATATAAATGATAATATATATTTTTTGAAATTATAAGTAATTTTTATAAGGGTTAGAAATTTGATCGTGTTATAAAAATTTATAATTTCAATAAATAAGATTTTTTTTAAATTAAATTTCTCATATTTAGATTTTTTTTTTTAAAGAATAAATTTCATTTTTAGAATCACCGCATAATTTTTTTTGGCTAAAGTCTTGGTATTTTTTTAAATTATAAAATTTGGAGTTGAATAATATAATACCATATAAGTACCATATTTTTTAATAGTTTATATGAATGATGTTTTGGGGTTTCTAAATGATAGATGAATATTTTATTGTCACGTCTTTGTTAAATCACAATCCTGTTAAATTTATTCACATGTTTGATTAGTATCGGAAGATATAATATTTTGTTTGAATATCTTATTTTAAAAAATTCCTATCCTCCCCTTATAAATACCAACCATCTCGCCCCACATATTTTGACATTAAAAAAACCATTCCTAACCCAAAATAGACTAAAATTCATCCCCAACTCTCTTATCCATGTTCTAGAGGTTATGATCTAATCGAAAGAACACTCCCTTGGCCGAATTATAGTATTGAATGAGGACATCTAAAGGAAGAGTTAACTATCTCAACCAAGCTCTTCTAAGTTATTTTCCTCTTCTAACTCTTCCAAATCAATTCTAAAAAAATATTGCATAATGTTATTAGTATCATAAGTACACTTGAATTTAATTAAATTAATTTAATAACCATTATCTATCTTTCTATCATTTATTTTAAAGTGAAATCATCGCCCGTGTTATGGTTAGTTCACCACCTTGATAGACAATATATTTCATTTTCCATCATCACTTTCATTAATGAATTTAATAATAATTTTAGGGTGAAATATGATCTTAATAAGTATATTATAGACTCTTTCATATTTTAGAATCAGTAAATAAATATAAAAATTTAATAAAACCAATTAAGTTTATCATGGTCTTAAAAAATACTTAAATGAACTAATCAATAAATGATTACATTTACAATTAATGAACAATGCTTATTTTATAAGAATATTTGATATTTAGAACCCCTAAAACTTAAGTAAAAACATAAACTTCATACCATTACACTTCTGGAGTTATGGACTCATTTTCAAAGAACTTCCTTCATTATTAATAAACAAATGCGACCATGGAATCGTGAAACAAACATCCAATGAACGTTGAACATGATCATAATGTCTTAATGAAATGACGACAAATTGTTAAAAGAATAATGATAAGTGAAATGTAGTTGAAAAGGGTTATAAATAAAGTTTTTAATCAATTTCATTTTATTATTCAGGAGGTTAGATGTATGTTCCAAGCAAGTCAGGACCCAAAGTAAGGGTACTCACAAACCAACCACTTTTCTTTTGTGTTTTGATTTCTCACTCTTTACTTCTATATTTATCTCTTTTGTTGACATATACTTCTTATACATTTGTTATATATTTCCCTTACATATATACCTAGTACATTTTCCTTGTTTTATGAGGATATGCATCTTTTTCAAGTTACCTTCTTAATATTTTCATTAAAGAAAACTCGAATAAAGATGAATTTTCTATTTTTTTCATATACCACTATTTTAAAAGTTTTAATATTCTATAATTTATAAAAAATCCCAATTTTTTAAGGGAAATTATTATTGTCTGTTTTTTGTTTTAAGGAAAGCCTTATGCACTTATCTCCTTCAACGTCTCTTTGCCCAATTCTTAAAGCATCATTTAAGGGGTTCACTACCATGCCTACTTCTTCACCCCTCTCTCGTGATATTTTATTCAATTGAGATATACAACCATGAAATATATTTATTCATTCAGATATGAAAATATCAAAATATTTAATCCATTATTTTCTTGTGAATCATTATGATATACCTTTTGTTAAAGCATTAAGAGATGATTAGGTAACCAATTCCCTTCTCAAGGTTTTTTATTATGCTAAATATTTTTGTATAATTTATTTTTGTGGAACACAAATTCATATACATATTATGTTATGAAAGGTAGACCTAGAATTATATAGAACCCAATGCATTGATTAGTGTTTTCATATCTTGATATTCCATGCATGGCGCACACACAATAAGCCATGCACATTATGATATGATGTCGTGGAGGAGGTCCTTAACTTATGCATATGATGTCATGTTTTGTATTATTGTCACATTATTACATTTACATGATATTTTGATATCATATTCTTTATTCCATTATTTATTGTGATTATATGATATCCTTATCTTCTATGAAATTATGTTATGATTCTTGAATCATATGTTTTACTTCAATATCGTATTTTTCCCTTACTGGGCTTATTAGATCATTGTTTTCCTTTATGCATATCCCTAGTGTATCTTGTGTAGTAATAAAAGTTCAAAGGGATTTAAGATCACCTTATGTAGATTGAAATAAAGATGTTTTATTTTAGTTTCAAGTTAATATATTATGTATCTAATCTTATAAATACACTAGACCTTTTGATTTGGGGGTTTTTATGTATTATTATCTTGCAAATCATGTAATTATATGTGTATGAGAATCAAGTTATTATTGTTGGTATCAGAACAAGAGATAAATTTTTTTAGGGTTTAAGTTAGAGATTCTAATAGGAAATAGACCATGAATAACCTAGATTGAAATCTTAATATTCATAAGTTATAATATACATTTCATTAGTGGGTTATTTTTTATAAGTTCATTTTATACACTTTTAAATAATTATTAACTTAAGTATTTTAATCCATAATTTTACTTTATATTAATAAATGGATTGAAATAGGATGAATTGTCTTAATAACCAATGCGATGTTCAATGTAATGATTTCTCAAATGAGATGCCTAATAATATAGGAAATGGAGTTGAGAGCTACATGACCATACCAGCACAACTAAATCAAGAAATAAATAATAACTTCAATCATGTGGAGTGACCTCCTTATTCAAAGAGAGAAAACATTTCAATTGAGTTTTTATGTAACAAATGCTAAAACTTTTAATTAATATTCTAATCCCCTAATCATGGAAAATGTATAAATTACATTGATAAGATATTCTCTATCCTCCAATGATCCTAGAGAGATTAAGATACACTGGACATCTATCACTTATAGGGAGAAGCAAATCAGTGGTGGATACTGATTAAAAACATGAAACCCAAAGAATATATATAATCAATGGAGTGGTATGAATTTAATAAAATAATTTTCAATAAATATTTTCCTCACACTCTCTCTATTAAAATAGAGAGGGAGTTCCTTGGAATTAGAAACATGGAGGATGAATCAATCAGATCTTGTGAAGAAAAATATTTAAGTCCTTCATGGATTTCCTCTGGATTTGTAATCAACCCCGAAGGTAAGGTTGAACACTTCTTTAGGGGATTAAATAAGGGTCTTAAAAATTACTTATCCATTCAATACTTTGAAAACTACATGGATATAGTCTGATGTGCCTTTAAAGTTGGTATGGAGGTTAGCGATTCTCAATGATCTCTTGGGTATAGAGATAAAAAGATGACAATGAAGAATATTTATGTAGTACCAATGGATAAATCTCATAGAGGGAAGAAAATATAACTTCCCATATGTCATAAGTATGGGAAGAATCACACGGGAAACTGCCTAATGAAAATGAGGAGGTGTTTAAAGTGTGAAAAGGAGGGTCATCAAGCTAATGAATGCCGAAGGGGTATGATGAGTCCAACTAATATGATGGAAGAAAGGAAGGATTAGATAAATCCTCAACCTATGTTCCAATGTTTCAACTATAAGGAACATAGAAACTATGTATGTTTTTGCGTTAAGGACATGGTCATCATGGATAACTAAATGCAACAACCTCTAAGGGATTGAGAGTGAGGACTAGCTTATAAGATCACTACTAATGAGTTTGATCCTGAAAAAAAAAGCGGTGATAGGTAAAGTTGTTATTTATTCAAGAATATCCAATGAACTATTTTATTATTATTCTGTTCATTATTTTATATCATGCACATTCAGTATAAATATTCAGACACCACCTCCATATATAGAGGTTGAGTTATCAGTGAAAACACCAAGTCGTGCAATTGTAGCATCTCAAATATTTAAATCTTCCCTAATTAACATTTTTGGGAAGAATATCCCTATAAAGATTGTTATACTCCCTTTAATATAATTCAATTCAATATTGATCATGGATTGTATGCCTTTATTTAAATCCAACATCAACTTTTGAGAGAGGTAAATAAATTTACATAACCTGAATCATCCTCTGATCCCATACAATCTAAAAGATAATTATGAATCAACTTTTGAGAATCCTTATCAAGGAAAAATATTTTCACCTTACGATCAAAAAATATTTAGCTTAAATGATTGAGAAAAATGGGAGGTTCACCATTAAATACATGCCCATTATAATGGAATATACTAATGAATTCTTAAGAGTTTTCTAGACTTCATTTTGGTTGATAGTTTGAGTTTTCAATTTAAATTTTACCCAGTGATCTAACCATATCTAGAAGTCCCCATAGAATGGACCCCATTGATCTAGAATCACTAAAGATTAAACTACAAGAGAATATGAACAAAAATTTCATATTCCTATGTACTTCACCATGGGGTGTTCCAATCCTATCTTTTAAAAATATGTATGGGTTAATACATCTATGCATTGATTATCATGAACTCAATAAGATCTCGATAAAAAAAGTACTCCTACCATTGATTGATCACTTGTTCAGTCAATAATGAGTGGATTAGTTTTTTCTAAAGTTGATCTTTTATCAGGATATAATCTATTTTAGGTGAGATTGTGGATATTCACAAGCATAATTTTTTGTTAGGTCCACAAGGCTGAATACCCTGAGAGGGGGGGTGAATCAGGGTATGACTAATTTAAAATTAAATCCCGTTCTGATCTTGTTCCGCTGTTAAACAAAACACTCTTCTCTCTCTTTCCTGTTGCACAATATAAACAGAAAGTAAAGAAAGAACAGGACCCAACAATTTTACTTAGTTCACCGCTAAGGGCTACGTCCAAGGAGCATACGCCGACAGGTTGCCGGTCGTACCAATTCCACTAAACTTCACTAGCTGTGGATTACAAGGTTCGGGATAGATCACTTCTAAGCCTAGACTCACTGCCTTTACAATTTTAGGGTTAGCTCACTGCTTTTCCAAGGGTCACTCCCTGTTTATCTCTCTCTCTGGCTCACTGTCGGTGGAGAGGATCACCTTCTTTCTCTTCCTTTGCTCACTGCTCTTGGAAGGAATCCACTCACAGTTTATAGACCTATAAGTCTCTTCACTTTCATGAAAGAATGCATCTTCCTCTGTGTGTAGATGCTCTATTGAAGCCCAGCTTTCACCCGTAGATGAATTTCTATTTGCACCGAAGGTATCGGGCAATCCCCCAGCTTCCATGCAGCCCTAAATCACTGCCGGAAATCAACCATACTTGGCGCCCTTCTCTAAGGCGGTGCACAAGTCTCGGCACGCAAGTCAACACTGGCGTGCATGTATTTCTTAACACTTGTATGACTCAAGCTTAAGCTTCTCCAAACTTGCGCGACACACTTCCTTTGCTGCCCAAACCACCTCAGGCGCGCAACTCACCCTTGGCACGCAACTTCCTACTCTGGCGCGCAAGTCCCACTTGCGCGACACACCACCACTTGCGCGACTTCCACACCTGCACGACGGGAGCTCTGATTTCTCAAAGTTTTGAACTCCGGTCAAGAATGAAGAGGGGTGGTCCAGTATTTATAGGCATTTGGTCACCCCTGCGTGATGACGCACAAGTCTCTCCTCGGTGCGCAAGTCTCGGTGCGTAGGTCTCTTCTCCTATAAGTCACTTGCGCGACCCACTTCCAAACTTGCATGAACCTCTTTCCTTTGCCATATTTTGATCTTCTGATCTTGAAAAACCATAGGCGCGCAAGTTATTAAGCTTCCAAGGCATCGGCGCACAAGTCTCTTCACGGCGCGCAAGTCACCTGCGCGACCTCACCAAAACTTGCGCGACCCTTATCCCTTTTCCATATTTTGATGATCTGATCTTGAAAAACATATGGCACACAAGTTTCCAAGCCTTCAAGTACATGGCGCGCAAGTCCCTTTGCCAAAAACCACTTTTCTTCATTTGTCGATTTTCAGGCCCAAAAATTTGGCAAACACTGGAAAACGGCGCCACCTTGTATCTGTTCTTTTTATACCGCCTCCAAATCATCCATTCATTTGTCGAAGTTCTTGAATCAAACATTGATCATTAACCACAACTCTTTAACTCGACAAGCCACCAAGAAATCCTCTTTTTTAACAAATTTGTATGTCATTGTTTTTCTTTGTCAACAATCACCACTCAGTGTCCACTTTGTCAACAAACACAATCACCTCAAAAATGCTTCAATGATACCTTGAGGGATTTTTTCCCAACAATTTTGTACATGGTATGAACACTATGAGTTCATAGTGATGCCTTTTGGACTCAAAAATGATTTTGAAATTTTCATAAACTTGATGAATAAAGTCTTTTGTGATTGCCTCAACAAATTTTTGGTTGTATTTATAGTTGATATTATCATATAATAGAAAATTAAAGAGGAAAATGAGGATAATTTGAGTACTTTGATAAATACTTTGAGAAAGGAGATGTTATTTTCAAATTATAGTTAATGTGACTTTTGGATTGATTAAATAACATTCATGGTAAATGTTATCACAAGAATAAAGATATATATGAACCCTTTCAAGATAAATAAAACTGAGGAATTACCTAGACCAATATCTTGTATAGATATCCATAATTTTCTTAGATTATCTGGGTACAATCAAATAATTTTTAAGAAATTTTCATGATTTTTAAACCCAATAATATGTTAACTAAAATAGAATTAATGTTTGTTTGTACTATTGAATATGAGGATATCTTCAAGGAGTTTAAGAAGAGGTTATCTATTTCATATGTACTCAGATTACCCTCAATAGAGGAAGGATTTGTGATATAAAGTTATGTATCAATGAAGGTATTTGGTTCTTTAATCATGAAAAATGATAAAGTGATAACATATAACTCAATCCAGTTAATGGTTATTGAGAAAAATTATATGACACATGATATGGTGATGGATGCAATAATCTTTGAATTGAATATTTATACGAATTATCTCTATGCAAATAAGTGTGACATACAAAAATATCCTAAAATATTGAAGAATATATTGACATTGAAAGAGATCAATATGTTCCAACAAATATGGTTCGAGCTAATAAAGGACCATGATTACTCAATCCATTGCTATCATGGAAAAGAGACTAAAGTTGAAGATTCTTTACTTAGGAAAGTTCCTAAAACCATATACATGATTATGATTGAGAAGGATCTAATCTTCATAACATGAAAAATACAGTCATGAGAATTTGAAAAGAACAAAATGCTACCTTGCACAAATGATTTCACAAACATCCATTATAGAGAAGATTACGAAAGTTCAGGGTGAGGATATGGAAATTAATTAGAAGGGAGATGTAATAAGGAAAGAGAAAGACTTAGAGTTCAAAATTTATAAAGTAGAGTTGTGAGATTTGATACATGATTATGCATACCAAGAGATCCTGAAATAAAGAACAAGTTATTATAAAATGATCACATATCAACATTATCTTTCCACCATGTGAGTAAAAAGATGTGTAGAGATATCTGAGAAAACTATTGGTGAGAAAATATGATAATGGAGATTATCAAAAATATAAAAAAATTCATGGTATTTTAAAAAGTAATAAAGAAAAAAATTCAATGGGATGTTGCAACTATTTCTTATACCTAGATGAAAATGGGAGAACATCACCATGGATTTTATCACGAGCCATCTAAATGCATACAAAGGTAATAATTTCATATGGGTAATTGTTGATCATATTAAAAATACTAATAACCTCATATTCATATAAAAGTGCTTCTTACTCATTAAAATTGAAAAGATATACATCAAATAATAAAATAATCTATATAGAACTCCAATATTGATTGTATCATATTGAGATATAAGGTTCGACTTAATGTTTTAGAAATATATTCAACATGTATTGAACACATGGTTGGACTTTAATATGGATTATCACCCCAGATTGTTGGAAAATATAAAATAACAATCGAGATACTTGAGAATATACAGATATCCAACTCTATGGATGTCAAAGGAGGTAGGGATCAATATATTCCTCCAGTCTAGTTCAAATAAAACAATATCCTCCAATCAAGAAAGAAAGAGATTACATATGAACCCCTATATGGGAATAAATACAGAATTACAACATGTTTCCATGAATTTAAAGAACATAAGATATTGGGACCCAAACTAGTTGAAGAAATGGTAAAGAATGTCAAATCTATTCAATAACACATCAAAGTTGCAAATAGTCCATAGAATTTCTAAGATGAAAATCATTGATGAGACCTAGAAATTAAAGTTGGAGATAAAATATTACTTTATATGTTTTTTGGGAGGGAAATATTTTTGATCACCCATGATTTTGATAAAACCCCTAAAACACTGACCATTGATCCGCTATGAATTTTTTCATATATTAACATAGTAGAAAAACCAAACCTCTAGATTTTTTGGCTTCCATCGACTAGGTGTGCCAAAAGTAAGAAGTCATCACACCCAACCCACCACAAAAAGATGACCTATAACACACTCAAGTAATTCTAAAAAACATTCAAGGTAATTAGAATTCCAAAAAATGGATGAAGAATAGAACATAAAGGATTAATGTTCTTTAGATGAGTTTTCCTACGTGAATAGGAGAAACACAATGAATTTATTTTTATTCATTAGAATTAAAAGATTACACCAAATAAAAATATAGATTTTCATATTTCATTACAGATAATTGAAACTCTATAACACTCTATGTAAGCATAATGTACTTTTCGTATCATGGATGCACTGTGTAGATTAGTACCCACTTTCTTTTGTAGGAAACTTCAGTCAGTTGTCTCAGTTTCACCACCTTGAAATATTTTCGAAGGAAATTGGTGATCTCCAGTTACTCATTTACTCTCACTACTTAAAATGGTAAACTATTATAGAAACATCATGCAAGAAACTTCATTCTAGAGAGTTTATAAATCATTTGAGCCTCCTTGATATCATCAGAATATATAAACTTCTTATGACCATACTACCTCATGAAGAGAAGAACTGATACCAACTATGCACTAAGTCCATACACCTTCTACTGACAAATTTTTTGATAAAAATATTTCTAGCGAGTGAACATCTGGTAGTCTCAAACCAAGATTTACATCCCAAATATCTCTTACTTAATGATTTGTTATGGGGAATCCCCTAAGGAAACTCTATGATCCTTTGAAAAATGTTCTTTATTCATCTTCCTCTTCCTCAACATTCATTGTTTCTTCACTTTATTATATTCACTTGAGTACCACTAAGGCATGATACTTACTCATGATTTCGTGAACTAATGTCTTGGATTTTGGCTACCAACTAACTTCCAATAATCTAATAGTTTCTACTCTAATTTTTTTTATGAAGTAATAATTCAAGTCAATGTTCATTTTCCTTTAATTTAATAGTAAGTTCTGAGCCAGTTGAATCACAATTTTATTTTCATAAAATATTCTTCCTCCTTTCTGACTTCTTGAAAGATCTTATAGTAACTACTTTACCCAAACCAACTCCTACCCAGCTTTTATTCCTGTTATATATTATCCATCCTCTTTAATTAATGTAACAATATTCTACAGTATTGGCATCCATCTAATTACTAATACTATATATGTAAAAAAATAACTAGTCATGCTCTTCTGAATATTTGAATCTACAAAAAAATCTGTATCCACAGGACCTTGTAACATATCTTCCTCCCCAAAGAAAAAAACCAAAACATCCATTCTAATAAATTAACAAGGGATCCATTCATTATCTTCCTACTTTTTCCTTTCATGGTTCAACATATATCAACTTATAACTCCCATTAATTTTTTTATATTTGATCAAGTAAAAATCTTTGTATATATCAATCATATAACAACTGGTGCATAAATAAATTTATTTATGTAATGGTGTTTGTCTTATATTGTAGGTGATTGGGACTTTAATAGTTTATAGTTTTTTACTAGGGGATTTGAGTCAAGTTTTCATTCAGTTGTCCTAAATATATTGGTGATCTTTCATATGTACTCTTTTAGAGATATTACCAAAGTTCTATTTCCCCATATCTCTTTATCCTCATATATAAAACTTTCTTGGACTACCCATGATCTTTTATCAGAAATATTTTATAAAAATTACAATTTAGTTTCTGAATCATATTATTATCTTATTCAACTAAAAACTTATCATTGACATATAAAATCATAATAATGAAATTTCCATCATCCCATTTCTTTTTTGTAACAAAAATGATCTAAATTTCACCTATCAAAACCTTCTTCCAACATGAATGATTTTACATTTCAATTCCATTTCCATAGCACTTGATTCATGATATAAAAAATTTTATACAATTTACAAACCATTTCTCATTTCTATCTTCTGTGTAACCAAATGAATGTTTCATGTAAATCTCTTTCTCCTACCCACCATGAAGAAAAAATTTCTTTACATCTATACTTTTGAGATACAAATAATAATATGTTATAATTATTATCACCATCTATATAGTTTAATGTTTAACTACCAATGAAAAAATTTCAAAGAAATCAACACCTTCATTATTTTGAAATCCCTTTTCCACAAACCATACTTTGTAGATATTCATTCCATAATTTTCTTCATTTAATAATCAAATAAACTTATTTCAAAATTTCTTTTTACCTTCAAGTAACTACACCAGTTCCAAAGTTACTTTGGTTTTCAATGAATCCATTTCTTCATCCATTGATGACTTCCGCTATCTAGTATCATTAAGTGTTTTTTATTTTTCCTAAAAATTTTGGTTCCCCTAATTTCAAGAATTTTATAAATTTCAAATCAGCTCCAAACCAATGATTTTTTTTATTCCATTTGATCACCTCAATATAATTTTATTCTCTATACTACCCAACACTTTCCTTTCTTCTTGATCCTGAACTTTCGGTACTCCCACTCAAGCTTCAACCTCGTATGGACTTTCTAGAATTTCCTCCAATGATCTAACTTCTGGTCTTTTGGTTATTTCAAAATTTTTATCAGATTTCATTAGGATTTGAAAACATATGATTCCATTAATCTACCCAACATATACTTCAATACTTTATTTAAATCCCAAAATTTATTTCTCTACCAAGTTTCTACCCTTCTATAGAGTATTCTCATTATAGAGAACATATATACTTCTGATAACATTTCTCATATCATCATCCCATATAATATATCAAAAAAAATTATCTTTACATTCAGAGAAGAAATACAGTTTGGATTTATCCTTGAGTTAATCACAATTATTTACATCAACATACACATAAACCAAACTTATGAAGACTTTATGATATTGAAATTCCAAATGTTTACCAGATCATATTTCCTCCATAAGATCCTTCCCTAATTGAGGATATATTCCACTATGTTGATTGCCTATTCCAAAATCCTATTATGAATTATTTATTTCAACCTCATACACATAAATTTATATATCAAAATAATATTCATCCTCTAAACAACACCATTCATATAAAGAGTTCCATAAACTATCTTCTCATTCCTTATTACATTATTATGATAGAAATTTTGGAAGTTGTATCTGGTGGACCCACCTCTATTGTCTATATGAAGACACATTAACTTCTAAATTCACTCCCTTTACTCCAAATCATTCCATTTAATTAAAAACTAAACTATATCAGACATTTTTTTATAAATTAAATCTATATTTTTCAAGTATAAACACCAATAAGGGTTATAAAGTAGAGATACCCACCAAAATAATGAATAGTTGAACATCCCCAAATGCTAGAATGATCCAACTATAACTTCTCAGATTTAGGCTTCCTTCCATCTAAGTTATAAGAAAACCTTCTCTATTTACCCATCCCAAAACATTCAAATATTTTTATTTCTATATGATCCAGATTCTATATGCCTGTTACCATTAAGGCCTTTATATTCTTCTCACTAGGATGACTGAATCTACAATTCTAAATCTATGGATCTTATGATAACACACATCCATCCATTGTAATTTCATTTGAACTTCTGGACTTGTAAAGAGTTGTATCTTTAATTCCTAATGTAACCACCATAGACCCTTATGTTACATCATATACCCCATTTACAAAGTTAATTCCAAATCATTCCACTTTTTTTCAAGGGAAATGAGGTTTTTTATAGACCAGAGATGCACCTAACTTTTATGGGATTCAATAATCCTCCTTTATTTATCTGGTTATTGACACTACCTTTTCCAAGAATTTAAAGGGATTCAATATATTCTATAATAACTTTCAAAAACTTATAGTATATATAATGGAATATATATCTTTGACCTCCACTTGAATTATAGGATGCTCCAAATTCAATCACCCAAGCTTTTAATGGATTAGTAACACTAAAAAATAGTGGGATACTAATTTTTGTAGTCTAAGGAAATTGGAACTACTTATAATTGATTATCTTACAATTTATTCCTTAAAAAGGTTTCTTTTTATTAATATTCCCTTTCTTCCCACAAATTTATCATATAGTATCTGGGCCATCCAGTATAGTTTGACTTCTTTCTCAAGACTTGTAATTTGATGATTTATTCTAATATACTTTCTTTTATTGAGGTGACCATCCTCATATATTAGTATTAAGAACATTACTAGATGATACTTGGAATTATCTTGACATAAGCTCCTCGTTTAGGACCAGGACTCGAATATCCTCAAACACCAAGTATATTTTTTCCTTTGGAGTTATAGAACACAATAACCCTTGAATCATATCTCTATAGAAGTAAAGGTAATAGAAGTAGTTCCCATAAATCATCAAATTTTTTTACCTTCATAGAATCAATATACCCAAAAATCATGTTGATGTAGTTCACATGATCTATGATTGGTCTTCCCTACACTAACCATAAACTGAAAAATCCTCGTAACATGAATTTTTTAAGTACTATTGGATTTTCACAATTGTTTTCCCATCCATTCATAACTTCCTATATAGTTTTATTTTACAGGAGGCTAAAATAAAAATTCCTTAAAATTCCTTAAACTTTAATGATTGTTTTTCAGGAGGCTGAAATAATTTCCTATATAGTTTTATTTTCATGATTGTTTTACAATCCATTCATAACATCTTCACCAATGACAATCCTCTTCAATATAATTTTTAATATTCCACCTTCTCTATTTACATTGAATTTTAAACTTTGATAAGAAGATCCAGGTCATTTTAAATCAGATGACCCACAAACTAAATTCTAAATAAAATAATATCTATTAAATTTAATCTATCTATCCATATATTCCCATCATCTAACACCACTACCATAAAATAAATTAAACTACCATAAAAAATAAAATTATATAAAGGGAAAGAAAGAACAAATCCCGGGATGCCTATGATGTGCCATACTGAACAACAAGATTTAATACCAATTTTTGGTCGGGATACCTTGTTGATCAAATAGTATTTTGATAAAACCAATGAATATTTGACTTTTGATCCACTAAAAATTCTCAGATAGATTAGCATAGTGGAAAAACTAAATCATCATAACTTCGGGCCCCTTTGACAAGGTGTGACGAATGTAGGAAGTCACTAAACCCTAAAAATCATGAAAATTTGACATTTTACACAATCAAAAAACAATCATGGTAACCAAAAATTAGACAAATGGAATATGAAAAGAACATAAGTGATTAACATGCTTTAGATGAGTTTTCTAACATGCATGAGAGAAACATTGTGACTTTATTTGTATTCACCAAAATTATATCCTTAAAATCAACTAACAAATAGTGAGTAAGATTTCATTATAGAAAATTAACTCTCTATAACATTATATATAAGTATAATTTACTATTAATACAACTAATTCATTGTTAATATGGGTACCCACTTCTATTTATAGGAAACATTAGCTGGTTCTCTCAACTTCATTTCCTTCTAAACTTTGTTGAGGAAATTGGCTATCTCTAGTAACTCATTGAATCTAAATGCTTATACTTGTAAAATATTATAGAAAAATCATTCAAGAAAATTAATTCTAAAGTGTTCATTGAACATTCTGGACCTCCTTGATATCATTTGAAGATATGAACTTCTAATGATCTTGTTTCCTCCTAAAGATATGAACTATAGTAAAATGCACACCAAGTCTAGCCACCATTCACTAACTGAAATTTTGGTGAACATATTAATAGTGAGTGAACTTCTGTTATTCTAAAACTAGGACTCACATCCCAATAAAACCTATATAAAAGATACTCATGAGTTTTTAAAATAATTTAAAGAGATGTCCTAGATACATTACCCGATTTGAGATACCTAATTGCATCATATATGTGGAATATTGATCAGAACTCCCACTAATCATGTCTTACCTCCATGATGTGTCCCACATTTACCTTTTAAGGAAGTATATACTAGATCCATCACATTTACTAAATCTAAAAGTGGTACAATTTGAGCATGATCCCTCTTTTGTGGACCATCTGATGAAGATCTTGGACCATTGATATAAAGTTCTATCAATAAGGAAACTCACTTAGTAAAACTACTTTGGGGAAACTATAAGTATGTAGAGGAAATATAAGAACCTAAAGAAGCAATGAAATAAAACTATATTAATATGTTTTCATCTCAGTGTGTGAAATTATATTTTTGGGAAAACATTTCTAATGTGGGGAAGAACGTAATGACCCATACTTTTATATATTGAATTTCCTTAGAAATAAATGTAATGTTTTGGAATATAGTTTATAAAATAGGAACCAAATAATAAAAACCAACAATAATTTATAATATTAATTTATATCATTATATTAAGATGAAAAATTAACCCAATAAAATTTAAAATAATTCAATGGGATAATAAACTCAAAATAAAATAAAGTAATTAGAATTGGAAAATTTGGATCAGTTTAATATCCTAAAATAATAGAACCTATAAAAAATACTATTAAAAAATAAATAAAAAACATTTGTAATGTAATAATTTTTTTGAAAATAAATAATATAAAATCTTGATAAATTAAGGTGAATTATAAATGAAGGAAATGTATGGTATTTATAGTCAGTATAAAACATATATGACCATTGGTGATATGATTATTGGAATATTAACCTAAATTTGACAAATATTAACATAATTATTAGAATATTAACTTGACATTGGATTAGTAAAAAAATATTTGGGTATATTAGTAAATAAAAATATAAGGAATCTATATCATAAGACAGTTAAATAAAAGTGTTAAATATGATATAGTGTATATTTGGAATAAATAAACCATAACTATATTTTTGGAAAACTGATTTGTTTTATTTTAATTAAAATACGTTTTATGATAAATTTATAAATTCAAAATAAAATGATATTTTCATAATATTTTACAGAACACTAGATATTTTTAATTAAATGATAATATAATTTAATAAAATCATAGGTAATTTTTATAAAGGTTAGAAATTTAATCACGTAATTAAAATTAATATTTACCAATAAATAAGGATTTTCATTAAAAAATAAATTTCACATACTTTGAAATTTTTTTGAAAAAATTTATTCTGTTTTCTGAATAGTATTGAAATTTGGTTAGAGTGAAGTATTTTTATTTTTCATAAATAATAAAATAAGGCAGTGAATAGTCAAATACCATATAAGTATCGTATTTTTTAATAGTTTATATGAATTAATTTTTGATGTTTCTAGATGTTAGATATATATATTTTAATGTACCATATATTATTAAATCACAATCCCCTTATAATTGAATCAAATGATTGGTCACTATTTCAATATATAATATTTTATTTTAATATTTAATTCTAAAACACTAGTCTCATACCCCTATAAATATTTCCATTATCAACCCATTTATATTTTATTGAAAAAAACATTTACATACAAAAAATATACCAAAATACCTTCCCAACTCTCTTTTCCAAGTTCTAGAGGTTTTTTCCCATCAAAAGATCATTCCCTTAGCCTAAGTAGTGTATTAAAGGATTACATCTGAATTATGATGTTTTCTTATTCTACCACTTCCAAATATATTATAATCATTATAATATAATGAAATAAATATCATAATTATATTTAAATGTTATTATATTAATGGGGTAACCATTATCTTACTTCCTCTCACTAATTCTAAAATGAAAAACTCACCCATGTTATGGTAGTTTCAATGCCTGCATGGATGAAATATTTCATTTTTTCATCATTACCATCATGGATGTTTTTATGATTAAATACGAGATTAATAATTATATTCTATTTTGTTCCATATTATTTAATGGGTAAATATGTATAAACTTAAATAAAACCAATTAATCCCATCATGGTCTGAAAAACTAATTAAATGAACTAATCATTAAAAGATTACATTTATAATTTATAAACCATGATTATTTTCAAAGAATATTTTATAATTAAGACCCTTAAAACTTTGGAAATACATGAACTCCATACTATCACAATTATGATTTTATTGACTCATTTGGTTAAAACTTCTATCATTATTAAAAAACTGATGTAACGTTGTGACCATGAAAACACATCCACTAAATAGTGAACATGATCATAATATTTTAATAATATAACTATAAAAATATAAATGAATAATAATAAATGAAATATATATGAAAAATATTTTTAATATATTATTTAATAAACTTAATTTGATTATTACACAGGTTAGAACAATGTACTAAATGAGTCAGGACCCGTAGTAAGGAAACTACTAGACAACCCTCTATTATTTTAAGATTTTCATTCTCTATCATTACCACTAATTTCTTTACATTTATCTCTTATATATTTTGTATGTATTTACCTTACATATATAACTATTTCATTTATATTTCTTTGTTTGGGAGATGAATGTTTTTCAAATTCACTTCTCAATATTTTCTTGAAGTCAAACTTAAATAAAGGGAAATTTTATTTTTACTATTTCTTTTTATGTTCATCTATTTTAAAATTTCAATATTCCATGATTTATAGAAATTAAACATATTTTATGCAAGTATTGTAGTCTATTTTTGGTTTTAAGAAAAAACTTATGCATTTATTTCCTTCAAAATTTATGTGCACAATTCATAAAACATTTTTTAAGAGTCTCATCACCACACCTAATTCTTCAACCCTTTCTCATGATCATTTATATAGTTGAGATATATCATCATGTCCTATATTTATTTATTTAGATATGAATGTATTAAAATCATTAATAAATTATTTTCTTGAAAATAATTATGATTTATTTTTTTGTTATGTTTTAAGACATGATTATGTAACCCATTTCCTTATCACGGGATTTATTATTCTTATGCTTCAGGTATAATTTATTTATGCTGTATACATATGCATGCATATTTTATGTTATGATGGGTGAGCTCATAATTATACATCCCCTAAATTAATTGGGTAATTTTTTTCATCTCTTGAGGTACTGTGTATGGTGAATGTACAATAATCCTGACACACCATGTTATATTGTCTTGGAAGTGATCCTTGACTTATTCTTATTATATAATGTTTTATAGTATTTTAGCATTATTGTGATTCCATTATCTAATGATATCTTCTCATTTTTTTCCATGATTCTATGTGATTTTATATGATCCTTCTCTTTTATGAAAATATATTATGCCTCTCGACACATATGATTTAATTCATTACTATGTTTGTTCATTTACTTAGCTTATTATCTCAGCCTTTCCCTTTATGTATGTCCCCATGGTATCCTATATAATAATAAAAGTTAAATGATATTAAGGATAAAATTTTTGATATAGAATTAGTTTATTTTAAATTTGATTTATTATGAATATAATCTCCCAAATACATTAAATAACAAGATTTATAGGGGTTTTATGGATTATTATGTTAAAATCAAGTAATTATATGTGTACGAGATTCAATTTGTCATAATGATTCACCCAAGAACCTCCAAAATAGAGGATACATGCATGTGAAATTTCCTCCAATGCCTGGACCAACACCATCTATAGATCCTTAAAAGGGTGAAATGTTTTGATATGGCATAGTTGATAGGTAAAATTACATTGTAATACCTTCCACACTCATTAAGTAAAGAGAAGATCTTGAATAAAGTTAACACTCCTTGGAACTTTCTGATATATCACCAACATTTCTATAAAATGACTTTCCAATTTATCCAAAATTCTTCAATCCTTAATTATTATAAAATGGGTTGACTTTGTTAATAGATATAAAATAACCCAAATATTTTAATTTCCTCCCAAATCTTGAAATAAATTATTACACGATCTATTAATATTTAAGACCTCAACTTCTTTAACCTGGAGTTAGTGGTTATTTTACTATATTGGCACAAAATACAAGGTATATCATCCCAAATGATTGAATAGTTTGGTAGTCCTAGGAGACTAGTTACATACATTATTCTTACATTATATCTAAAAACATGAAATTAAACTTAAAAATTATAGTGAGAACATTATTATTTTTCTAGTAAATCATTGAAATCATTCATAGATCCCTTATTTGTATCCTAGGGAGAGTAAAACATAATAAAGGGTGAGCTTTAATGATTAGTAAGGGAAAGTGTATAACATAATATATCATAGAATAAATATATAATATATAATATGGGAGACATGGATAATAATCAAATATTCCACATAACAAATATCATAAAAAGGGAATATATCCATGGATGAAATAGAAACATAAATAATCACATGAATTATAGTAAATAATTTCATAATGATAGAATACATAATGTAAAAAATAATAATGACACCATTAAGGAATTTTCCCATGTTATTATAAACATATTGTCAAGTCCTCATGCTAATACATCATAATAATAATGTCAAGGCCTCATTCTAAGACATCATAAAAAATTGGGAAATCATATGCTAAATTCACAAGCTAGTTTATCTTATGAGACCTACCAATGAATCAATGAACTATCTATATGGGGCCCACCCATTCACTTAATAAGTCCAATTCATTTATGATATAAAGGTAATGAATAAAAATTCAATACATAATGAACATATACATTCATATTGAAAAACTAACATATGGAATTATAATATTTCCCCCAGTTAATCAATAGATAAATATGATCATAAACTATAAAATGTAATATTGTGAATGATATCGTTATAGTATATCGCTAGTAAATAATAAGATTCATTAAAGGTTATTGACATATATGAAAATACTTTTAAAACATCCTTTGTAACATTTTTTTGAAGAAAATAAACTTTTCATTTTAAAATCAGTAATTTAAAATCTAAAATTTTCTAGAATATTTGGAAAAAAAATTTATTTGAAAATAACTATGTAAACTTGTAAAGGAAGTTTCAAATGAAAGGGTGGTCATGGCATTTCAAAAAGTTTTACATACAATGAATGTTAAAATAGATATTTTATTCACACTTTTGGTAAAAACACATCATTCAGAAAATGATAAGAATATTCCTTTTAAACCTTTTTATATAAAGTAAAACTTGGGTAAAAATGTCTTTAATCATTCATTGAATAATATAAAAAAATTATTTAAATGATTTAAAAGAAAATTTGGACTTGGAAGAAAAATATTCCCCATCAAATATAAAAAAAATCTAGTTTTCCTTGAAAACATTCATTCAGACATTTGATTAGTTCGGGAGATGAAAATTATAACAACCCCCTATTTACATACATAGACATTATATAACTTTTACAGAACACTTAAAAAATTTGAAAATAGAATCCCAAAGACCATATTAGTTTAGTGCCTTTGGAAAAAGGAAACATGAACAATGATACATAAGTGAGATACATTATCTCCCACTAGGTTCTTCATGACTATAACCCTACATATACGCATCATACTTAATACATATCTTCATAAACTAGAAGGAAACATAAAAAGGGGTGAGCATAGATGATCAATAAGGGTAAACTAGGGAGATATGTAAGCATAATCATGTGTATATGGGCATGAGAGCATGGTCATGAATTTAGAATATAACACCCTTCATATAAAAGGTCATATACATGAATCATGGAATAAGTATTAGCAGCTCATAAGACATGAATCATAAGGAAATAAAGAACATAATACATAAAAGCATAACTTAGGAATAAATCATGGAATTGTGGAAGAAACATAAGCATATAAAGTTACTTCTATAGTAGTCAAGGCATCACTCCCAAGGCCATCTTGGTAGTATTGGTTCACTCCCCATACCATCTTGGTAGTCAAAGTTCACTCCCATGGCCATATTAGTATCATGAGTTAACTCCTCATACCATCTTGGCAGTCATGGTTTACTCCCATGTCCATCTTAGTAGTCAAGGTTCACTCCTAAGACCATCTTAGTCTATCTCATGAGATATAAATCTTTACCCAATTCATTTGAGGGATATATAGGTCTCACCCATATCATAATGAGATCATACATATTTTTTCCACAAGATTATAAAAAATTATATCATAACCCATGAAATGTATTGGGTATCATAAACATGTAATCATATCTTAACCTGTAGAAAAGAGACAAGTTTCATAATCATTTCATCAAATAACAACCTGTGGAAAGAAGCAAGTTTCATAATCATATAATCCATGAAAGAAAAATGGATTTCATAAATATATAACCCATGAAAGAGAAATGGATTTGATAAATATATAACTCGTGAAAGAGAAACATATTTCATAAACATCATGCCATAAAACATACAAAATTCAGAGAAATAATATGAATGGAACCTTTGGATACTTTCCCAAAGAGGCATAATCACACAACTAAAAAATTGTCATATTTTCAAAATTGAAAACTATGGCAATAGGGCCCAAAACTGTGGTCATAGCCTATAACCACAGTTTTTCCCAACCATGGGTGTTATCACTGTGGAAATAGGGCCTGGCCTATTGTCATAGTTTTAACCATGGAAATAGGTGGTTTATTACCACGATTTTCAAAACTGTAGTAACAGGTCACATTGTTTTCAACTGTGGCATTTGACCTATAGCCACAGTTAAAATTGTAGCCATTTTTGTTATTTTTGCAGTTGAAAACTATGGCTATAGCCCCAAAAAATAGTTGCAATAGCCCAAAAATAATATTTCACCAACCAGATTCGATCACTATACCTCACCCATAGGATTCCGTTGCATAACCACTAAACCACACTGAGATTCAGGTATATATATATATATATAATATGTTATATATATTATTGAAAACCATGGTGGTAGAATAAAAACTGTGTCAATAGAGCTTCTCATTCTATTTTCCATGGGAAAATGTTTCTCACGCACAAGGGAGAGAGACGTATAGCCACAGTTTTAGTAAAACCATGGCTATAGCCCTTGAAAAAATGGCCTATAGCCACGGTTTTGAAAACCATGGCTATAGGTCTATGACAATAGCCCAATTTTATTGAGTAAAAAATCCATTCTTCTTTGAAAATTTATTTTTAAGTCAAAAAACCTTTTGAAAACCATTTTCTTTAAAAATACTTTGAAAACATAAAATGACGATTTATAATCATTTTGAAAACTTTTTTCCTTTAAAACTTATAAAATATCCTTGAAAACATTTTGAAAACACTTTCCCTTCAAAACTTATTAAATAATATTCAAAACTTTTTTAAAACAATTTTCTTTGAAAAAAAATTCAAAAATTATAAAGAAAGACTGAAAACATTTTAAAAAACTTTTCATTGAAAATAATTTGAAAAAATATCAATAAAGTCTTGAAAAAGTTTTGAAAATGATTCCTTTGAAAATAAATTGAAAACTTAAAAAGAAAATCTTGAAAATATTTTGAAAACCATTTCTTTGAAAATAATTTGAAAACTTATAAATAAACACTTGAAAACGTTTTGAAAACCAATTCATTGAAAATTATTTGAAAACTTATAAATAAAATCTTGAGAAGGTTTTTAAAACCATTTCTTTGAAAATAATTTGGAAACATATAAAGAAAATCTTGAAAACATTTTGAAAACAATTTTAGAAAACTTGGTTTTGAAAGAACACAGACTTGCAATCGAAGAGAGAGGTAAATTAGAAATTTATTAAAAGACACTTTCTTAATAATCATATTTACCAAAGAGTGAGAAGATGGAACAATATATGAATATATGATGAATAAACTTAGGATAAAAAAATTAATGAGAGTTCTTGAGAGATTGATTATAATATTTTATCAATGTATGAATAATTATAAACAATCTTGATAAATGATGAGATTGTTTTAATAAAAAGTTACCATTTTGGTAACATTTAATCATAATAAAATGAAAATAATAACATTAAATTAAGAATAAAATATAATTATATTAATTATATTCCTATTTAACATGTCAATGGAAGTATACACCCCATATATTAATATAGGTGGATTACATGGCATGAGTCTAAAAGATGGAAAATTGAGACAAAACTACATTAATGATTTGGAAAATTTTGAAACATAGACCCCATGAATTTATATTTAAATACCCATAAATCTATTAATATTAATCATATAATACATTCATGGGTAGTATATACACCACACAAAAATAATGGGTGGTGAATAAATCATGTATCTCATGAAAATATCAAGTGAGATGAAATTCCCTTGCCTTGTGTCTTGACTCTCTTCGTACTCATACTAACTTTCTATATTATAAATATAAGTTCATTATACATATATAAAATAATAATATTCTTATATATAATACCATATATGGTTTTATTATTACTTTATATCACCCTCTTTCTAACAATTTCATGTTAAGGCTACACTTTAGGTAATATTCACTTCATTTTTCGCATGTGTTTTAATTTGTTATATCTTTGGTCCTTATAAATATATCATGATTTAAAAAAATTTAAAACTTGTTATAAATATCATTTATATTCACTATATTTGTATTATAATAGTCTATATAATATATAAGTATGAAATGGAATACACCGTTCATGGAAACGATGCACATGAACTCGATTTCCATATTATTATCGTATTGAAATAAGGAAAGAAAAGAAAATATATGTATATATGTATATAATATAATTAAATTAAAATTATTATTTCATATATATCACATTTTTTCACTACACCCATCTTTAATACAGTCCATGTAGTGTATTAACAAATCACATCGCTTTGAGGGGGCGGTAGTCCACAGTTCCCGAAACAAAATTATCGAATTTACACAAATGGAGAATATGAAGACATGTGTTGTAAAATATTTAAATAAGATTAAAGAATTTATAAATATAATACATATTATATATAAATATAGTTTCTATCATAATTCCCACCATGAGAGGTGGTAAAGTAAGAACAAACAATCATCTTTTCGTGTGGTGGTAGTTGGCCATACACAAAAACAGTATGATTGTTACCCATTAGATGGAGGTGTGTGTAAGTGTATCTAGAAACCATATAAAAAATATAAGTATATTAATTTTACTTTTTTTTTATTATCATGCAATAAGGAGAGTGGAGTGGGTGAATAATGAAAACAAAATAAAAAAGCTTGTAGAAGGATGTTACCTCTTCTTTGGGTAACTCTTTTTTTTGCCCCAAAGGGGTTCCTTGGATTTATTTATGAAAAAATGGAGGATTAAATGAGTAATGGAGGTTTTTGGGAAGTTAATTGGTCTGATAATGGTTTAAACTAAGTGGTTTTATAGGTGTGAGGAAGGGGGATATGTGGTGGCCTTTTATATAGGAGGCAAATGGTACACTTGGTATTTTGAAAAAATAAGACAGGTGTACCAATGTTTTTACCTAAAAAAGTAATAAAAAACAATAAATAAATAAATAATTTAAGGTTAATTTCTGAATAATGTCCATACAATGGTGTTTTTACAAGTTTATAGGTCATTTGGGCCCTTATGTTTAAGGTTTAGTCCCTTATTAAGCTTAATTTTACCTTAATCATTGTAATTAATTTTAATAAATTTCACTAATATTTTTGGTCAAAAAATAAGTTGAAATTATTAAATGTTATAAATTATTATTATTTAAAATATTTAATCCATTTTTAAAAACTCCAATCATATAAGTGCAAGAAATTAATTTAAATTTAGTCCTGCAGACGGGATGAGAATGCAGGTTTTTAAAGTAAAAACGTCCAAAAGTTTGCTATTTTTTTATATTCAATTTCAAAGTTAAATTGATTAAAATAACCAAAATTGTGTTAATTAATAAAATTTTAATCTAATTATACTTTAAAAAAAATAAAAAATAAAATTTAAACCTATAAATAAATTTGACTAAAATGCATTTTTGAATTAAAATTCAGTATTTTTCACTATTCATTAAAAAAATGAAACATCACAGAAGAAACCAAAAATTAACCATAAACTAATTTTTATGTTTTTATTTTAGATATTAATTTTATTTTTACCTATAATATTTATAAAATTTCCAAAATTTATATTTAAAATAGATTCTCCGTTAAAAGGCTGTAAAACCACTTTTATAAAAATATGGGTTTTATGTGTAATATTAGGTATGTTCTTATCTTATGATTATCAAATATATTAGATGAATATAAAAAATATTTTTTTGAATATATAACATATAAATTTAATTAATATCATTCACTAGTAGTAATTAATTTAACTTATTAAGATAAATCAACTTTTTTCACATAAAAATAGTGTTTTATAAAATCACTCTCTTTATATTCATTTGGTTTCTATATTCATTTATAATTAATAGGTAAAAAATTAATTAAACTATTTATATTCATAATTTGGTTAATCATATAATCATAAATCTATTTTCTATGTTATATCTTATTTAATAATAATATTTTAATTATATATTATTGTTCAGAAACACTCGGTCTTATGTGTTACGCAAGACATCATGGAAATTCAGTCTTTCATGTAATGTAAGCTAATATTGGTTTTCCATGTAGATAAAGGTAAAATTCACATTGTGTATAGTTCATGATTAACATACTGTTCCATATAACACAATACGTACATAGTTCTTTAATATAAAATAAATTATTTTCAGTGTTGCATGAAATGAAAAATATCAAAAATATTTAAATTAATCCAAAAATAATAATTCACAAAATCTCAGGGTATTACATTATACCCCCCTTAAAATGAATTTATCCCTCAAAATTCATTTGTTTTATCAAAGGTTTAATACTTGAACATTCCTTCCATGGAAACCCACATCATAAAAATGAACACTAAAACTTCCTTTAAAAAAATGGAAATCTAGAACCGTAACTATTACCCAAAGTAACTCATAACTAGCTTCCCATATAGGAGAACATAGTTGGGAAGGGAAAACATGAACTTTGAGGAAAAGAATATATATTAGTAGGGAGTGATTGAGGTCATCAATCACAAAAAGTGAATGATCAATGAAAAGTTGAAGTCATTAAATTCATAAGTCTATGATGATTTAAAAGGACATTGGTTCAACAAAAATTAAGGTATTATGGAAATTTTTATTTCTAGATCACTTTTCTAAAGATGAATAATTTTCATGAAAATATAAAATCGCATGATTTCTGGAAAACCTCACCCTTTGTTTTTTCTTGATTCACTTCACCTCTTTCTCTAAAAAGGAATGTGAATTTTTCATTCCTAAAGTACTAATAGATCATGAGATCCATGATATACCATCCCATTTTTCATCAGTTATCATCAACACAAAGTTTTTAGATCAGGGCATCCAATATACATAAAGGCTCATGTGGTGATATTATACTTTAATCTCATAAACTTCATCCAAAGTGTAACTTAATATTTTCATAAATAGTTAACCTTATAATCATTTTAAAAGTTTAAAATACAAAAAATTTAGAAATAATGTTACAAAATATCCTTAACATTGATCCCCCATATCACAAAGTATCTCTTTCCTGTCACATTCCAAACATGTGAATACCCTCATCATAAGTCCTCTTAGAACATGGTAATAACCTGAATTACCAAAAATAATTTTCAAAAACTTCCATGCTTAATTATTCCAATGATTACTAAATATATTCTTTAAATCCAAGAAGTGTTAAACTTTATCAATGATAACATTTACCACTTTTTTAATGAATCCTTTATCAGTTTTGATGTCATAAATACCATCTGATTTTCTTTATCCAAATCAATTATCCCTTTATCCAAGATAAACACAATTTTATCTATATCATGAACACATTAAGGGTTACCTTCCCTTAATCAAAATATAACATTTACATTAAATCAATTTTCCAAGTATTCATCACCATTCAACATATCATTTTCAATACTTAATGAAAAATTATACTAAAAATACTTACATATTTCATGATTGATATAACATAATTTCTTAATTCCTAAACATAAATTATCCAATCATCCAAATTTATTCTTATAACATTACTTTAGGATTTATCAACTTATTATTTAATACCTCTTTCCTAAAATATGAAGTATGAATCATGTATTAAAGTTAATCAACCTTAATCTGATCATGATTATTATTTTTAATGTTAATAATACTATAAGAACATCAAATACCTTTCACATATCATTTTCTGTATCTTTATCTTCAAAAGTATAACCAATACACATACCACCTTCCTGATTCTATTTATGAGATTTCCACTTAGGAAATCGATTTGAATAATTCCCATACTTTCCACATATAAAACATTCAATTTTAACCATGTTCTTTTTAGTTCTCCCTATTGACTAAAACCAGAAAGCATAGTGTAAGAAACACTAATCATAGTGAAAAACCATATAATCATCAATAATAATTACTTATAAGATTTCTAAATCATCACAACTTACTTATTCTATTAAAACCTTGGTTTATCCTAGGTTATTAATAGCCATCATAATTTTAAATCCTTCATGATGGTTTGTGAAGAGTTTGTGAATTCCCAAAGCCTATCCCTCACGAGTGTCAAACTAGGTGTGCAGAAAGGCACGTTGTTATATACCAGGTTACACTGAGTTAGGCCCGAAACACCTTCTCAGAGTTGTTACCCCTAGGTACATCTATTCTATATCCACATCAACTTGTAGTATTCATACATGGATGTATTTCTTAAAAACCACTCACTCTATCCTTTACAAAAATTCAAAGATATTTTTCTGTACTTTTCCTTATAATTAGAATTATCCTTAAACATTTCCATAGGGTTATTAATATGTTTTTATCATCCTATATTCCAAAGGTTACCTAAAACTTTTCTTAAATACCAACTATAGGGACCCTCTCTTTACATACATAGACAATATATATTTTTTGCAGAATACTTAAAACATTACACAAACAAACTCTGAAATACTATATTAGTTTAATGGATTTGGAAACTTGGAAACAATAACACTAGTACATAAGTGTGATAAATTATATTCAACTAGGTTATTCGTGACTATAACCCTTCTCAGAAACATTATTCTCAATACATATCTTTATAACCTGGGGAATAAAACGTAAAAAGGGGTTAGCTTAGATGCTCAGTAAGGGTAAATAATGTAGATATATAAGAATAATCATATTAATAAGGGCATGATAACATGATCATGAAAGTATACAATCATACATTTTGTATCAAATATTATATACAAGAATAATGGAATAAGGATTGACAGTTCATAATACATGAATCAAAAGGAAATAAAGAACATAAGACATGAAATCATAATAGCAGAGTAAAAAATGGAATTGTTCAAAAAACATAATCATAAAAATGATTTTTATAGTATTCAAGGCATAAATACCAATTCCATATTAGTTTTATGGTTTCACTCCCTATACCATCTTGGTAGTCATAGTTCACTCCCATGGCCATCTTAGTATCATGAGTTCACTCCTCATACCATCTTGGTAGTCGCAGTTCACTACCATGGACATCTTAGTAGTCAAGGTTCACTCCCAATACCTTATTAGTCCATCTCATGAGATATAAATAGTTTCCTAATGAATTTTAGGGATACATAGGTCCCACATAACCCATAATGAAATCATACATACATGTTCCACAAGATCATAAATAATCATATCATAACACATGAAATGAAATGGGTGTCATAAACATCTAATCATATCTTAACCTATGGATCATTCATTAAAGTATAACCCACGAAAAAAATCTAGTCTCATAAGCATATAACCTATGAAATATAAATATATTTCATAAATATACAACCCATAAAAGAGAAACAGATTTCATAAACATATAACCTGTGAAAGATAATTTTTTTTCATAAACATCATGCCAAAAAAATAAACCATTCAAAGAAATTATATGAATGAAACCTTTGGATCATTTCCCAGATAGGACTAAGTAACATAAATAGATTTCATCTTATATGGTAAACAATTTCACATAAATTTCACAAATATTTCTTAAGGAAAATATATTTTCTTATTTGAAAAAGGAATTTTAAAACATAAAACCTTTTGAAAACAATTTTCTTTGAAAATACTTTGAAAACATAAGAAGAATGATTGAAATCATTTTGAAAATATTTTTCCTTGAAATTTTTTTCAAAACCTTTTTTCCTAAAAACTTATAAAATAAGCTTTAATTTTTTTTAAAACCCTTTTCTTTAAAGACAATTTAAAAACTTATAAAGAAATATTTAAAACATTTTGAAAACCATTTCTTTGAAAATAATTTGAAAATATATAAAGAAAATTTTGAAAATGTTTTGAAAACCATATCTTTGAAATTACTTTTAAAACTTATAAATAAAATATTGAAAACACTTTGAAAACTATTTATTTGAAAATAATTTGAAAACTTATAAATAAAATATTGAAAACATTTTGAAAACCATTTCTTTGAAAATAATTTGAAAACTTATAAATAAAATCTTAATAACATTTTTAAAACCATTTCATTGAAAATAATTTGAAAAATTATAAATAAAACCTTGAAAACATATTTAAACCCATTTTATAAAACTTGGTTTTGAAAGAACATAGATTTCTGACCGAAGAGAGAGGTAAAGTCAAAATTTATTAAAAAAAACTTTCTTAATCATCTTATGTACAAAAGAGTTAAAAAATGGCACCAATACATGAATATATCATAAATAACCATAGGAGAAAAAAATTAATGAGAGTTACTAAAATATGGATCATAAGATTTCATCAACGTAAGAATAATCATAAATAATCTCGATAAATGATGATAATGTTTCAATAAACCATTACCACTATGGAAACTTTGAACCATAATAAAATAAAAATAATAAAATTACATGAATCTTAAAATATCATTAAAATAAGGATATTAATTATATAACATTTCAACCATAGATTAATATAGGTGCATAAAATGGAATGGGTTATTTGTTAACTTTTAAAACATAGAACCTATGAAAGAAAGATCATATAATTAATATTTAAATACATATAAATTTAATAATAATAATAGAATAAATTTATGGGTATTATATACACCACAAAAAAGGAATGGGTGTTGAATAAATCATGTATCCTAGGGAAATAGAAAGCGAGGTGAAATTCCATTACCTTGTGTCATGAATCTCGTTGTAATCCTAAAAACATCATGTTTAATAAATATAAGTTTACTATAAATCTATAAAAGAACCATATTTTTATATCTAACACCATATATGGTTTTATTATGACTTTATATTACCCGTTTGTTTACAATTTCATGTTATGGTTACGCTTCGGGTAATATTTTCTTTGTTTTTCACATGTGTCTCAATTTGTTATATCTTTTGTCCTCATACATATATCATGATTTTAATAATTTAAACCATGAAATAAATATCATTTATATTCATTATATTTTTATTATAATAATCTATAGAATATATAAGTATGTAATGAAATACACCATTCATGGAGATGATAGGTCATACGTATGAATTAACGTTGTTTTTGTCTTATTGTCACATTGAAAGAAAGAATGAAATTGAAACATATGTATATATGTATATAATATTATTAAATTAGAATTATTATTTCATGTATATCATAATATTTCACTAAATTCATCCTTAATACATTTCATGTAGTGTGTGAACAAAACACATCACTTTGAGGGGCCGGTAGTCCACACTTCCTCAACCGAAATTATCGTATTTACACAAAATAAAGTATAAAAATATGTGTTGTAAAATAATTAAATAATATTAAGTAAATTATAAATATATTATATATTATATATAAATATAGTTTTTATCACAATTATTACCATGATAGGTGGTAAATGAAGAATGAACAATCATCGTTTCGTGAGGGGGTAGTTTGTCGTACACATAAACAGTATGTTCATTACGCATTGAATTGAGGTGTGTGTAAGTGTAGGCAGAAACCATAAAATAAATAAAATATTATTATATTTTGGATATTGGTTTTTTTGTATAATCTTGGAATAAGGAGAGTGGACGTGGTGTAAAATGACAATAAAAGAAAGGAACTTGAGGAAGGATGTTACCTCTTCTTTGGGTAACTCCTTTTGGTTTGCACCAAAGGGATTCCTTGGATAGATTTATGCCCAAAGAGAGAATTAAATGAGTAATTTAGGGTTTTTAGTAAGTTAATTGGGTAGATATTGGCTGAAACTATGTGGTTTTAGAGGTACAAGGAAGGGGGAGAGGTGGTGGCCTTTTATAGTGGAGGAAAATGACTCACTTGGTATTCTTGAAAACAAGTTAGGTTTACCCACATTTTACCTAAAAAAAGTCATACAAAACCAACAAAACTAGATAATTAAAGGTCCATGGATGATTAATTTCAATTCAATGGGTGTTGTAAATTTTTCTAGGTCATTTGGGCCCTTAAGTTTAAGGTTTAGTCCCTTATTAAGTTTAAGTTTACCTTAATCATTATAATTCATTTTAGTTTCTTACACTGATCTTTTTTTTTCAAAAAATAAATTTTACCTTATTATAAATTATAAATTAATCCAATTACAAATATGGAATCCATTTTTTCAAATTTTAATCACATAAGCGGCATAAATTAATTTAAATTTAATCCCATAGATGAGACGATAATGTATGTTTTTAAAGTAAAAACGTTCAAAATATTGTTAAGTTTTTATATTCAATTTGAAAGTTAAATTGATTAAAATAACCTAAATTTTATTAATTTATAAAAATTTATTCTAATTAAACTTTAAAACCAATAAAAAATATAATTTAACCCTAAAAATAAATTAGATTAAAAAGTAGTTTCGAATTAAAATTCAGTCCTTTTCACTATTCATTTTAAAAATGAAACTTCACAGAAAAATATCAAAGTTCACCATAAGATAATTTTTATGTTTATATTTAAAATATGAATTTTATTTTTAAATAAAATATTTATAATAGTTATAAAATTTATATTTAGAATATATTCTCCATTAAAAGGTAGTAAAACTGCTTTTATAAAAATATAGGTTTTTATGTGTAATATTGAGTTTGTTCTTATCTTATGCTTATCAAATATATTGATGGAAGTACTTTTTTTGAGTATATAACATATAAATTTAATTAATATCATTCACTAGAAGAAATTAATTTAACTTATGAAGATAAGTTTTCTTTTTCACATAAAAACAATCTTTTCTAAAATCATTCCCTTTATATTCATTTGGTTTTTATATTCATTTCGAGTTAATAATTAACCAATTAATTCAGCTATATATATATTTATAAGTTATTTAATACCAAAATATTCAAATTAAAGTCTATGACATATCTTATTAAATAATAATAATTTAATAATATATTATTTTTTGGTAACACTCAGTCTTTTGTGTTACGCAAGCCATTGATAAAAGTCAGTCTTGCATGTAATTTAAGCTAATATTGGTGTACCATTTAGAGAAAGAAAAAAATTATGTTGTGTGTATTTCATGATCAAATTGGTGTTGTGTATAACACAATACTGACATAGTGCTTTAATATAAAATAAACTATTTTCTGTGTCGCGTGAAATGCAAAATTTCAAAAATATTAAATTAATTCGAAAAAAATAATTCAAAAAATATCAAGGTGTTACAGAAATTAAAGGAAATATTTAATTTATATAATTAAAACACTACTGGAATAGGGGTTTTCCCCAACACTTATATACCAACAGTTTTCTTAAACCATTGGTATATAAGAGTTTTACCAATGGTTTGCTTAAACCGTTGGTAAACCTGGGTGCAAGACACCCTTTACCAATGGTTCTAGTGAACCGTTGGTAAAGGGGTCAAAATTTCCCCCCTTCACCAACGGTTCTTGAAAACTGTTGGTAAAGGTTTTCCCCAATAACCCCGTTTGGCCCTTCTTCTCTCCCCCATTCAGACAAAACCCTAATTTGACAGCACCTCTCCCCCACGATCGAGCACCTCTCCCCCATTCAGACAACACCTCTCCCTCGCGACCAGAGCATCTCTCCCCCATTCGGACGACACCTCTCTCAGGTTCCTCTCGATTCCTCCATCCGAACGGATGGAATCTCAGCTTCCCCCATCCAAGTTTCTGAATCTTCATCTGAACCATCCCAAATTAGGTATTTTCTTAAGTGGTACCTTATTTTTATTGTTATCTATCTAATATTTTAGTTTTAAGTTTTGATTTTGATGTATATCTGTTTTTTTCTATTATGATTTAACCTAGAAAACCCTTTTAGATTTTTTATCCAAAACCATAGAAAACCCTTTTAGATTTTTTATTTGTCGCTTTAATTTATCATATCATTATATTAAAATGTTATATAAATAGACTGGATAGTTATAGACCTCTCGTTGGTCACCTACATGAATTGTATCTCACACATTGTTTGAGATGCCATTGGTTACCTAGATAAACTACATGATTATATGTTTAGATAAGGGGAATCACCATTTTATAGATGCATGAATACTCACATGACATAGGATGGATCATGTGGCATATGATTGGGTTGTAGCTCAATAATCTAGGCTGTAATTTAGAATTTATTGAGCCTCTTATATAGTACTACTTCCTACTAGTTGTAACTATGTTTTTCTTCTTGATACATGACATAAATTACAGTCATTCGGTTTATGATTTTTTTATTAGTTGGTATTACTGATTTGGTTATTTTAATCCATTTCTAATATTTTTCCATTGTTATCTTTATTCTACTTTTTGACTGATAATATTAAAATTGTGCAACTTAGGTAATGAGGGAATAGTCTCCCCCAGACACACCAAAGGCTCTCACTATTATTCAATAACATTTGGAATTTTGGTAGATATTCTTGAGGCCATATGGCCATCTGGGTTTGGGTCACTAATGAATGACATCCTAGTTTGGGGCATCACAATTCCTAGATATCCTTTTTATAGGTGTTTCAAATCAAATCCATACCTATAACTATTGAAGGTCCCTCTCCAAAATCAATTGGGACATGATTCAATGAATACACCCTACCAACCTATGATATATGACCCCAAACCTAGGATCCTTAAATCCATGGTTATGGTGAAACTTGATGAGGCCATAACTACTTTTGATGTGATCCTCATCATACTCCTCATCCTGATATCCCTGAAGAAGTTAAAGTATAAAACTCATGTACTCCCAACAAGACCCTTAAGGATTATGTATTCCTTGATCCACTTCCAATATCTTACTGGGCAATACTTGAATATAGGCATTAGAAATTTTGTATCTTATTTTCTTATATACACTGTATTTTGTTGTGTTTCTTAATATGATTCTCATATAGAGTAATGCGTCAGTTATGCTTTTATATAAAGTAAACAATTGTCATTTACCTAAATATTTTTTTATTGAACTTCAATATTATTGAATTACTTTGAAATGACTTATTGCAATTTTTTATAGAATGGATAGAAGTTGGATGTACAAAACTGATTGGATTTCAACAGATTTTCGAAATAATTTGAACAACTTTTTAGATTTTTCATTTGAAAAGGCTTCAGATAGTGGTCGTATACACTGCCCATGTTCTAATTATGTTGGAAGACCTTGGTTGAGTCATGAAGTAGTTAGATATCATATAACCAAATATGGTTTCCAAAAAAACTATTATGTGTGGTATCACAATATAGAGAAAATGGAATCTCAAAATGTTGATGATCCAAATGATAGGACTGAATTGGAGAGTTTGATATATGATTGGTTTCCATTTATTCGGCATCATGAGAAGGAAAGGATATCCAAACAACAATATTTCGATACAATCACACATGATGCGTCCAATAAAAATGATGATGTTGATAGGGTGAAAAAATTGAATGATGCTACGATGACTCCAGTATATCGGCAATGTGGTAAAATGAAAAATTTGGAATTTTTAATCCGATTGTTTCATGGGAAAACTATATATGATATTTCAAATACTACAATCGATTACATTCTTACCTTCTTGAAGGAATTACTTCCAGATGATGCAGATATTGCCTCAAACCACTATATGTCATGGAAGTTAGTTGATGAACTTGGATTCTTAAAAAAAAAAATCATGCTTGCCCGAATGATTGCAGCTTATTTTGGGAGGAAGCTGCTGAAAGAAATGATTGTATCAAATGTGGAACCTCCCAATGGAAGCCAAAATATTATAGAACACCATATCGTGTGCCACAAAAAGTAATGTGACACTTTCCATTGATCCCAAGATTACAAAATCTTCTCACGTCTGATGAAATATCAGTAAAAATGCGATGGTATGACACCGAGAGAAAAAAGAATAATGAAGAGTTGGTTTACCCTACAGATTGATTTTCATGGTAGAGATTTGATGCTCGATATCCTGAATTTGCAGCCGACGTGCGTAATGTGAGACTGGGTCTTTCATGTGACGATTTTAATCCATTTGGTAAGATGCTTACTTCACACAGCACATGGTCGGTTTTCATACACATTTATAACCTTCCCCCCATGGTTGTGTATGAAAAAGCTTTAAACTTTCTTGAGTATACTGATATATGGCCCTGATGATCCCGGAAATGATATAAATGTATACATGAAACCTTTAATAAATGAGTTTAAACTTCTTTGGGATGTGGGTGTGCCCACATACGATGCATGTTCGAAAGACATATTTTAGATGCATGCTGCCCTTATGTGGATGATCAATGATTTTACTGCTTATGAAATGATGTATGGATATAGCACAAAAGGAAAATTGTCATGTCCTATTTTTATAAAGAATACTCGATCAAGAAGGCTAAAATATTGTCATAGTTTTAGTTTTATGGGACATCGATGATTCTTTCCAATGAACCATCCATATAGAAACAATCATCAAAGATTTGAAAATACCATGGAGAATGAAGATCCACCTCAGCATATGTCTGGAACTGATGTGCTTAATGAATTTAAAGATTTCAGTTATTCATTTGGGAAGGGTGTAATGAAATCTAGAAAGAGGAAAAATGTTTCCAATGATATCTGTTACAATTGGAAGAATAAGAGTATATTCTTTGAGTTGTCATATTGGTCAACCAACTTGTTACGTCATTGCTTAGACGTAATGCACATTGAAAAGAATATATGTGAAATATTGCTTTTAATTCTTCTAAATGTCAAGGGGAAGAAAAAAGACGATTTACGATCTCAGCGTGACTTGGTAGATTGGTAGATCAGACCAGAATTACATCCTATCTGTATCAGTGAAAATAAATGGCAAGTTCCATGTGCTTCTTATGTGATGACACCTGCTAAAAAAAAATTTCTGGAAGTTCTAGAGACTATTAAAGTTCCCAATGGCTATTCAAGAAATATATCAAAACAAGTCAATATAAAAGAGTTGAAGCTGAAATCTTTGAAGACTCATGATTATCACATCCTTTTGCATGAGTTGATTCCAATAGCAATCTGGCATCTCTTGTACAATAATGTAAGAGTCTCAGTTATTTGGTTGTGCTATTTTTTTAGAGATCTTTTTGCTAAGAAGTTGTTCAAATCCTTCTTGCAAAAACTGTTGGCAGAGACACCATTAATTTTGTGTGAGTTAGAGAAAATATTCCCTCCATCATTTTTTATATGCATGTTGCATCTAACTATCCATCTTCCAACTGAAATACTTCTTGGAGGACCCATTGATTTACTTTGGATGTATCCAACTAAAAGAAACATGTACACATTGAAATCATATTTTTGGAATAGGAATTATCCCGAATGTTCTATTGTGAACATTTACTTGGCTCAAGAATGTTTGGATTTCTGCTTAATGTATTTGTCTAATCTTACTACGAGAATAAATAGACCAATGAGAAATGAAGAATAACAATATGAGAAAATTGAACCCAGTTTTCTATCACTTCATCAGACATGAAGAATTCCGGGATCATATACATTGACAACATTAAGCCTTGAAGAGCGAGAGATGACACATCACATAGTGTTTTTCAATTGTGATTTGTTCGATGAGTATATCAAGTAAGTAAATTTTACATGCATCTCTTATCTTATCTCTTGTAATTTTAAATATTTGTTAAACTATTATTATTTTTATCTACAGGGAACATAAATAATTGATATATAGAAAGCATCGTTCTTTATCTTTGAGAAGGAAAGAGACTTTTCATAGCAAAGGGTTTTTTTCTTGGTTGAAATTAAAGGTAAAAATATTTCTGTAATAATTAAATAAAAATAATATTTAATTAAGTTTACTATTTGTTTATATTTTAGGTATTGAGTTTTCCTACAGAATCTATTTCTGAGGAAATAAAAGCTTTGAATTTTGGTCCTAATACCATGGTTCATACTTTTAAATCACTTGTGATCAATGGATACAAATTTATTATCACTGAATGAGCAAGAAACATGAGAACACATCATGATGGTATTATGCTAAATTCCACAACAGAATATAATGTCAGTTCATCAGATAATTGACCTCATTCTGAAAATGTAGCTTATTATTGAGTCGTAGAGAAAATAATAATTTTGGATTATTACTCGCATGGTTGAGTCACGATGATGAAATGTCAATGGTTTGATTCAATGATGAGGCAAGGCACCTTTATTGATGATTTTTGATTTTGAGTTATTGACATGACTCTCACTCTTTCCACCAATGAACCATATGTATTAGCATTAATGGTGAAACATGTTTTTTATGTCAAAGATCATCAACATCCTAAATTTGGTGTAATTATTGAAGTAAATCCCAGACATGTTTTTGATGATGGTGATGATGAAGTTGAAACTATCCCTACTGCAATTGGAAGCAATCCATTTATTACTTATGATGACTCCAATAGCTCAATTGTCAGAGTTGATTGTGAACCCAAAGTTGTGGTGGAAAATATATAGAATTATACAGTCATGTTCTCACATATATGTTTCACCTACATCATTCAGAGTGTGTATCCTAGTACTTACCTTTAAACCACCATAAATCTTCTGTTTCTTTATGTTTTTTTATCATAATGGTTTTTCTATATTTTGTTTTTTGGGTTACACATTAGTTATCTGTTTCTAATTACTTCCATATTTGTTTTAATTGTAGGAAATGACACCCATTAAAGAGATGCGGTGGAAAAAGATGACAGAAAATAATCATTGCATTACACAGATGGCCGTTCCTCCACTCATCCCTGTTGTGAGTATTTTATTTCAAATATATACATTTCAATAAATTATAATATCATGTGTTTACTTTTTTGTTAAACTTTTTTTTCAGGATCCACCCCTAGACAAGAAATATCTGACAAGGAGCCTGATATTGCTCCTAGTACAGATGCTGGTGGTAGGAAGGTGGGTGGTGTTACAGTTAGATGATCATCTAGTGGTCCTAGTACTAAGGCCGGTGGTACGAGGGCTCGTGGTGTGAGAGTTAGAAGATCCACTTGTCATACCCAATTGGACTATGCACCTACCACAGATGTATCTTCTACGCCCCATTTTGATCCTGGTGTGTCTTTAGGAACACATGGGATATTTAGGCCTCTGATGTTTACACTACCAATTGGCCAGACGTTTGTTCCATCATATTTTGATTCTAGTTCATTATCTCCGAGCTATTATATTCCACCTTCTTTGACTCCTGCTCCGACACAGTATGTGGCTAAGGAGAGTACACTAAGGGACACTCCACCTGTACAGGATATTCCTTCAGCTTCTGTATATCCAGTGATTCCCATTAATCCAACTACCATAGGTATATTTATATAACTCTAACAAATTTTTATACCAAAATTTATTTTTATTATAACTTGTACTGATATTTTTTTCATTAATAATAGATTTATCTACCGATAGGAGGAGGGGGAGGGGAGTATTCGCTTGCGTGCGGTATAAAACTGCCAGACATAGTTGATGGTTGAATATAATGATGATGGAAAGATGATTGATAAACTTGGGTAGGAATGTCAGGGTTTTTTGGAAATGCTAGCCAAATACTCCGACATCATTCCGGTCATCCCTCTCTCTTGGAGACATCTGCCACACGAAGTCAAGGATAATGCGTGGGCACAAATATGGTTAAAAAATCTATTGTATTTAATGTAGTAATTTTTTGTATTTATATGAATTAATCTATTGGGTGTCAGCTTCAGTTTAACTTCCCTGATGGCGAAGGTGCACAACCAGCACGTTTAAAGGAGCTAGGAGAGCTTTGGAGAGCTTATAAGTATGAGTTGTATTTTGGCTGGTGTGATAGAGTGAGAACGGAGTTGGAGACAGTACCTATCATGGATGACTACCCGATAGAGCAATATCGCCAAATGATTACCCATTGGGCGACTGTCAAATTTAAGGTATTAATCCCATTTGTGGTATTTAAATGACAGTTTTCATATTTTTCATTAATATTATCTTATTTATTATTAAACATTATTTAGGAATATTCTGAAAAAAACAAAAAAAAACATTGATTCAAAGCAATACCTCCACACTTTGGGGTGCACTACTATGTTAGATCATGAGAGGCAGCTGGTACGATATAGTTGTTTATAATTTTTCTTTAGGGTTAGCCCTTTTTATTGTTTCCTACTTAAATTATGTGATTTATTGAATATTGAATATATGATTATACTTGCACTTTATATTGTTTCAATGTCATTATAGAAGCAAAAATTGAATATTGAAGGACGTCTCCCTTGAGAAAAATTGTTTTACTCGAGTAGAAGGAAAAAATATGGAACTGTGGTTAATGAACCGACACAAGAAAAGATTACAAGTTTTAATTTGTTTATTTCAAAGTTTAATATCAATTTTGAAATTTAATAGTCTATTAATATTTTTAACAGGCTAGTTTGGAGGCCCTTGATGCCCAGAAGCTTGACAATTTAGATCCAGACGATCATTTATATCAGGTTTTGAGAGATGAACACTCTGGTCAAGTACGCTGCCGACCTGGTAAGAATATCGTCCCGATGAGGTATTAGTCCTCTACAAGTACACATTCTAGTACCACCGAGTTGGAACAGGTCAAAGAGCATGCAAGAAAGTCTGATAAAAGGGTCATAGAGTTGGAAGAATAGGTTCAAACGAGGGAGAAAGAATTTATGAAACTGATCAAATCTTTGTCTTCATCACTTCCACCAGAGGCCAGCACGGCTTGTCAGACATATATGTCATCGATGGATGAATTATCCAATGCACCAAGCGGAAGTTCTAGTGGTAGTCAAGATGATGACGTTCCTGGTGATGAAGAGGATGCTGAAGAGGACGAGGGCGAGGATGAGGATGAGGATGAGGGTGAGGATGGGGCCGAGGGTGAGGATGGGGCCAAGGATGAGCATGGGGATGATGACGAGGATGACGACGAGGAAAAAGATGGCAGCGAGGATGAGGCTGATGATGGTAGTGGTGATGGTGATGGTGATCAGGGGAAGATTGATCCATTACATTTTGACTGATATTTATGATATTTGATTTTTTATTTTATATGGATGTGTCGTTCTACTTCAAAGCCTAGCACACCTTGCACACACCCATCACAGCCCCCCACCCTCCTCCCTGGACCCCGAACAACCCCCCAGACAGCCCCTCGGACAACTCCTTGAAGAGATCCCCAGACAGCACCCCCACTCTCCACCCTGGACCCTGAACAGCCCCCCAGATATCCCCCACCCTCCACCCTGGGCCCCGGACAGCCCCCCAGACAACCCCCACCCTCCTCCCTAGACCCCGGAAGGCCCCCCAGACAGCCCCCATCCTTCTCCCTGGACCCCGGACGACCCCCAGATAGCTGCTCGGACAGCCCCCCAGACAACCCCCCCAACAGCCCCCCAATATCCCCTAGAACCTGGACAACCCCCCTATATAGAATTGTTCTCAAATAAATTTTTACCACCTATTGAAGGTGAACTTTAGGATGAGTTCCTTTAAATGGGAAGACTATAAGAACCTAGTTTTTCACTCTGGTATGAATATTTTTTAATTCCATATAACTCTTTATTTTTGACCAAATATGGAAGCCTAATAATGTTATAATGGTTTATGGGGCTTCTGGGGCTTGTTCAGAGCTCGGAACCCCGGTCGGCGTAGAAAAACACTATGCCTCACAGTTAGTAAAAAATTTAAGTCCATCCCACAAGGTATCTACTAACCATATAGGGATATATATTAGAAGAAATGTGCATGATTTTCCCTAACCATGCACCAGGGGATGCACACCATGCACAATGTCTATAGTTTTAGTATAAGATATTATCATTGTTGCTGCACGATTTTCCTAACTGGCATATGGAAAACTGACCAAACGCATTCAGATTATGTTTATACTTTAGGAAAACGATCCACGAGTCATATGTGACGTGTAAGATTCAACCCCACCTCAATCCGAGGCATGGTGTGGCCGGTATCACTCAAAGTGTCTCCCTTTTGTTTAAAATGGACACCCTTTTAAGTAAAAACAACTGGCATACAAAAAACTAACCAAATGTATTTTTATTGTGTTGATACTTTAGGAAAACGATCCATGGGTGATATGTGATGTGTACAACTCAACCCTACTTCAATCCGAGGCACAGTGTGGCCAGTACCACTCAAAGTGTCTCACTTTTATTTGAAATGGACAACATTTTAAGTGAAAACAACAACTGACATACAGAAAATGGACCAAACCTATTCGGATTCTATTGATAATTTAGAAAAATGATACATGGAACATTTTTGATGTGTAGGAGTCAAAACTGCATCAATATGAGGTATGGTGTGGCTGGTACCACTCAAAGTGTCTCACCTTTATTTGAAATGATCAACATTTTAAGTGAAAACAACAACTGGCATACAGAAAACAAACCAAACGCATTCGGATTGTGTTGATACTTTAGGAAAACGATCCATGGGACATTTTTGAAGTGTACGAGTCAAACCTGAATCAATCCAAGGCACAGTGTGGCCGATACCGCTCTAAGTGTCTCAATTTTGTTTAAAATGAACAATGTTTTAAGTAAAAACAACTGGCATACGGAAAACTGACCAAACGTATTCATATTGTGTTGACACTTTAGGAAAATGACCCATGGGACATTTTTGATGTGTAGGAGTCAACCCCACATCAATCCAAGGCGTCGTGTGGCCGGTACCACTCTAAATGTCTCTCTTTTGTTTAAAATGGATATCATTTTAAGTGAAAACAACAAATGACATACATAAAAGCAACCAAACACATTTGGATTGTGTTGATACTTTATGAAAACGATCCATGGGACATTTTTGACGTGTAAAAGTCAACACCGCATCAATATGAGACATGGTGTGGCCGGTACCACTCTAAATGTCTCTCTTTTGTTTTAAATGGACATCATTTTAAGTGAAAACAACAACTGGCATACATAAAATTGACCAAATGTATTCGGATTGTGTTGATACTTTAGGAAAATGATCCATGAATCATATGTGACGTGTACGAGTCAACCCCGCCTCAATATGAGGCATGATGTGACCGGTATCACTCAAAGTGTCTCTCTTTTGTTTAAAATGGACACTCTTTTAAGTAAAAAAAACTAGCATACAGAAAACTGACCAAACGTATTTGTATTGTGTTTATACTTTAGGAAAACGATACATGGGTCATATGTAATGTGTAAAACTCAACCATTCCTCAACTCGAGGCATAGTGTGGCCGGTACCACTTAAAGTGTCTCACTGTTATTTGAAATGGACAACATTTCAAGTGAAAACAACAACTAACATACGGAAAACAGACCAAACATATTTGGATTCTGTTGATACTTTATCACAACGATCCTTGGGACATTTGTGACATGTATGAGTCAACCTTGAATCAATCCGAGGCATGGTGTGGCTGGTACCACTCAAAGTGTCTCACCTTTATTTTAAATGATCAAAATTTTAAGTGAAAACAACAATTGACATATGGAAAACCAACCAAACACATTCAAATTGTGTTGATACTTTAGGAAAATTATCCATGGGAATTTTTTGATGTGTATTAGTCAACCCCGCATCAATCTAAGGCACGGTGTGGCCGGTACCACTCTAAGTGTCTCTATTTTGTTTAAAATGGACAATGTTTTAAGTAAAAACAACCGGCATACGGAAAATTGACCAAACGTATTTGGATTGTGTTGATACATTAAGAAACATATCCATGGGATATTTGTGACATGTAAGAGTCATCCCTGCATCAATCCGAGGTGTGGTGTGGACGGTACCACTCTAAATGTCTCTCTTTTGTTTAAAATGGACATCATTTTAAGTGAAAACAACAACTAACATATGGAAAACAAACCAACTGCATTAGGATTGTGTTGATAATTTAGGAAAATGATATATGGGACATTTTTGACATGTAAAAGTCAACCTTGTATCAATCTGAGGCATAGTATGGCCGATACAACTCTAAATGTCCCTCTTTTGTTTAAAATGGACATCATTTTAAGTGAAAACAACAACTGGCATATGGAAAACCTACCAAACACATTAGGATTGTGTTGATACTTTAGGAAAACGATCCATGAGTCATATGTGATGTGTACGAGTCAATCCTGCCTCAATTCGAGGCACGGTGTGGCCGGTATCACTCAAAGTGTCTCTCTTTTGTTTAAAATGGACACCCTTTTAAGTAAAAAAACTGGCATACAGATACCAAACATATTTTTTATTATGTTGATAATTTAGAAAAATGATCCATTGGTCATATATGATGTGTAAGACTCAACCCCGCATCAATTCGAGGTGTGGTGTGGCTGGTACCACTCAAAGTGAAAACAAAAACTGACATACATAAAACTAACCAAACGCATTCGGATTATGTTGATACTTTAGGAAAACAATCCATGGGACATTTGTGACGTGTACGAGTCAACCCCACATCAATCCAAGACACGGTGTGGCCGATACCACTCTAAATGTCTCTCATTTGTTTAAAATGGACATCATTTTAAGTGAAAACAACAACTGGCATACGGAAAACGGACCAAAAGTATTCAGATTCTATTGATACTTCAGGAAAAAAATACATGAGTCATTTGTGATGTGTACGAGTCAACCCTGCCTCAATCTGAGGTGCGGTGTGGCCGGTACCACTCAAAGTGTCTCACCTTTATTTGAAATGATCAAAATTTTAAATGAAAATAACAACTGGCATACAAAAAACCGACCAAACACATTCGAATTGTGTTACTAAATTAGGACAACGATCCATTGGTCATTTTTGACATGTACGAGTCAACTCCACCTCAATCTGAGGCATGATGTGGCCGATAGCACTCTAAGTGTCTCTCTTTTGTTTAAAATGGACACTATTTTAAGTAAAAACAACTGATATACAGAAAACTGACCAAACGTATTCGGATTGTGTTGATACTTTAGCACAACGATCCATGGGTCATTTATGACGTGTAAGAGTCAACCAAGCCTCAATCTGAGGCCTGGTGTGGCCGGTACCACTCAAAGTGTCTCACTTTTATTTGAAATGGACAACATTTTAAGTGAAAACAACAACTGCCATACGAAAAACAGACCAAACACATTCAAATTCTATTGAAACTTTAGCACAATGATCCATGAAACATTTTTGACGTGTAAGAGTCAACCCCACATCAATCTGAGGCATGGTGTGGCCGGTATAACTCTAACTGTCTCTCTTTTGTTTAAGATGAACATCATTTTAAGTAAAAAACAACTGTCATATGGAAAACCGACCAAACATATTCGGATTGTGTTGATACTTTAGCACAAAAATCCATGGTCCAGCCTCACACAATCCACTTCTCATGTGAGGAACTCCTACCCCTATTCTAAAACACATGACATTTAATACACCAAGGACAACTATATTCCCTAAGTCACACAATCTCATTGATACACACCCATTATCATCATCACTAAGTTCAAAGACACTCGCTCCAAACCATGACATTATATTTTTGTTTGGTTGAATTCATTTATTTATTTCTTTATTTTGGGTTATTAGCTTCTAATTTCTGAATTCAATCATGTATGTGTTATAAAAAATAAAATTTTGTATGTATTCATAATTCTGTATCACATATAATTACATATTTAGTTTTTAATGTATTGTATTCATAATTTATTATTAAATTATGCATCCTTCTAATTATCAGTTTTTAATTATGTATTATATTGTATGTATTCTGTACAATTCACACAGCAGCACACAGAGAATCCTGCTGTGTGAATTGTATATAAAAGCCTATACCAATGGTTTTAAACCATTGGTATATGTTTTGTATGTATTTTTTACCAATGGTTCTAAACTGTTGGTACAAAACCTTTACCAATGGTTTAAACCGTTGGTATAGGGGTGAATGGAAGACTAAAAATGATATGCCAACGGTTTTGAAACCATTGGAATATGTGTTGTATAAGAACTCTATGCCAAAAATTTTATAAAACCTTTGGGATAGATTAGATTTATTCACATATACCAACTATTTTTCTCAAACCGCTGGTATATGTCTATTGTCACGGCTTACTGGGCTACAGTTTCTAAAACTGTTGGTATAATTTATACCAAAGGTTCTCCACCCTATAACAATGGTTTTCAACCATTGGTATACCTTAAATCTCCAGTAGTGAAAATAGGATAATAAATTTTATGATTTTTTAGATATGTATCATAAAATTTCATCATCATAAATTTAAGTGTGAACAATCCTAGCAAAAAATGACATTGTAATGTAAAACCCTTACCTATTTGGTAACTTTTGAATCATAAGCCCATAAAAGAAAAAATTTGAATTAAAATTTAAATACTATTAATTAAGAATAATATATGATATAATTTTTCTAATGGGTATTATATACACCTAATAAACATAAATATGTGCATAACATCAGACATGTCTCAATGAAACAATTTTGAGATGGATAACTATTACCTTATGTACAAATTGCTTTGTAAGTGCTATAACCTACTTTATAATAATTTTAGATATATTATAATTATATAATATAACCATTTACAAAATTATAATATCATATATGATCCACTTATAATATTTAAGTGCCCATTTATTAATAATTCTTTATTGAGATTCTTGTTTCCGGGTGATAACTATTTCATTTTTCATCTATGTTTGGTTCAACAGTAATAGTACATAAACTTTTATATTTGTTACATCATATAATTTTTTTAATAATTATATAAATATCATATATACTCATTATATTCATTTTTATAATCATCCATGAATGGAGGAAATGAAAAATGAATCACATCACTTCTTGGAGGAGGTAACTCACACACACGCATGATCGAAATGGTCATTTTTTAATGGGTGGAAGGGTAACAAGATAAATGATATCATATATTTTGAGAATCATAATTATTTCATAAAATCTTATATACTCATTAGTTATATCTTTATAACCTTCCATGTAAGGTGGTGATGAAAAATTAAGTACAATACTACATGGAGGACGGTAGGCTATACGTACACATATGTGATGTTTCATTTTCCATAGGATGGAAATAAGGTAAAAAATGGTTGTAACATACCCATAGTAACATCTAAGTATATTTATGATAATATAGTAATTATTTTATTATATATAAAATATATTTATAGGAATCATAAGAATAAATAAACTTTGTAAGAGTCGTGTAAGATGATTACCTCTTCCGTGAGAGACCCCCTATGGCTTGTATATTAAGCCTTATTAGGATGGTATTAGGAGAATAAAATAATCTCAAAAATGAATTTAAGGAATAAATTAATGTTTTTAATAAGTTCTTGGTAGTTATGGATATATAAAATATTACGAATAAGGGAGGATATGAGGCACCCTTTTATAAGTTAGTGGAGGGTGAAAAATGGAATTATATTAAAGATTCTAATAATACAAGGTCACCATATTGTGAAATCAGCTCCAAATGGAAAATTATTTGAATTTAGAATAATATAAGTTCAAAATATCTTCATAAAATAGTAATTATAAAATTTTATATTCTATCATTATCATTATATCTTAGTTTCAACCCCAATAAACCCGTTTTATTCTTAACCATGACAAAAATAATTTTACTTTTTTTACTATTAATTATTACCAAAAATTAAGTTGACCAAATTAAATTATATTAATTATTATAATTAAAAATATGGATTTAATTTTATAGTATTTAACTTTTAAATGTTGCAGATATTCAATTTTAAATAAGTGGAAAAAAGCAATAAAAACCATTTAAAATATTTCTTTTGAGACTAAAACTAAATTTACATTAATTTGTTTCCTTTTAAAAAATATAATATAAATATTAAAGTATTTTTTTGAATAAATATTATATGAAATTTATTAAAATTATAAATTTATAGTTTTTTTTTAAATTTATTAATTTAAAAACACATTGTTCATATAAAAAATGGTTTTAAAAAAATCCGTTTTAAGCCAAAAAATGGACTTATTAAAAAGTAAAGTATAACCTTGATTCCTATAAAATTAATTATATTATTTAAAAATAAATTATAATTATTTTAATTTAATATAAAAAATATAATGGTACTTTTAAAATACTTGTTTAAGTAAAACAATTGAACGTTTTAAAAAAATTGGTACTTTTTCACTATTTAATAAAGAATAAATCTCTTCAGAAAAATACCAAAAATTCACCCAAACACAATATTTACATTCTGATTTAAAAATTCATATCCATTTATACAAATTAATTTTCTATAAATGGTATAAATTAATTGTAATGTTCACACATGAAATGGAATAAAAACCATTTCTAAAGAAAACATATTTTTGATGCATAAAATGTGTTTACTGAAAATTGAGTATATATTTAATATGAATTAATAAATACATTTTGTAACAACTTGAATATTTTTAATGACATTTGTTTCCTAGAAATGTGGGTTATATTATATTATACTCAACAAAACTTTATCTCTTTAATAATGATGTGAGTATAAATTGAAATGTGACCATCAAGTTTCAACCATTTTATAACCATTAGTTAATATGACCATTGGAAACAATACTCTTAATAATAATTTTAACATTATAATTAGTGTTATAAATAGAAATTATAATGGTTAATTAATACATAAAGGAGAAACAATGGAATCAACCTGTAGATTCGTGTCGTACCAAGCCCATTTTTCAGAGCTTGGGAAGGAGGTAGCGTCATTGGGATTCACTCTTGACCTAGCTCAAACTGAGCTTCAACATGTTAATATTGAACTAAATCACCTATAAGAGATGTTTAAGTTAGGAGAAATTACCACTCAGGTGATGTTAGCTGAGCCACCCCATAAATCTGTCACCATACCAAACCTTAACATTAGTTTGTATGTGGGTGTTATAAGGGGTAATGTTTTGAGGCATTGGTTACTTAATGTGTAATCCATTTGTATAAATAATTTTTTTATTCCATAAATACCATTTTGAGAATAGTTTTTCTTAAAAAATATTATGAATTTGATAAATTTATTTTTCTGACAAAAATTGTACTTTTTACAAAAAGTTATAATTATTATAATAAAATAAGGTATTATTAATAATGTTTATTTTAATGAAATAGTATGATTCAAACACAATTACTTAAATTTAAATGATAAAATAATTTTATTTTTTCAAGTGTAATAAAATTTATTATGCATTTTACTACACATTTTTTATCTGATATTATTTTTAATAAATAAGGTTTTTTAAATATAAAAGTTAAATTTATCATACTTATAGAATTATTATAATAAAATATATTTCATTTTTGAAATAATCACATTAAAATTACTTTAGGGTGAATTTATGAGAATTTTCTAAAATATTTTGTTTTTTAGTGAATAGTAAAAATATAGTTTTGAGTTTTCAATAAGTTTAATGACATCATAATGATGTAATAAGTAATATAAAATTATGGCTGACTATTTTGGTTTAAAATATCATAATATGTGTCCCAATTGGATAATACTATGGGAAAGACCATGATTTAGAATTTACCACTACTTTGATGTCCAAGGAAATTGATAAACAAATCCTATCATTTTTCAATAAATACCCATACATTTTCCATTGTATTTCTTTACCAATTCATACTCAAAAAATATCTGATATATTTTCCTACCATGGAGTCCTCCCAAGGTTTCCTCAATCCTATAAGGTCCCAATATTTGAGTTTTAGGAGTTCCTCTTCAAGGTAAGGGAAATCTCAACTTCTCTTCTCCTTTTAAGTTTCCTTTTTTATGTGCTATGTCTTTAAAATTTCAATACTATGTTCTTATGTCCATTTTATTCTATAAATTTATTTTATTAATATTATTTTATGAATGGGATACCCTTTTACCCTCTATTTTTAATGTTTTATAAAATAATGTTTCATACTCGTTATGCTGCTAAATTTTCTTCTCAAAATTTCTCCTTTTCTCAAGCAATTATCTCATTTTATTTTGTGAATAACCAAATATATTTCCTTTCTAGAGTTTCTCACCTAGATTTCAAAATGATATATTTTATTCTGGTATTAACATACATGAAACCCACCTTCATTTTTTGTGGGTTAATAATGACATAAAGATCTTTTCTTTAAGAACTTTTTTTAAAACACCTTGATTTTTATATGAAACCCATTTCTTTTATTCACCATGAGGTATTTGGGAAATTTTTTTATTGTGATCCATATAGATCACATTAATTAATAAATATGAAGGGTGCATCTTGATATCTCTCTAATGCATTGGGTACATAATTTAATCTCTAAAGATGACATATTTTACGATACCTTGGTGAATAACCTTGGTAATATTTATGAGACCTCAGTGAAAAACCTTGGTGATATGGTTATTATTTTCTAAAATAGATGTTACAACCAAATTTACAAGTTATTATTCAGGTTATTTTATTTATGATATGCCTCATGTTCTCTTTTCCATGTCATAATGATATTCCTCAAGTTCTTATCAATATTTCTCAAGACCACATGTAAACTGTTTCTTTTGTTTTCTGTTATCGGGCCTCATACTTACCGTTTCCTTTGATGTATGTATGGAGTGTTGAAATAGTGGGTTCCCTAGACCTAACTATATAGTACTTTTGATTACTGTATCATGTGTACAATTAGATATGCGTGATGATATCTTACCATTATAGTGCAGACTTTTCTGCGTCCACTATAATAATGGTAATGTCCAAAGGTTAATTGTCGTGTCAAGAGGTTGTAGCAGATCCCAGGCTATAATGAGAACCTTGAGATACAATGACATTGATCTTAAATATATGTTCTATAGTCTAGATACATCTTACTGACTGGACATAGTAGATGTCTGACTATCAGGTGCTGGGGGCTCATAAGCATTGAGACTTCTTCTCATGAAGTTCGCACTTGGTGATCTCTAGTAGTGAGATCATGAGGACAGACCCGCCAATAGGAACACCACATGTTTTGGGTGTCATTTTTTGTTCCTATCTATAGACATGTGTATTGGTCTCCTGACTTGAGACCATTACCAATGTATATCATTTAATTACGTACTTTAATGCAAGGCGAAAACCATGGCAGTAATATCATGGTGAGGTAGTTTGTGTTGGGTACGTCGTTGGTGGTATGACGTTGGTTGAATGGTCAAGAAAGAATTTGTCGCTTCCAAGTTTAGGAAGTTGTATATCTTAGGCCCCGTTGATCAGGATAGTGCCGCCTTCATAAGTCTTTGGCAAAGCAGTAGAAATGCGAATCCATCCGGATAGATCAACAAATAATAAAGCAAGATAAGGACAATGACACAAGAGTGCGTCATGATTTAGGAGATATTTAATTGCAAAGAGACTATAGTACACAGCCAGTGTTTGTAGGATGGTAGTCGTTGCAATGACTATCCTTATATCTTTAGGGGCCATGATGGGTTTCTAGACCCTGCTCTTGGTCTGTGAATTTTATTCACTACTATTGAGATAAGGGCCTAGAGGGTCACACACAACAACATATTCAAGAATCTGCACCTATTCAGTTGAATAGGTATATGGAAATAGTGGGTCCCACCACGGGGTCCGAGCATTTTCCAAGTTGTCGATCACCAAATGAATTAAACAAATTCATTAATATTCAAGTTATGAATATTTGGGATTGAATTTATTTAATGTATTTACGAGTTTAGTAAATACAAGAAAAATATTAATCAAACGAATATTATTTAATATTCAAGGTTCATTTAATATTAAGCGGGATAGAAATTTGTGTTAAATGGCTCGATTTTATCACGTAATATATTATATATATATTACAAGTATGTGATAAAATATTAAATAATATTGGCACAGTTTAGTCCATCGAAATTATTTATTTATATAATGTTGATATTAACGGGGGCCGGGGAACCCTATTGGGTATTTATCAACGTCTCTATAAATAAGAGAGGAGGCTCTCTCTCTTTGGTGTTCATATCACTATTCATTCATTTATGGAATGAAAAATTGAGAGCCTATCCCTCCTCCCACTTCCTAGAGAGAGAAGCTAATGATCCAAGAGCTCGGATCAAGTTCTTCCTCACTCATCGCAAGATCAACGATGCAGTGATCGTTGGGATGTCAAAGATATCGTTGAATCTCCACGCTAGCACTCAGAGTTTGATGATCGGGGTTCCCGCGGATTTTTGGAGCGTGTGTGGATGATCTAGAGGGATCCTGCTTTGGATCCTTCAAGCGACGATCGCCATCAGCTAGCAGCAGTCGACCGCAACTTCGGATATGAAACGAGTACGTTTTCATTTTAATTTTGTGCTATTAATAATCTTCGCGAGATCCTCGGACCTCTCTAGGGCTCGGATCGTCGGTGACGACAAGTTTCGTCGTCTTGCTGACGAAATTTTTTAAAATCCCCGGCCCACCGGCTTCCGCTGTGGGTCCTAGAAACCTAACAGTGACATCAGAGTGAGTCGCATAGATTTTCTAAGCCAAATAAAATTAATTTACATAAAATTAAGTAAATGGTAAAAAATCGGTCACAACGGTTCAAACCGTGCACCGATCCGATTTCAAACGGCCAAGATATGGTCATTTGAAATTTTAAGAAAGGATCGCGTTTTCAGTATGAACATGGGTATTAAAATTTCAAATATTATTATAATTATTATAATTAATATTATTATAATAATTTAATTATAATAATATAATTATAATAAATTAATTATAATAATATAATTATAACAATTTAATTATAATAATATAATTATAATAATAATAAATTTATTATATTATCATAATAATTTATTATTATTATTTTTATTATATATATAAAGGCTAAAATAGCCTTTAAAAAAATAAAAAAATAAAAAAATAAACATAAAGGAAGACCCCAAAGGGGGTCTTCTCGCAATGAGAAGCAAAATCAAAAGCAAGAAACAAGGGTCTTGCTACGTTTTAATAAAAAAAAGTGGCTGGCCCGTTGAAAAAAAAAGTAAACAGCAGGGGGTTTGAGAAGACCCCCTCCCTCCTGCCATGCGGCGCACTGCAGCGCCGCCGGGACACCACCCCGGAGCGACAGACAACCCAGGGGCCACCACGCCCCTCTACCTGCGCCGCGCAGTGTCCACCTACCCCTCTCCCTGCGCTCCCTGCAGCAGCGCCGACACCCCAGGTCACCACCCCGGCACCGCACCCTACTCCTCATGCCGCACAGGAGGACGCCCACCATGCAGACCCGTTGGTCTCCCGCAGAACCGCCGGGACACCACCAGGGAGCGTCGCCGCCGGAGCTCCACGCCTGCCTCCTCTCTTGCGCGCCGCCTGCGTACCCCAGCTGCCTAGCCTGCACTGGACCCCTCTTCTCCCTTAAGTGCAACGCACGACTGCTGCACTAGGATGACGCCCCACCGCCGGAACCCTCCAGACCGGCGCCTCCATGCAACAATCCCCGGCCACTTGAGGGGCCTCCACCGGCCGCCTTACGCACCTCTGAGCCGAACGCCGCCGGTCCAGCAGTCGCACCAGCCCGGCCTCTGCCCGCTCCCTCCTCCCGTTCAAAGCGCGCACCAGGGAGGGCGAGCCGTTGTCCCGTCGCCCAGCCGGTGCCGCCGCCCTATGCCGGAGAGACTTACTCCGGTCGTACTCCACCACCTTTGGCCAAATTCGCGCACGAACCCGCCTAGCGCAAGCACAGGCAGCGCAACCGTGACCGGCCGCCCGCCTCAGTTCCTCTCCGGGAGTACCCTGGCCAAGGTTACCCGGCCGCCGCCTGGTCCTCTTAGCGGGCAGGTAACCCCTCGGGTTAAGTTAAATCAATTAATATAATTAATTAATTTAATTAATTAATTTAATTAATATATTAATTGTAGTGAAATAAATTTTAATATCTGATTAGAATTAATTTAATTTTAAATATTAAAATTAAATTAATTAAAGGACCATTAATTAATTAAATTATTTGAATTTAGTAATTCATTTAATTTAATTATATATCCTTCATACTTATTTATGTATTTTAATTTTTATCGCGCAATATATTGTACCCGACTACTGGTCTTGAGCACTGGGCCCGTATGTATGCTTTTAAATTATTTATTTAATTAATTATTTTTAAACTGCATGCGATGTGTGTAATTAATTAAATGATGGTCTGCGCATCGTCTTTGTTTTCGGTTAAAATGTATAAGGGACTGCGCTCCCAATTTACCCGATGTAAATTTATACCTTAGTTCCCCTCGCCTGCGCGCGAGTTTCTTTGTACTTCGGTCGAAGACGACGAGCGACGTCGACCCCGCCAAGACGAGGCGGAACATGTTGATCAAGACGATGCAAGATGACATGTGGACCACACCAAGACGAGGCGGTACTCCAATACGTGACGTGGACTCCGCCAAGATGAGGCGATGCTCCAAATGAGAAGCAGACATACAACACGGGTTGAGATGCATCTAGTGTCAAGTTTCGACACAGGTATGATGCCCCTTAGGTTGTTTAGATGCTCAAGACCAGTCGGGTAGTAGTTTTACCTTTATGAATTTATTTATTATTTTATGCATTTTAGAACAGCAGGAAAATACATAAAATAATAGATAATAAAATGCATAAAGAAGCGGCATGTATTTTTCTATTAAAGTTCAGTTGTGAGCGCGACAACATAGATGAACAAGTTTAGTATAAATGGATCAAATTCGTCGAGAGAAAACAAATAAAACCCTCAAAGAAAATATTAAGTCACAAACCGCCTTCCATCATTAAAGTTTAAACAAAACTGGGTGTTCGAGGTGCCGGTTCATGCCTCAGCTAAGGGTGCCTCTTACTACCGGGGAGTTCTTATTTGTGTGGTGGTTTGACTTAACTAAAATTGCAGCAAAGATATAGCCTTATCTAGTTTTTTGTAATTTTAGAGGCAAGCATTGAGTAAATCAGTAAATGATTTTTGAAGTCGAGACTTCACTCAACAGATCAAGGAACCGCGAGTTAATGCGGTTGGCTAGTCAAAAGCCTACCTTGGACCCTACAAGTAGTGGCGTAGCCCTAGATTGTAGACTATGAGGGAGGTTCGGGGATCCTTGACACTAGAATACTCAAGAGTATTCCGATTCTAGTACAGAGGGTTCCTAGAATTTGAAAAATTAGTGGGAGACATTTAATGATTAAATAATCAGTAATGTCAGATTAGGTAATCACAAAAGGTACAATCTGCTAAAGTATATTTGTAGATATAGAAAAGAAATACCATAATAAAACTGTGATAATTATTAGACAAAGTTAATGTCCTAACAAGAATGAAATTCCAAGTGTAGTATAGGCGCTTGCGCACATTACTACCATAATGGAAATTCAAGGTGCTTGTGTCCCAACCTGTTAAGCCACCTCAGGAAGCGAGGGTGTAAAAATGATTTCAGGAGACTCATGAATAAAGAATATGATGGTTCTGTCATAATGCTATCATCAAATACTAATGTTAGTTGTGGTCTCTACATCAAGACTTGGATGATGATCACATGTAGTCTCATCTCCAAGATCCTTTCGAGGAGAAAGTGAAGCAAGATTTGAATGTGATGGTCGCACTCGGTTTGTGTAAAGTGAAAGGTAGTTCACAATATTTCATGCCATCCCATTTATTATAACTTTTACACCCAATTACTCTAGTTTCATTTAAAGGTAAAAATGAACCATATAGAGTAAGCACTTCATTATCGTTAAGGTAACATTCTCCAAGTAATAAGAATATTAGAGATAACGCCATATTTTATTCTTATGGCGAATACATTGAATGACAAGGAGAAAAGGCTTATGGAAAGTTACACCAGAAACACCTTCTTTATGTCCTTAAATGAAAGGTGGTTGGTTATTTAATAGGAGGTTATTAGCATCACATATTTAAATAAATTTATGGAAGTTTAAAAACTGAAATACAAGAAGCAAGTACCCACTTCTCGTTCAGTTTATATTCATCAAATAAAAGTATTGTTTTATCTTATACTTCTTGGGTATTAAAATACAATATGATTCTCATATATATGTATTGAAATACAATAACCAATTAAGTTTAGAAACATTACTATAAGTAAAGTGTCTTCTTCAAGCAGCTGAGAAAGGGTGATTTCTAAGTCAGCGGGGAGAAACACATAACTTCTAATTGCCAAGTGATTGATTCAAATTGAAAAAGTTGTGGAGTATAACCAAAAAAAATTATCTCATATGCCCATTTGGACATGATGAGACATTATTCCATGTTTTGGAATAAATTTTGTTTGTGGTAACATACTCAACAAATAGTTCACTACTATTTGAATCAATGGCAATATATAATGAATATAAAATGTAAGACCTACCCAGTTGTGGCAATGTGATTCTTTGTCAAGTAAAACTAAAAACAGACGTCAAATATATACCCAGTATGGTATTTAGGCTCAGCACAACTAAACACCTATGGCATTATTGACACCCTTTGTTTAGACAAAGACACCTTTAGAAATAAAGGTATGCCATAAAGCTTTTCGAGGTTAGTTCAACAAGACAATGTGAACTATTCCAAATAAAGCAAGAGGTAAAGATACTTCACAAGCTTCCTTTAAGTCATTAAGGAATATTGAAGTATATTTTTGGTCAGAATATATGAGTTTCTTCGGATCGGAAGGCCGAATAATATCTTGACCAAGCAATCATCGATCATGATAATGTAGCGTGGAGTAATTCCTAAACGCATGTTACCTTATCTACATCACCGTATTGATGTTCATAAGGAGGATCGATGATGAGTATTACATATTAACATTGATCAATAAACATATAGTGTGGAGAAATTCCTAAACGCATATGTTACACATCAAAGTTTTGATGTAAGTTGTATTAATGTTGCATCTTGCGGAAACTTCCATCATATTTCAAAATGTGATTTGCAAATAACAGCGTAAACCCATAACCAATATGCCAACTAAAATGACAAATGGATATCATACGAGTCATAGTATGATGGAAAATCCATTATGTCATAGGACGTGTTTAGATGCAAAGAGTTTGTTAGGATTTAAACAAACCTACATCAAGTTAAACACGTTGTGAATCTAAGTTAATTATCCTAACAGTTGCTTAAGATATTACCTAAATCCCTAATATAGAAAAGATATAGTCAAGTATTAAACTAAATTTATATACAAGGGTGCACATATCTATAAGAGATAGTTGGAGCTGAATTAACTTGGACTTAGTCAATGCTCGAGATGCACAAATGGTTGGCATAGGGAACAAGTTCCACAATTACGTGTGGAATAGGAATATTCTAGAGACACATACTACATAAGAAGAATAAAACCATGGTGATGGTTTTATATTCACCACAGTCGGTGATATATTATTAATTGAGAATAATAAATCCTACAAGTAAGCAGTATATGGCAAAAAGCTAAGATTGACAAGATCAACTAAAATTCAATAATGGATTCCATGTATCAAATTGCAAAGGGGCTTATAAATTGAATACTGTGGTGGGTATTCAAATAAAATGATACATGGATGGTACAAGTATGGTACTAATAAGGCTCGATTGGTTATACCAAGTTGGTACGCCTAAATCTATTATAATTTCACTTGTCATAGCTAAACTTATAATATATTTTTATTGTTCATTGGATGTCAAGATAATTTTTCATGGAAGGTGTCTATACGACACAACCAGAAAGAGATGATGACATCAGATGATTCCAATAAAGGTTTCAAGTTACTGAAATCCAGTTCTGGAATAAAGTAAGCAACAAGATCTTAGAGCATTCATTATAAATTAATCTTTTCCTTATGTCTACCAAAGGTTAGTAGGAGCACTGATGTTTTCCAAATGAAATATGTTCGGCAACATATGGAAAACAAATTTTGATCTTACAGTTAGATAAGATCAGGTTAAAAGAAATACACCAATGATTGACTTCAAGTAGCAACCTATATTCTAGGGAACAGGATCCAATCAGGTAGATCCAAAGGTTTCTTGGTCCTAGTCAATCATACATATAGTGATATTGTATTGAAAAATAAAAGTTGAAACAATTCAAGTTTAGAATTATTGCCTATGTCACATGGCTTAATCTCTCTAGGTTAACATGTTCGGAGAATGTGTAGAGATTAAAGTTGTGAATTGATACCATATGCTTTAGTGATGGATCAATCACATATGCCATATTATGTACAATAATTGATACTGCCAGGATATAATTTATTATAGGCAGATATCAATTATTTCCAAGAGCACTGCAAGTGATGCAATCGGAACTATCATCTTATACTTTGACAAGTACAAATGATATATACCAGGAATAAGGAGAGGAAGGTATACTAGTTATGGTGGGATACATACTAGTAATACTTAGATCAATTTGATCTAGTATCACAGTTAGGCAAAGGAGATGAGCGAGTCAAGCTCATAAAAGCTTGTGGTATCCATACCTACAAATACTGAGTACGTTGCAGCTTCTAAGGCAGTTAAGAAGCAGTTATAAATCGCAACGATTTGTTCCAGTTCTTGGATTCACACCTAGTGAGAAAAGTATTATCATAATGAGAATTATGATATTCTTACTAGCCAAGTTGTCAAGTTACGACAATGGAAAAAAGTAATATACTCGGAGATACCTTATCTTGAGAAGTTTTACTCAAGTCGTTGAGGTCGCATATAGTGGATATGCCACGCGACGAAAATGTGGCAGACCTAGCATTTAAAGCCATTACTCAGCAGAAGCATGGTTTTTATCATGTGAGTAGCTAACAAGTTAAGTTAGCAAGTTGGATCTAGTGCAAGTGGGAGTGTTGAAATAGTGGGTGCCCTAGACCCAACTATGCAGTACTTTTGATTACTATATCATGTGTACAGTTAGATATGCGTGATGATATCTTACCATTATAGTGCAGACTTTTCTGCATCCACTATAGTAATGGTAATGTCCAAAGGTTAATTGTTGTGTCAAGTGGTTGTAGCAGATCTCATGCTATAATGAGAACCTCGAGATACAATGACATTGATCTTAAATATATATTCTATATTCTAGATACATTTTACTGACTGGACATAGTAGATGTCTGACTATCAGGTGATGGGGGCTCATAATCATTGAGACTTCTTCTCATGAAGTTCACACTTGGTGATCTCTAGTAGTGAGATCATGAGGACAGACCCACCAATAGGAACACCACATGTTTTGGGTGTCATTGGTTGTTCCTATCTATGGACATGTGTATTGGTCTCCTGACTTGAGACCATTACTAATGTATATCATTTAATTACGTACTTCAATGAAAGGCGAAAACCATGGCAGTAATGTTGTGGCGAGGTAGTTTGTGTTGGGTGCGTCGTTGGTGGTATGGCGTTGGTTGAATAATCAAGAAAAAATTTGTCGCTTCCAAGTTTAGGAAGTTGTATATCTCAGGCTTGGTTGATCAGGATGGCACTGCCTTCATAAGTCTTTAGCCAAATCAGTAAAAATGCAAATCCATTCGGATAGATCAACAAATAATAAAGCAAGATAAGGACGATGACACAAGAGTGCGTCCTACTTTAGGATATATTTAATGAAAAAGAGACTATAGTACACAGTCAGTGTTCGTAGGATGGTAGTCGTTGCAATGAATATCCTTATCTCTTTAGGGGCCATGATGGGTTGCTAGACCCCACTCTTGGTTTGTGAATTTTATTCACTACTATTGAGATAAGGGCCTAGAGGGTCACACACAATAGCGTATTCAAGAATCCGCACCTATTCAGCTGAATAGGTATATGGACATAGTGGGCCCCACCACGGGGTCTGAGCGTTGTCCAAGTTGTCGATCACCAAATGAATTAAATAAATTCATTAATATTCAAGTTATGAATATTTGGGATTGAATTTATTTAATGTATTTATGAGTTTAGTAAATACAAGAAAAATATTAATCGAACGAATATTATTTAATATTCAAGGTTCGTTTAATATTAAGAGGGATAGTGAGTCAAGTTAAATGGCTTGGTTTTATCTTTTAATACATTATATATATATTACAACTATGTGATAAAATATTAAATAATATTGGAGCAGTTTAGTCCGTCAAAATTATTTATTTAGAGAACGTTGATATTAACGGGGGCCGGGGAACCCTACCGGGTATTTATCAAAGTCTCTATAAATAATAGAGGAGGCTCTCTCTCTTTGGTGTGAATATCACTATTCATTCATTTATGGAATGAAAAATTGAGAGCCTCTCTCTCCTTCCACTTCCTAGTGAGAGAAGTTGATGATCCAAGAGCTTGGATCAAGTTCTTCCTCACTCATTGCAAGATCAACGATGCGGTGATCATTGGGACGTAGAAGATATCGTTGAATCACTGCGCTAGCACCTGGAGTTCGACGATCGATGTTCCAATGGATTTTTGGAGCACGTGTGGATGATCTAGAGGGATCCTGCTTTGGATCCTTCAAGCGACGATCACCATCGTCTAGCAACAGTCGACCACGCCTTCAGATATGAAACAGGTACGTTTTCATTTTAATTTTGTGCTCTTAATAATCTACGTGAGATCCTCAGACCTCTCCGGGGATCATATTATCGGCGACGATAAGTTTCATCGTCCCGCCGATGAAAATTTTTAAAATCCCTGGCCCACCAGCTTCCACTGCGAGCCCCATAAACCTAAAATTTAGGTTATGAGATACATTAATTATACTTAGTATGAACTTATTATGAATCCTTTAAAGTGTATTAGGAGAATTTTTTATGTTGTCATGTATTGTGTAACTTTTTTACAAGAAACTGAACTTTAAAAGATCCTTTGTTTGTACAATGTAATGAAAAGTTATGTAACAAAAAGGTGAGATGACATTGTTGGTATCAAAGGATAGTTTAATTATTTTTAGAAATTAGGATTTTAAAACTTTAGGAAGAACCCTAGGGATAAGTTTAAATATAGGAAAACATCTTGTTATTTTGGTGAAATATTAAGCAAGTGGTTAACAAGAAAATAAATACTTGTCTGGATACAAACAAGTGGACATGGTTCTCACACAGATGTACCTACGGGTAAAAAATCTAATGAGGTGTTTCGGGCCTAAATTGGTGTAACCTAGTACATGACAACGGGCTTTGCTGCACTCTTGGTTTTACACTCTAGGAGCATATATTTGGTTAATCACAAATTTTTATGAACCATTATGAAGGAGTTATAGAAAATGTAATTATTGTTAAATAATAACATATTTAAACATGATGTTTTAAGACATAAAATTCCTTTAGAATTATAAGGTTATGTAACATGTTTATCACTAAGGTTTTCTTTTTTTAGAAAATGACAGGAAATATTAGAAACTGTGTAAATAGTGAGTTCAACAGACCAAGTGTTGATGACATTTCAATGGGATCCGAAATGGAAAACTTTATGAGAATGATGATTCAAATAACTTGAGTTATAAGAAATAACTTAAATCAAGCCGAGAGACCAAATTCACCTCAATTGGAATAAAATTCTATTGAGTCCTTTATAAATTAACAACCACTTTCTTGTAGTGGATCTAATGAAACATTGATTGCTGAACTATGTATAAGCTCTATAGAAAAGATATTTTTTGTACTCCATTATTCGGAACAAGAGAAAGTTACCCTGACAGTGTACTGCTTAGAGGGAGAAGCTGATCAGTGGTGGACACTGCTTAAAAACACAAATCCAAGAGGTTAGATTGAATATATGGGGTGGGAATAGTTTAGGAGAGCTTTTTTGAAAAAATATTTCCCCATTCGATAAAAATAAAAATGGAGAAGGAATTCCTAGAGCTGAAGCATATGGAAAATGAATCTATGGGAATCTATGAGATGAACTTCACAAGTATTTCTTATTACACCTCTATCTTTTTCATGGATTCTAATGGTAAGGTTGATAGATTCTTTGGTAAAGTAAGACCTCATATATGGAAGAATATTTATATTAGAGACCATGATAGCTACAAGAAGATAGTACGAAGTGCTATGAAGGTTTAACTAGAGTTAGGAGAGATGTAGTGGTCCCATAGATCGAATAAAAAGAAGAGATCTTTGGATCCAAATATAGGGAGGAGCTTTGATCAAGGTAGAGGATGAAAGAAAGTGAAACTTTCCACATGAAAAAATGTGGGAATATGTATTTGGGGAACTTCATTATCAAGAGAGAGAAATGATAAAAGTTTGGAAGAGATGACCATATTGCTCATAACTTTCATAGTGAGGTGAAACTTCAACTTCTCAACACTAATTTCAAGGGGAAGATGGTGCAGGCCCTGCCTGAAGTCTAATGATTCAAGTGTGGACATCTTGGGAAATTTTCCAATAACTATCCTAATCTGAAGTTAGTGTAGGGGAATCACCATCAACCTCATTGTAGTCCAAGGGAGAAAGGTCATTCTTTTTCTATTATGTCAACTCAAGTTTAAGATCCAAATTTTTTAGTGGAAGACACTCTCATTATTCTCTCAAATATAGTAAGTAATTTATTCGATTAAGGTTCTACAAATTACTTTTTTCCTCTAAGTTTTAAAATAATATAAAATCAATCCCTGAACTATTATAAGTTGAGTTATCAATAAAGAATCTTGGAGGGATTATCCATGCGTAAAAAGTGTATAGAAACTCTAATATTTACTTTGGCGAGCATAATATCATTGTAAATCTAGTAGTCATTCCTATGATGGAATTCAACATTATACTACAGATGGACTTGCTATCAAATTATAATACTTAGATCAACTGTAGAAGTAAGGAAATATCAGTAGTATTGAATGGAAAACCAATAGTTTTTTTTAAAAGGAGAGATATCTCAACCTAATATTTTTCTAGAGACAACTCTTGTATCGTTATTTATGGAAATAATATATGAAGACGAAGAAGGAAATAAAGGTATACGAATAGAGAATGTCCCTATAGTTTAGGAATACATTTATGTATTTCCTAAGGATTTACCTGAACCTCCCCCAGAAAGAGAGGTAGAGTTCACCATTGAGCACATGCCTAGTTCCAAGACGATTTCAAAGACCCTGTATAGAATTGAAAATGTGGATCTGGAGGAACTAAATAAGAAAATCCAAGATCTTTTAGAGAAGGGGTTTATTCGAACAAGTGTGTCTCCTTAGGGAGAACCTATTCTCTTTGTGGAGAAGAAGTATGGATCAATGAGGCTATGAATTTATTATAATGAACTTAATGGGATCACAATAAAAAATAATTACCCTCTTACAAGGATTTATGATTTATTCTACCAGCTTTGTGGCGCTTAATTCTTCTCTAAGATTAATCTTATATCATGTTATCATAAATTGAGGGTGAAGAAATAAGATATTCCAAAGACTACATTTCTATTAAGATATGGGAATTATGAGTTTTTTTGTTATTCCATTTAGATTGACCACTACTCCTAATATTATTATGGATATGATTAATAGAGTCTTTAAGGACTACCTTGATAACTTTTTGGTAGTTTTTATTGATGATATTATGATATATTAAAAAATTCATGAGGAGAATGAGCTTTATTTAAGGGTTTTATTTCAAACTCTAAGTAAGGATAGGCTGTTTGAAAAGTTTAGAAAATGTGATTTTTTGTTAAAAAAAATTTCTTTCTTAGGGAACATTGTAATCAGTTAAGGAATCTTAGTTGAACTTTCCAAGAAAGAGGTTGTGGAGGAGTGTCCTCATCCTATAATAACAACTGAGATTATTAGTTTCCTTGGATTAGTGGGATATTATCAGAGTTTTGTGAAAAAAAATTCATGACTTTCTAATCCAGTAACTAAGTTAACTCAAAAAGGGTTCCAGTTCATCTCGAAAAAGGAGTGTGAAGAATGTTTCCAAAAGCTGAAGAAGAGATTAGTTACTACACCCGTGTTAACTCTTCCCACTTTCTAATAAGAGTTCATTATTTTTAGTGATGCATCTCTAAAAGGAATTGGGTGCATCATCATGTAAAATGACAAGGTTATTTCTTATGCATCTCAACAGTTAAAGCCTCATGAGTATAACTATTCGATGCATGACCTGGATTTGGATGCATTTTTTTATCTCAAGATATAGAGGGACTATCTTTATGGTGAGAAATATGATATATACATAGACCATAAAAGTTTAAAGTATATTTTCATGCAAAAGGAATTGAACATGACATATAGGATATGGTTGGAACTTATTAAATAAAATGGATGTTCAATTCAGGATCACCATGACCGAAAAAAAGTCACTGATGCATTAAGTAGGAAAGACCCTGTTGTTTTGGAAATGATGATGATTCAAAGAGATCCTTGGATCAAAAACCTAGTAAAACTGTACATGGTAATCATAAGGTAAGGGACATCATCAAACCTATCCCAAATGATTTATTAATCATAATTACTAGAGAAGATCAAGAAATTTCAAAGAGAAGATCCTTTATTACAGAAGTAGTTAGAGGCTATAAAGAATGGAAAGTTTCATGAGTTCAATATTGATCAAGAAAGTGTACTGGAATTTCATTCAAGGTCATATTTTCCATCTATTACGGAAATAAATAAGGAGTTTATGGATGAATCTCATAGCTCTACTTACTATATAAATCCTGGAAGCACAAAAATGTGTAGGAACCTTCATGATCATTATTGGTGGGATAACATGAAAAGGAAGATTTCTGAATACACTACAAGGTTCCTAGTGGGTCAACAAGTGAAGGAAGAGTGACAGCTTCCTAAAGGGATATTACAACCATGACACATACCAACATGGAAGTGGGATAACATCACTATGTACTTTATCACTAGTATCCTGAAAACATCCAAAGGAAATAATGAGATATGGGTTATAGTGGACCGTCTCACCAAGACTACCCATTTTATATCTATTAGGGAATATTTCTCTCTTGACAAATTTGAAAGATTTTTATAAAGGACGTGGTAAGGCTGTAAGGAGTTCCAATTTATATAATTTCTGATCATGATCCAAGGTTCACATAAATATTCCAGAGAATTATTTAATATTCTATAAATATTGAATTGAATTTCAATATGGTATATCACCTGAAAACTGATGGACAACCTAAAAGGACTATTCAGATGCTCAAGGACATGTTGATAACATGCTTAATGGAATTTAAAGGTGTATGAGATCAATATCTCCCATTAGTTGAGCTCTCGTACAACAATAGATTACATTTGAGTATTCAAATGGAACCCTATGAATCACTATATGGGAAGCGATGTAAAACTCATACTTTTTGGGATGAAGCTAGTGAGAGAAAGCTTATTGGGCCTGATCTTGTTCAAGAGATGATAGAAAAGTTTCATGAAATAAAACAAAACATAAAGGTTACTTAGAGTCATAATAACTACTATTCTGAAAAATGTCAATGGGACTTAGAGTTTGATGTTGGTGAAAAAGTCTTCCTTTGAATTTCACCCTAGAATAGATTCATGCAGTTTGGAAAGAAAGGGAAGCTTAGCCCCAGGTACATGGGTCCTTATGAAATACTTGATCTCATAGGAGTAGTGGCTTATCTGCTTGAACTTCCTTTAAATGTAGCTCAAGTTAATGATGTATTCCATGTATCTCTCTTGAGGAATTACATACCTAACCCTTCACATGTATTGAATCCTGATGTGGTACAACTCGAACACGACCTCTCTTATGAGGAGTATCTAGTGGAGATATTAGACCGTAGAGATAGGGTTCTACACAAAAATACTACCTACCTCGTCAAGGTGTTGTTGAGTAACCACATATATGAAGAATCCATGTGGGAACCAGAGGAAACAATGAGGCAGAAGTATCCATATTTCTTCTCAACAGAGAAAACAAGTTGAAATTTTGGTGATTTTTTTAAGGGGGAAAGAATGTAATGACCCAAACTTTTTAAATGATATTTATTTCTTAGAAATGTGTGTTATATTATATTATACTCAACAAAACCATACCAATTTAATAGTGTTGTGAGTATAAATTGAAACGAAACCATCATATTTTGACTGTTATATGACTGTTGGTCAATATGACCATTGGAAACAATACTTTTAATAATAATTTTAACGTTATAATTATTATTATAAATAAAAATGATAATGGGTAATTAATTCAGAACGGAGAAACGATGGACTCAACCAGTAGCGTCATGTTGTATGAAGCCCATTTTTCAGAACTTGGGAAGGAGGTAGCATCATTGGGATTCACTCTTGACCAAGCCTAAGCTGAGATATAACATGTTAATATTTAACAAAATATCCTATGAGAGAATTTCATGTCAGTAGGAATTACCACTTAGATGATGTTAGATGAGCCACCCCATGAATATATCACCATCGTACACCTTAACCTTGGGTCATATGTAGGTTTTATAAGGGGTTATGTTTCATGGCCTTAGTTATTTAATTTTTAATCCCCTTGTATAAATAAAATATTTATTCCATCATATCCATTTTAAGAATAGTTTTTCTTAAACAATATGATGAATTTGATAAGTTGATTTTTCAGATAGAAATTGTACTTTTTAGAAAAAATATACTTATTATAATTAAGTAAGGTATTATTGATAATGTTTATTTTAATTAAATAGCATGATTAAAACACTCTTATTTAAATTTAAATGATAAAATAGTTTTTTTCAAGTGTCAGAAATTTTACTTTGCATTTTACTATGTATTTTCTATTCAATATTATTTTTAATAAATAAGGATTTTTAAATTTAAAAGTTAATTTTATCATAATTAAATAATTATTATGTTAAAATAAACATCATTTTTGAAATCATAACATCAAAATTAGTTTAGGGTGAAATTAGGATAATTTTCTAAAATATTTTGTTTTTTAGTGAATAGTAAAAATATAGTTTTGAGTTTTTGTTATATTTAATGACGTCATAATGATGTAATAAGTAATATAAAATTATGTTAAAATCTTTTGGATTAAAATATCATAATAGGTGTCCTAATTGGCTAACACCATGGTCAAATACCATGGGCAAACCCTTGGTTTTGAATTTATCACTACCTAGGTGTCTAAGGAAATTAATAAACAAATCCTATCCTTTTTCTATATATACCCACCTATTTCTCCATTATAATTCATTAAAAATTCATCCAACATGAATCTAAGATATTTTTAACTACCAAGGTGTCCTCCCAATGTGTGCTCAAGCCTATAAGGTCCTACTATTCAATTTTTAGGAGTTACTCTTCAAGGTAAGGGAAATCTCAACTTCTCTTTTCATTTAAAGTTCCCGTTTTTATGTGGTATGTATTTTAAATTTAAATACTATGTTATTCTGTCTATTTTATTATATTAATTCACTATATTAATAGTCTTTTATAAATGGTAGACCTTTATCTCCTCTCTTTTTAATGTTTTCTAAAACCATGTTTCATACCTGTTATGCTGCCATATTTCTTCTCAAAATTTCATGTTTTGTCAATAAATTATCTTATTTTATTCTATAAATACCCTAAAATATTTCATTTATAAGGGTATTAACCTACCTTTTCAAATTATATATTCTATTTTGGGATTAACATACATGAAACCCACCTTCTTTTTTTGTGGGTTAATAATGACATAATGTTCTTGTCTTTAAACACTTCTTTTTAAAACACCATGATTTTTATATGAAACCCATTTATTTTATTCACCACAGGTTATTTGTGAAATGTCTTATTATTATCCATGCAGATAAAATTAATTAATACATATGAAGGGTTCTCTCTGATATCTCTCTAATATAGTGGGTAAAGAAATTATTCTCTAGAGATGACATGTTTTGCGATACCTTGGTGAATAACTTTGGTAATTTTTATGACACCTCAGTGAAAAACCTTAGTGATATGATTATGAATGTCTAAAATATTTTTTTTAAACACATTTAAATGTTATGATTAATGTTATTTTATTTATTATATTCCTCATTTTATCTTTTTTCATGTCATAATGATATTCGTCAAGTTCTTATCAATATTTCTTAAGATCACATGTAAACGGTTTCTATTATTTTCCCTTACTGAGCCTTATGCTCACCCTTTTCATTGATTTATATCTCCATATTATGAGATGAATTAATTGTATTTAGGATGAACCTATGATGAATCATTTCAAGTGTATTAGAATAATGTTTTATGTTTTCATGTATTATTTACCTTTTTTCCAAGAAACTAAACTTTAAAAAACCTATGTTTGTACAATGTAATGAAAAGTTATGTAATAAAAAGATGAGATGTCGTACCTTTGAATTATATAAAACCTTTATAAATATTTATAATAATTTGGTTATTCCTATTCATACCTCTATTTTAACAGATATGTTATAATGGTTACTTTTAAATACTATTTTTATAGTATATCGTAGCTCACTCAAAGCTTGGTGTTGCATCTTAATAAATCTATCAAGCATAGTATTATTTTGAACTAAATTTTCATGGTGTTTCAAAATAAACCCTCTTATCTCCATTATTAAAAATCCAATGGATATAATAAACCATCTATAAGTAAATCCTTATCATCAACCCACTGAAAACAAGGCATAGAGATTTAAATTCTATCATAGAATTCCTTATATTTAGACACAAAAACTACTCCTTCAAAGAATGATATATCCTAGAAATGGAAATATGAAATGATAGTGGTAATATATAGAACTCATTTATAACATATTCTCTATATCCCTTTTAAAAAAATCCCTTGAAATAACACCATATTTTTATCATCCTTTATCCTTAATCCAAAGTATCTCCATAAATAACACAATCTCCTGGTATCACAACCATAGGATATCAAACCTAACATTCTCCACCTTCTAAGATAAAGTAGATAAAATAATCATTTTATATAGAAATAATCCACCACTAACCTCTTCAATTTCTACATTTAGAGTTACAATCTAGACTAACCTCTAACTCATGTATATAACATCATGTGTGTTGGGAAAAAATACCTCAAGGTATCATTGAAGCATTTTTGAGGTGATTGTGTTTGTTGAAAAAGTGAACATCTGTGTGGTGATTGTTGACGAAGCAAAACAATGACATAAAAATTTGTTGACAAAGGGGATTTCATGGTGGGATGTCGAGTTCAAGAGCTATGGTCAACGATCCATGTTTGATTCAAGAACATCGATAAAGGAATGGATGATCTGGAGGCGATACAAAAAGAACAGATACAAGGTGGCACCGTTTTCTAGTGTTTGAAAAATTTTTGGGCCTGAAAATTGACAAATGAAGAAAAGTGGTTTTTGGAAAAGGGACTTTTGCGCCATGTACTTGAAGTCATGGAAAATTGCGCACCATATGTTTTTCAAGATCAGGACATCAAAATATGGCAAAGGAAAGAGGGTCGCGCAAGTATTAGGTTGGTCGTGCAAGTTACTTGCGCATTGTAAAGAGACTTGCATGCCGATGCTTAGAAGGATTGGAAACTTGCGTGCCATTTGTCCTTAGTGATCAGATCATCAAAATATGGAAAAGGAAGAAGGGGCGCCCAAGTTTTTAAGTTGGTCACGCAAGTGTCTAGGGGGACAGAAGACTTGCGCGCCGAAACTTGCACACCGAGGGGAGACTTGCACGCCGTCGCGCAGGGTGTTCAAATTCCTATAAATACAGGACCAACCCTCATCATTTTCAACTGAGTTCAACACTTAGAAAAATCAGATCTCTCATCGCACATGTGTGGAAGTCACGTAAGTGGTGTGTGGTCGCACAGGTAGACTTGCACACCAGTGGTTGAAGTTGCGCGTTGGTTGGTAGTTGCACGCCAATAGTGGTTTGGGCGTAAAAGGAGTTGTGTCGTGCAAGTTTCGAGGAGCAGAGACTTTTGTTGCACAGGTAGTTGAGGTGGACCTGCGCGCCAGTTGTGACTTGCGCGCCGATACTTGTGCACCAGATTAGACTTGCGCTCCAAATAAGGTTGATTTCCAGCAGTGATTCAGGGCTGCGTGGAAGCTGGAAGTTTTCTCGATACCTTTGGTGGAAAGAGAGATTCATCTACAAGTGAAAGTTGGACTTCAATAGAGCATCCACATACAACAAAGTATGTATTCATTAGAGATAATTAAGAGACTTACAAGTCTATAAACTGTGAGTGGATCCTTTCCGGAGCAGTGATCAAAGGAAGAGAAAGAAGGTGATCCTCTCCACCGGCAGTGAGCCAGAGAGAGAGAGAAATAGGGAGTAACCCTTGGGAAAGCAGTGAGCTAACCCTAAACCCTGTAAATACAGTGATCCTGGGACAGAGTGACTATGCCCGAACCCTATAATCCACAGCTTGTGAAGTTTAGTGGAATTTGGTACGACCGACAACCTGTCGGCGTATGCTCCTTGGATGTAGCCCTTAGCGGTGAAACAAGTAAAAATTGCTGTGTCCTGTGCTTTCTTTACCTTCAGTTTATATTATGCAACAAGAAAGAAAGAGAAGAGTGTTTTTCTTAACATCGAAACAATATCAGAACGAGATTTAATTTTAAATTAGTCATACCCTGATTCACCCCCCTCTCAGGATATTCAGACTTGTGAACCTAACAATTGGTATCAGAGTGAAATGTTGATATTTGTTCTTCTATCAATGGAGGTCACTAATCATAAAGGGATTCTGATCTTCGACGGATGTAATTTTCAGATATGGAAGAATTGAATGCAACACTATTTCCAATATTTTGGAATGGGTGTGTTTTCTGAAGCTATGCATGGTATTACAACTGATATTAATAGTGGTGCATTATCAGAAGTTGAGAATAGAGAGTTGTATGATGGTTTTAAAGCAATCAATGCCTTAGGGGGAGCCCTTTCCAATCCCATATATACAAATGTGATGTCATAAAAAACATCACATGCAATGTGGGAAAAGCTTTTGAATATATATGAAGGGGATACAAAGGTTAGAGAGGCAAAGCTGCAAGTGTTGTGGAACAAGTATGAAGATTTAAGAATAAACCCAAATGAGTCTGTTGATGCATTCTTTGATAGGGTAAATGCTGTGGTAGAAGAAATGCGAGGTCTTGGTGAAATTATCGAAGACATAAAAATTGTGAAGCGCATCTTGAGAAAACTTACACCTCGGTTCAACCCGAAAGTTTCTGTTTTGGAAGATAAAGACCCGAAAGAATTGGAATTGTATAACCTGCACAACACCCTTGTTTCATATGAAATGAGAAATGATGATAACAATGCTGTGGAAAAGGGGAAATCCAAATAGGTGGAATTTAAGGCCATGAATAATCTCACCATTGAAGATTCTCAGGAGGAAGAAGAGACAGATGAGGTAATGCCATTCCTCTCCTCAAACCTTCAAAGAGGAAAAGGAAAGTTCAAAGGGAAACTTCCTCTTGCATGCTTTAGATGTGGAAAGGTTGAACATCTCGTAGAAAGATGCCCCGAAAAGTTTCAAGAAAAAAATGATGAAGATGATGTTGAAATTCCCAAGAATAAATCTTCAGCCTATGTGAAAGGAAAGAAGCAGTTCAAGAGAAATTGTTTCAACAAAAAGAATATTCTTTCACAAGAAATAGATGGTTTAGATGAGTCTGAGGTTGAATAGGTTGAGGAGATTGAAAACTGAAAAGATCATGGAGAAAATGCTATAGTGGCAGTCGTCGGTAGTTCTCATGAAAAGGAAGAAACTGACACTGGAGAAGAAGAATAAAAAGTTGAAGGAAGAGTTGATATGGAAGCCAAATTGGAAGCAACTCTTGAAGAGATAGATGTTTGGAGATCCAAAATAAAGAAAGCCAATAAAGTGGTTTGTGATGCCAAACTCTATATGCAACAAAAGGATGAAGAAAATTCTGAGCTGTTAGAAGAAATTGAAAGACTGAAATCCTTAACACCAGAGAGATCATAAAATATTGTTGAGTATAAACTTAAAATTTTGAAACAAAAGAAGTAAATTGATTGTTTGACTAACACAGGAAAGGAGCAGGTCAGACGTATCAAGGATCTTGAAGAAGAAGTGGTCAGTCTACAATGAAAAATGAAGGATCAAGAAAAACTCTTGACCTCCAATGTGATGTCAGGAAATCAGGTCATTCCAAAGACTGAAAAGGTGAAAGAGGAGCCTAGTTATTCAGCAGGAAAGAAGCAGCAATTGAGCTTAGACGTTAAGGCTAATTCAGGGATTGATAAGAAGCAAAAATCTGTGGCAATTGAAGTCAGACCGCAAGCACCCGTCCTGAAATTGAAGGTTGATTTGGGCACAAAGCAGAATCAGAATATTCAGAGATCCCAAGGGGAAACTCGTAGTGTTGAAGCAACATGAAGGAATGAACCTTATATTAGGTTTTATTGTTGTGGGAATATGGGACATTTACAGTATGTGTGTTCTATAGCCAAGAGATATCAAAGGTAACAAGAACAGAGGTGGCAGCTAAACAAAGAACAATTTTCCAGAACACATTTCTAAGGACACTGTTTTTGGTGCGGTGGATTTGGGCACATGGATAGGTACTGCACTTAGACCATATAGAGAAATGTGCCAAAGTAGAATCAAAACGTTCACAAGCAGCAAATCAATAAACCAACATGTGAGTTAAAAATGCAGAACATATTTGCGGCTTTGCAAGATGAAGATGATCCATCATACTCTGAGAAATAACAGAAGTCTCAATCCATGCCAAGTTTGAAGGCAAAAGTATGGACCAAGAAGAAGAAAAATGATAAGGTTGTGGTGGTAGAAATTTACCTTATGGCATTAGATCGCTCTGGTGTATGGATCCTTGATAGTGGTTGCACTTCTCACACGACAGGTAATAAGGATCTTGTTATAGGCATAAAATATGACAAAGAAGGAGTTGTCAAATTTGGAAATGATGAAGGCCTGAAGATTATTGGATCAGGAAAAGCCAAGTTTGGGGGAAAAGAAATGAGACGTACTAATGTCTTGGTTGTAGAGGGTCTTAGTCATAACTTGCTCAGTGTTAGTCAACTATGTGACTCTGGGCACTCTATCCGATTTACTAAGAAGATTTGTGTTGTGAAAGGAAAAGATGGAGCATTTGTTCTACAGGGAAATGGGACAAAGGGAAATCTTTTCCTTATAGGTGGGGAAGAAGATACGTGCCTTTTATCCAGAGAGGAAGAAAACCAGTTGTGGCATAAGTGACTTGGTCATCTATGCCAACTATCCATGGAAGATCTGGTAAAGTGTGATGCTGCTAGAGACCTTCCCAAACTATCACGTGATCACACTCATACGTGTTATGCTTTACAACAAGGGAAGATCATAAAAAATACATACATGCCAAAGGAACAAAAATCAACTAGAGTACTTGAATTGGTGCATGCTGATGTATGTGGACCTATCTCACCACGAGATATAAATGGGAAAAGGTACTATGTTCTTTTCATTGACGATTATAGAAGAACGGCCTGGGTATTTGTCATTACCCATAAGATAAAGGTGTTCAGTTGTATAAAGCAGTATAAGAGGGAATTAGAAAGGATGCTTGGGCAAAAAATTCTAAAGTTTCATACTGATAATGGTACAGAATTCACAAACAGTCAAGTCGAAAACTATCTCGAGAAACACGGGATAAGGCATCAAGTTTCATCAGTGAGAATTCCCCAACAGAATGGAGTGTTTGATAGGAGATATCATATCATCAACAACATGGATAGAACGATGCTTATTGAAAAGGACTTACCGGAGAAATTTTGGAAGGAAGCAGTTTTGACATCAGCCTATATTTTGAACAGGTCTCTATTGTGTCCGAAGGAAGGGAATAATCCGTATGAAATGTGGTACGGAAAGAAGCCAATGCTGAAATACTTTCAAATCTTTGGGAGTAAGTGCTTCATTCTCAACAAAGAAAATCACAGGAAGATTGAGTCACGAGGAGATGAGAGGATATTCATTGGATACTCAGGGAAAAGCAAAGCATATAAATGTTTCAACAAAAGGCTGGGAAATTTTTTTGAGATAAATGATGTCACTATAGTTGAAAATGAACAGAATACTCAACAACCCAGTGAACCGTTTCTGGATGAAAGTGATGATGAGTTAAGCAACACAGGGGGATAAGAAGTGGAAGAGGATAACTCAGAAGAAGATACTGATGATGAACAAGAAAGTGTCAAGTCTGTATCTTCAAGGAAGCCAAAGAGTCTAGCTGAAATTGATAGGCAGAATATCATTGGTGATCAGACAGCTCTAGTTCAGACATGAATAATGAAATCATTACAACAAACATCATTTTTATCTCAGGTGGATCCGAAATGTTTTTTTGATGTAGCTGAAGATGAAAACTGGGTTCAGGCTATGAATGAAGAGCTTGATCAGATTGAGAAGAACCATACATGGGAGATTGTTTCGAGGCCAATAAAAAAGAATGTCATCGGTACTAAATGGATCTATCGCAAAAATATGAATGAAGATGGCATAGTGATTCGGAACAAAGCACGACTGGTGTGCAAGGGATACTCCCAGATAGAGGGAATAGATGTTGATGAGACATTTTCACCGGTTGCAAGGCTAGAGACAATCAAGTTATTTTTAGCCATAGCAATGCAAAGAAAGTTCAAAGTATTCCAGATGGACATCAAATCTACATTTCTAAATGGGGTTTTGGAAGAAGAGGTGTACATTGAGCAGCCAGATGGTTTTCTAATTCATGAGGATGAGAAAAAAGTTTTCAAGTTGAAGAAGGCATTGTATGGGCTAAAACAAGCACCAAGAGCATGGTACTCAAGGCTTGATCAGTACTTGAAGAAGCTTGGTTTCCAGCATGGAAGAGTTGATTACAATCTCTATTTCAGCAATGACAGTAATCAAAGGATGATGGTGCTGGTGTATGTCGATGACATAATTTTTGGCAGATTAGATGAAGCTCAGTGCAGGCAGTTTTCTGAATACATGAAAAATGAGTTTGAAATTTCAATGATTGGAGAGCTAACATTTTTCCTTAGTCTATAGGTGACACAAGGAAGGAATGGAACATTCATTTCTCAATACAAATATTCCAAGGAGGTTTTAAGAAGGTTTATAATGGAAAATTACAAGGAGACAAAGACTCCGGTTGCTACCTGGATGAAATTATCAAAAGATGAGGATGAAAAGGTAGTTAATATCACATAATACAGGAAAATCATTGGAAGTTTGTTGTACTTGACCGCAACAAGGCCAGATATTTTTTTCACCACATTCCAAGAAGCGAGATATCATAGTAATCCCAAGGAAAGCCACATGCTTGCAGTGAAAAGAATAATTCGGTATATCAAAGGCACCATGGATTTTGGTCTGATGTATAATGACAAATCTCAATCAGTGTTATTGGGTTACACAGATGCAGATTGGGCTGGATCAGCAGATGACAGAAAATCAACGTCAGGAGGTGCATTCTATCTTAGTGGATTGTGTATTTCTTGGCTAAGAAAGAAGCAAGATTGCATTTCATTGAGCACTATGGAAGCTGAGTATATTGCGACCACTCAAGAATGCACACCATTATTGTGGATGAAGCAGCAGCTTGAAGATATGGGCGTTGAAGTGAAGTCTCTGATCGGAATCCAGTCTGATAACTCAAGTGCTATCAATATTAGAAAAAATCCCATCCATCACTCAAGGACCAAGAAAATTGAGATCAAATATCATTTCATCAAGGAGAAGGTTGAGCAAGGAATTGTGAAATTGGAGTACGTGCCTACAGAACTACAGGTTACAGACATTCTGACAAAGGCCTTACCCAAGGATGCGTTTGAAAGGCATTGACTAGCTATGGGAGTTCAGTCGAATCCCCGCACTTGAAATAGTGTGGATGTGGAACCACCCCATATCTCTGAGGTATGATGTTTTTTTTAATGTGATGATATGTGTTATCTACTATATTCCAGACTAAAAAGGAGTGACCTTTGGGTTCATTGAAAAAGGAGGAGAAAAATGTGATTTTTCAAGGGGAAAACAGTGTGGAAATTTGATAAATCATGATAGATACAGGGAGAAGATGACAGGTGGAGACAGTGTGGAGTTGAAACTGTAAGAATAAATGGGGATATTATAAAATCTGACGATGCTAGAAGTGATCGATCAAAGAATAGATATCACGACAACTGAGGATCATGATAAAAGCAGAAGAGTGGTGTTGGAAGGTGGTAAGAATATTTCCAAAAATTGGTATCTGTTTGGTAAAAAAATTGGTATTAGTTTGGTGTCAACAGTGGGTGTCAGAGATGAAGTGATTCATTGATGAACTTTTCATTTACTCTTGTTTCTCATGCCGAGCGTTGCTCATGCGGGCTTATATTATGTTTTGATTAAATCCTTGATCGCTATCAGAATCGCAATAGGAGAATGGTGGAATAAGGTTTAACGATGTATCTTTTCATGGAAGAGTTTTCAACAAACCCAAAGGGGGATATTGTTTGGAAAAAATTGTTCAAGGAATCATTGAATCATTTTTGAGGTGATTGTATTTGTTGACAAAGTGGACATCTGTGTGGTGATTGTTGATGAAGCAAAAAAATGACATACAAATTTGTTGACAAAGGGGATTTCATGGTGTAATGTCGAGTTCAAGAGCTGTGGTCAATGATCCATGTTTGATTCAAGAACGTCTACAAAGGAATGGATGATCTGGAGGTGATACAAAATGAACAAATACAAAGTGGTGCCATTTTCCAGTGTTTGCCAAATTTTTGGGCCTGAAAATCGACAAATGAAGAAAAGTGGTTTTTGGCAAAGGGACTTGCACGCCCTGTACTTGAAGGCTTGGAAAATTGTGCACCATATGTTTTTTAAGATAAATATATCAAAATATGGAAAAGGAAAGAGGGTTGCGCAAGTATTAGGTTGGTCGCGCAAGTGACTTGCGCGCCGTGAAGAGACTTGCACGCCAATGCCTATAAGGATTGGAAAATTGCACGCCATTTTTCCTTAGTGATCAGATCATCAAAATATGGAAAAGGAAGAAGGGGCGCCCAAGTTTTTAAGTTGGTCACGGAAGTGTCTAGGGGGACAGAAGACTTGCACGCTGAAACTTGCACGCCGAGGGGAGACTTATGCACCGTCACGCAGGGTGTTCAAATTCCTATAAATACAGGACCACCCCTCCTAATTTTCAACTGAGTTCAACACTTAGAAAAATCAGAGCTACCGTCACACAGGTGTGGAATTCGCGCAAGTGGTGTGTGTTCATGCAGGCAGACTTGCGTGCCAGTGGTTGAAGTTTCACCCCGGTTGGTAGTTGCGCGCCAATAGTGGTTTGGGCATAAAAGGAGTTGCGTCGCGCAAGTTTGGAGGAGTAGAGACTTGTGTCGTTCATGTAGTTGAGGTGGACCTACACGCTAGTTGTGACTTGCACACCGATACTTGCGCACCAGATTAGACTTGCGCGCCAAGTAAGGTTGATTTCCAGTAGTGATTCAGGGTTGCGTAGAAGCTGAAAGTTTGCTCGATACCTTCGGTGTAAAGAGAGATTCATCTATGGGTGAAAGTTGGACTTCAATAGAGCATCCACATACAATATATGATGTATTCATTAGATATAATGAAGAGACCTACAAGTTTATAAATTGTGAGTGGATCCTTTCCAAAGCAGTGAGCAAAGGAAGAGGAAGAAGGTGATCCTCTCCACCGGCAGTGAGTCAGAGAAAGAGAAACTGGGAGTGACCCTTGGGAAAGCAGTGAGCTGACCCTAAACCTTGTAAAGGCAGTGAGCCTGGGACAGAGTGACTATTCCTGAACCTTTTAATCCACAACTATTGAAGTTTAGTGGAATTTGGTACGACCGACAACCTATCGGCGTATGCTCCTTGGATGTACCCCTTAGCGGTGAACCAAGTAAAAATTACTGTGTCCTGTGCTTGCTTTAACTTCAGTTTATATTGTGCAACAGGAAAGGGATAGAAGAGTGTTTTTCTTTACTGCAAAACAAGATCATAATGGGCTTTAATTTTAAATTAGTCATACCCTGATTCGCCCCCCTCTCAGGGTATTCAGCCTTGTGAACCTAACAATGCGCCTAGAAGGTCTACCTTCCCTAATACCCAGTGATCAAACTAAAGTAGGTATAAAAAGGTAATGTGAAGATTATATATCTATCAATTAATAATAAAATGTGGAATATAAAAATATGGCACATCTAGTGATCATCAGTCCCACCAGAGATGGTAATTTCATCGTGTGAAACTACCCACATCTTATATATTCACCCTATTTACCCATCATGTGAGTTTCTACCTCATGCATACTATGACCAAGGTCCCTATGGAAATGGAATACCTCTGGGATTTTTTCTATCTACTTCACAATACATTAGTGGTTCAAAAATTTACATGAAACTTTTATTGATAAGTCCATAGAGGCAACTGATGTTGAGGCTACTTCTGAAATAGATGTGGTGCATCCACTACCACACAGCCAGGTCTAGATCGATTACTAAGAAGGGTTAGGTTTATATAGTGTTAATGATATTATCTACCATATAATACCATACCATGAATGAGTTTTATATAGAATTAAAAGTTCTACAATATCCATAGAATCACTAGGAGGGTTAAGGGAAAATCAACAAGCGTTTAACTCCAAACATTCCTAAAAGATGAGATCTCCTATATACAATTTTGCTAATTATGATGTTTTAATGAATTCTTTCTGGAATTTTCTTATCTATTATAGGGAATTCCTAATTAATTAATCCTTGAGGAGTACCTATATATAAGTCCATAATGTGAAAGTTGTGAACTAATGATCAATATATAAATGTAAATCTATTACAAAATGTTATTCCCACACATATTCATCTTGTATAATATCCGTAGAATAATTAAAAGGGTTCATAAAGTCCACCTCAAACATTTTTAGGCTCAAAATCCCCCATTATATGGTTTGTAAATTCTACCATTGAATTTACTTAAACATTAAAGATAAGATATTATTCTGAAAGAAACTCCCAAATCTCTTCAATGTGGTATCTAATGTATCTCAATCACTGAGATACATGATCCACCACTGTTGGGACACTCATTATATCAAAATATCCATATATGGAATCCAATACTCATCACAAACTTAAATAAAGAAAAAATAATATCCACATCCTCTATCCATCTCTCTGTCTCTTATTTTGAAACAGATCCTTCATAAGAAAATTTTAACATGGAAAATCATAGAAGTGTTTCCTTTATGAATTGCACTCTTCATGATTTATACAGTGATAAAGAACTAGATCATCCTATTGTACATATAATGAAACTAAACTTTTTAAATATATAAAAAAGGGAAACAATTAGTTATTAATTTATGCGTAAATTTGAATTTTTAATTTAAGTTGAGGATGAGGCTATAATTTATGGTTTTATGGTGCATAAAATGGTCAATAAAATGATTATTGATGGAAAGGATTTTTAATAATAGTATTAGTTGATAGTTAAATAATAAAGAGAGATAGGATTAGTAATTTTACTACACCAAAAACTTTGGCGGGAGTCAACTAGAAGTACAATGGAAAACTAGTGGCTATGTAGAAATTGAAGTGCCACCAGAATTCTAGTGCAAGAAACTGGAACTCCAGTTCCCTTGGGTGAATTTGTATTAAAATTTTAATTAGTTAAAAATTCTATTTTTTATTTTTACCTTTAAAACCTATGAATATACTCAAAATATTCTCATTATCTCTTGTCTGAATTCCCCTCTCAGGCTCACTTCTTTTTTCAATTAAGTAGATTTCACTCATCTTCCAAAAGAAGCTTAGATTTATGTGGGGTTTTTCAATTATATGGCTGGAGATGTTATTTTTTCATTTATTTTCTATATATTTATTGATTTTATTATTAATATATTGTTTTAATTGATTTTTTAATTTGTATATTTCACTAAATTTATGGTGAAATTCATTGGAATACCTCATCTTCTTATTATTTGGATTAGAGAAGAACAAAATGGGTGTCATTTAACCTTTCTCTCTATTTGGGAAAAGTTATATTATAAAATGTTATAATAAGAGTTTTTTTTGATTAGGTACTTTTATTTATTTCTAATTTTAATTTAAAATTTGGGATATATATATATATATATATTTATGATTATAGTAATTTTAGTTATATTCATCATGGGTTTTTACTAGGTCTCTATTGTGTTTCAATATTATCATTCTATATTTGTGGGTAATTTATTATATATTATTATGGATTGTTATTTGATGATTGTTAATATTTCTATGAAGATATTGGAGGTTTAGAGAGGAATCATCAATACTGAGTGAATGGTAGCTGATTCAAACCCATTTTTAAATCCTTGGGGTAGACATTACATTCATTGGCCATAATTTTTTTAAAGTTGATAAATTATATTAAACTTATATTTTTAATTATGAATAAATGGTTTTTAGTGAGAACCTTAATTTTTCAACCAAATATATTTTCTATTAAGACACTTCCTTTATATGTGGGAAAAAATTGAGATTTACCTATTTTAGTTATAAATTATGGTTTAATTGATTTTTGAATGATTGAAAATTATTAATGTATGAATTAAGAATTATTTTCCATTAGTTGATATTAAAATAACCTTTAATAGGTTCATATTTATAATACATGTTTGGTGTTTGGAATAAAATCCCTTGACTCCTTGGTTAAATTAGTAAATTAGAATTGAGAACATTTTCCTTTGTTTGATTAATTAGTAATGAATAATAAAGACCACACTTTTTATTAAATGATTATAATTAATAAAATAGTTTTTAATCAATTTATAATAATATTTTTAGGTATTTTATCCTTTATAAAGTTATATTTTTTTTAGGTTAGTATACCTTATTTAACAAGGGCTATTAATAATTTATGTTCTTGAGTTTCCAATTTAATTTTTGTGACCAGCTTGGACTTCCTGTATAACCTTAAATTTGTCCTCTTGGAATCTTATAGAATTTAAATGGGAATGTATATTGTTTAATTAGTAGAATAAGATAGGATTCAAGGATAGTGTGCCTATATTAAATTAGTTTCTTTAACATGTTCCATTAAAGAGATCATTACTTACGACTTTAACTTATATGAGTTATAAGTCAGTGACCCATTCTTATATCCAGTTACATGTTTTCATTGGAGGATAAGTAGTGATTGATTAATATGAAGTGTTAATAAATGATTCAATTTATAAACATAATTTATTTCATTAATTTGGTAACTACCCAAATAAAATAAATTCTTTTAAAAGTTTAATTTTTCATTTTTTTCTTAAGGTTGTAAACATGATATTATTTTTATAAAACACCATTGAGTTATAAATTGAATGTGTAAAACTATTTATTTTACAAATTTTTTTTAATAATATGTTTTACCAAAGTATGATTTTAAATGTAAAACTTTCACTAAGGTTAAAAAATTTACTTAAACCCCATGTTTTATCTAAAGTATATCCCAAAGATGAAATCAAATTTTGAAATTAATTTTTCTTTTAAGTTGGTATTTCAAATTAAATTTTTTTCCTTATTTAATTATTTTCTTAGGTTACTACAAATATTTATTAGCTATTACTGATATCATACTTTACCTCTTACATAGTATTTTTCTTAAGGTTCCCTAGTCACTGCCCATAGAGGAGTTAGAGTCCTATTTGTCTCGGTTGAAATAAACCCTGAATTTTTCATTAATCCCTATCTTAGATATTATATAACTTTACCTTGGGTGTAATGAAAGGAATATTAACTCACACAATTTTAAAAGTTTGTAATAGTGTTAATATAATTGGTTTGTTTCAATAATTTCATATTCATGGGTTGTTTTGATTTTATATTGTGTTCATTTATAACTTGGATTTTTCTTTACCTTTTCAATAACTAATTTATAAAATAATTTTTTTATCACTTGTTGTATCAAGAATAATGGATATCTTAGTTTAAATTTTACTTGTTTATGTTTACTTATATGAATATTAATAATTTTATTTGATAATTCTATAAGTTTCATCTCGATCATGGTTATTGACTTGGTTCTGACAAGAATAATTAGAAATGGGTATTTCATTGTTACATGAACTCTATCTTTGTTCATCCTTTATAGAGAATTACATGGGTCTGGTTCGCAATTCCGAATCTAGTATACATATTTCCCTGATCCCTTTGGATGGATGAGTTTTAAGTTTTCCTTACTTATGTATACACCATTCCATTTACCCCTAGGATGGGTGTGTTCTATAGCTTCATTTAGGCTTGGTTTAACTAAGATATGTGACACAATTTCCCTACCCAATTCATCTCTAATTTGATTGCTATGATTGGAGTAGGCATGGATAGTATGCACCCTCCTAATACAGTGAGTTATACATTAATATCTCTTATATTCTATATTATACATCTATTTATAATATCAAATGGTTATGTTATAAATAAAGATGATTTTTATATCTATGTAAATGATTATAGTGATCTGATTTATGCACTTTATTTATTCCATATATGTTGTAATCAATGAGGTTTCCTGCTGAGTATTATATGCTCACACCCTGTTTGTGAACTTTAGCAGGAATAAAAAATTCATGGTTTGTTTTTAAAGTTCTTATAGGTATTAGTAGATATCTATACTATTTGTTTTATTGTGCATGGTTGGGATTGATACAGATTGGGTTCCAATCAGTATTGGAACTTAAGATTTGGGATCATTTTTGGCATTGGCCCCATGTATGAGAGTCTTATTTTTTATGTTATGGACTTTTTCTTGGTATGTTCACTTTGGAAGTATTTCATTCATTTCATTTATATAGTTATAGTTTCTTATAATCATGTTTTATTAATATATAATGGTAAAGTTACTAATCAATTTCACTATAAGTCCCATATGACTAATTGGAAAGCCCTTGCGATTAGGGATTTCTCCTAGGGTTATGTGTATTATGGACTAGTATTATTCATGTATCAAGGTTAGAGTTTTTACAATACCTCACTAACTTGAACTATATAAGGTCATTGAATTTTAGATATGTCTATAAGTTAAAAAAAACTATTAAGACCAAGACATGTAATTAATTTTATATCCTTTTTAATAAATCCATTTAAACTTCCTAGAAATCCTTACCGATTTAATCATATATAAAAACAAGGATGATGCCTGTAACATATCTAGGCCACTACCCCACAATCGGTACAATATTTCTTAAGTATTTTTAGTAGACTGTCACATTACTTATATCTTTTCATAGGGATTCTTCTACATATTAGTCAGTCTCCCCAACCTATATCATGTGATAAAATCAAATGATATTTTTTCCATGACTAATAAATGCAATACTCAAAAGTAACTACTCTAAAATCCATCTCAAATGAAACACTAGATATGATACCTCACTAATATGAACCAATTACACTAGAAATAACCCTGTTTTAATGTTGAAGTTGAGTGTAACCCCTAAAATCCCACCTCTAATAGGATATGATTTAATGGATATCAATGAGGGTATATAAATTTAATATTGAAATAATTTACCGCTTTGATCTAAATAATGAAAATAAACCACCAATATAGCCCAAACACCATTAGTAAATGAAACCCGACCATAAAAGTAAATAATACTATGCATATAATGTCACTCAAATCCAAAACATCATTTTATATATAAATTCATTACCAAAAGAATCAATGACTCATAGAAAGGTAGAAAAATACCCCTCTATGTATAGTCAATCACCCAACCAATGACTAAAAATATCCATATCGATATCTAAAACCATTCTAAAAACTTGTAAAAATAGTATATAAAAGTAGGGGTGAGAATTCAAGTATACTCAATAAGTTCCTCCTTTACAATTCTTTTATCAATCTAGAAGAAACATACTAAATCCTTGATGAATGAACCATAAAATTGACACATGATCAGATCCTAGGTTAATTTACTAATCCATATCATCACAAGTCCACTCTCAAAATCCCCACACTATATCAGAATAATATATTAGGTAAATATATCAAAGTATGTACCAACAACCACTTCCCTATTGATTATGTCAACCTCTAATTCTAATTAAATATGACCTAGGGATCTTATCCCTTCCTATTTCTATGTTCTATAACCTTATACCAGATTAACATACCATAAAATGATACCATATCCATATACTATAATCTCATACCATAAATTCATAGCATAACCTCATAACATAACCAAGTCTACTACATTCCACAACTACAACTACTAAGATTACTATAAGGAAGACCGTGATATAGGGAGTATTTAGGTATTAGTTTCTAAGTTGTTGGGGTTGTACTAATAACTAAAACCTCATATAGAAATATGTTAGGCCATCCTATTTAGGTGGTGGTGCATAGAAAATAATGAAATTTATAGAGTTATATAATATCTCACCAATCCCATATTAGGATCCAAATTTTATCTGGTTACATATAAAACCATCACACCAACCACATCAATTCCAACATATAATTGATACTACCAACTTAGAGCACAAAAAATAATATATACACCATATAATTAATTTAATAATTAGAAAAACTATTTTTCCTATTTAAATATTACATAAAAATTATCACATTACTTTTTTACCAAGGTGGATATAAGACAATAATTCATAACGCATCAACACTTGAAATCAACTTTTAAGGCAAATTGTGAAATCCTAACCAATTTAAACTTATTAAACTCACTCATTAATCCTAATCCATATCCTTGGCATAACTATTCTATATGATTTAACTACATCATTACCACCATAAAACCACTATATTAATATCATACTACCAAAAACTCAGCACCACTGCACTTCTATAACAATTTCATATATTGAAATAGACTAAAAATAATTACAATAGTAACAAATATAACATGACTACTCCATGAAAAATTATAGATTAAATTCATCTTATATAATTAATCAATATAAAAAAATTACATTAAAAAATGTTAATCCCAAATTGACACTAGTTATGTAAGGAGAGAGAGATAGAGATAGAGTGTTATTGAATCACCTACCTAAAACTGATGCTTCAATAATCATATTTTTGGAGAATAAGGGTTAAATATCAATCTCCCCATGTTCTTATATGGAACTCCATTGAATATAGAATCCATTATTCACACTAATACTTCATTACAAAAATAATTCAACCACTAACTTCATATCCTAAAAATTTAAGAAAAGGAAAAAATAAGGAATAAAAGAAGATGAATTGAGAAGTGGAGTACATTGAAACATAAAGATTCAATATCAAAATAATAGGAACTCAAAGATCAACTAAAGTCACTTTAAAATAACTAAATAAGACACCTATATCATCTAGGGTCTCAGAATAATAAAAAGGATCAATGAGATAGACATATAATGATTAAAATTTTAATTAATTTAAGCAACACAAAATCACGATGTGATACTCTAAACCATATCATGGTTATAGTCAGCCAAGGATGATCCAAAAAACACAATGAATTAATTTAAAACTCCTAAAAATATAATGAATATTTTTCCGAGTAAAATTACATTTTAACAAAAACCATTATGCGACCTAATAATCCATGACGTTTATTCCTTAAATCTCATTCATACCATGACATGAAACTATGATGTCCCTCACAAAACCATGTGTTTTCACTTCTAGTTTCCCAAAACATCTCTAATAGTTATACTCCCAAACTAATGAGGCGACACAACCATTTTATTCATAAATATTACATTATTTTAGATTAATAATGATTAAATATCATTATGATTAATTCTATAACTATAAAATTTTTGTGTATTTGGAAATTTGGATACATATAAAACTAGAATGTAAAAGAACTACATAATATACCACTTAGTTCTTCACAATGAGAACCCTTCTTAGTCATATCACACTTAAAACCATTATTCACATCCTAGGGAAAATAAAACATAAGAATGAGTGAGTTTATATTTTAGTAATGGTAAACAAGGGATATATCAACTAATGATCATATGTAAGTATATCATGAGTATAAGGGTATAAAAATATGATCTTAACATTTGAAATAGATAAACAAAAATTCATATAATCTTGATTTATGGAATTAAGCCTGGTAGTTCATTAGACATGAATCATAAAAGAATCAAATAACATGATCTATGATAGAATTACATTGGCATAATATCATGTCATAATTGAGTGGAATAAAGCGTGGAATAATCATAATCATAGAATTCTTATATCAAGGATTCCCACTAATACATTCATCACTTTTTAGGCTTAGTCTTTCCTCCAATGTACATAATTAGGGAATTTGATAACTTCCCATGTAACCTATTTGGTATTAGTGAAATCTCTCATGTACCCTCTTTCAGTATTGTGATAACCTCTCATATACCTTTTTTTTGGAATTTGATAACCCCATGTGTACCCTCTTTTAGTCTTGTGATAACCCCTCCCATACCATTTTAGACTATTAAACATTAATAACTACCCAGTAAAGTGGAAGGATATAATGGAACCACACATCACAAAATCATAATCCATTCATAAGTATGACACAAGATCATGAAAACATTTATCATTTCATTATAGCTTCACCCATGGAAAATAAAAATTATTTCATCATCATAAACACAAACCATCCCAAGAAATAATAAATAAAGTAAAATTTGATTATATCATTAGTGAATCATAATAAACATCAAAGGATATTTTTATAGATGAAAATGTAGTTCAATAATCACATGAAAATTTCTTGATGAGAATAAATTTTTCATTTTAAAATCATTTATTTAAAATATAATAAGTTCCAAAATAGTAAGGATTTTTTTTATTAACAATAACTATGGGAAATTGTAAAAGAAGATTTAAATATAAGATAATTTATGACATCGTGAAAAGCTATTCATGTGAACTATATTAAAAAAAATGTTTCCACGTTTTTGGGAAAAATTAAAAATTTACATGTTTGGAAAATGATAAGAATATGTTGGAACCAAGGATACTATTTTCTAAAAATAGAGTCTCGTTTGTGTTTTTTGTCAATCCATACTGGTATGATCAGGGAGTTTGTAAATAAAGTGATCTTATAGTATAATCTGAATACAATTTTGAAGGTGTCATCATTTCATAGTGTTTCCCAAAATTTTGGGTCCATTATTTGGAGAATGGGAAAAGGTGTTTTTAGAAGAGGATGTTGAGTGAAATATTGAAGGTGAATTTGAATGTTTAATTAAAGTTAAGTTTTAGGATAGTCTTATAAAAATATGGAAGAAGGAAATAATTTCACAAAAGATTTTTTTTACATAAAAGATAGTTTGTGAGGCAGAAAGTTTTTGTGTGCAAAGAAGAAGACATGAAACAATATTACACCTAAATTCTAAATAAGATGTCAAAATTGAGGTATACACATGTAGAGTTTTGATATATTCATGTAAAAATATGTAAAATTCATGATATTCATGAAAAATGAATTTTCATGAATGGATTTTATGTAGAAAATAAAATGTAAAAATCAGGATTGTGCACATAGAGGAAGGCATGAAAGGAATTTGTGCACAGGGTCATCCATTTCTAGAAATAAGTATCTAAACCCATACAAAATTCATAAATTTTCCAATGAATATTTTGTGTCTCTACCGCATGAAAGAGTTTCCTTCACAAGGCTTATGTGAAAAAAATCTTGCATGTAGAACATTCCTTGTATTTATCAAGAAAAAGTGAAACTTGTGGTGTGGATATGAAAAAGAGAAGGGTTGTATAAAAAAATTATTGTGTAACAATCCTAAAATTTATATGCAAGATTAGGTTTTTCATGAAAGTGCTGAGTTGAACTCCTTTTAGGTTTTGAATATCTAGTTTTTTTAATCTGTGCTTTCATGTGCATCAATTCAGGACTACAGTGCAAGAAGATTCTCATGATAATTAGGGACAAAGACTTAAATGAAAATATACTAAAGAAACCTTCATGTTGTTGAATTGAATAAGACTTCACTCAAAGTAGTGAGCTAGGGGGATTAAATGGAAGTGTTCCGAGGGAGGTACTGTTCAATACCTAAAAATATTGTAAAGGTAGTGTATCCTAAAAAGAGAGACTATGTCTAAACTTTTTCATTCCATTTATAATGAAGATTAGTGTATTATAGGATTACTCACACACTTTCGGTGTATGTTCCTTGGACTAGTACTTAGCGGAGAACCATGTAAATTTTTTGTGCTATCTATTTTCATGTGATTTTTTATTCTCTATACGTTCCCATTAGATAGGTTTAACAAGTTCCAACTAATGTAAGAAAAAGATCAATTTATTTAAAAGAAAAATTTATCACCCTGATTCACCCCTCCCCTCTCAGTGTATACCAGGGTCCTATAGAAGATTCATTTTAATCACTGGTAAAGAATAGAAAATATAGTTCAAAATTACTTTAAGTAATCTTGGAAGAAGAGTAAACCCATTATTGAAATAATTTTATGGAAAATATGGACATGGGAGAAAATATTCCTGACCAAAGTGAAAGACAAGGTCAATATTCCTTAAAAATATTCATTCATACTTTCAAGTACTTAGAGAGAGGAAAATGGATGAAAAAATTGAAGTTTAAAAAAATATCTAGATGAGAATAAAATAAGAGATTTATGAGAGATATATCACAGAACTTCATAATAAAAAATTTAAGCATAAAATACCCTAATAAAAATGAGTATGTAATGTAAAACCCTTACCTCATGTCTGTATTTCTTTGTAAGCACTCTAACATTCTCTTCTTTTAGAGACCTCCTTAGGTTTTCTCCTTAAGCGTTGAAATATTTTTCTTAGAAGAAGAATAGAAGCTCTAAGATTATGGGAAGGAATCTAGGAAGGTTTGGAATAATGTATTGGCTGATCTAGAAGATGAAAATTTTATGAATATGGGGGTATGAATCACTCTTTTTTATATGCGAGGGAGGAACACACATGGAATTACTAAAAATATTTCATTAATATAAGGTCATTACTATGTGGAAGTGTTTGTAAATGGCCAATAATTCTAATTTAGGATAATATAGGGTAACAATATATTTAAACAATAATAATTAGGAAATTTTATGTTTCATTACAACCCTTATATATTAGTTTAACCCTCCAGTAAACCCATTTTATCCTTAACCACAGTAACAAAATTTTTCTATTTTACTATTCATTATGACCAAAAATTAAGTTGACCCTATTAAATTATATTAATTATTGTGATTAAAAATATGAAATCCATTTAACTATATTCTATTTCTATAAGTGTCATAATTTAATTTTAAATAATCATACACAAAAAAATGAAAAATTGTTTTTATAAAAATTCATTTTGAAGCATAAAATTGAATTTACTTCTATTAATTTCCTTGTAAAATAAATTAAAATAATGCTAAAATATTTTATTGAATAAATAGTTCATATATTTAGTTAAAACCACTAATAAATATTGATAAATTTAATTCATTAAGATAAAAAATTTCATATAAGAGTAGTTTGTAGAAATATTTATTTTAAGAATAAAAATAAACTTATACCAAAATCAAGTCCAATGTTGATTCCTATATAATTAATTATATTTTTTATAAATAAAGGATAATTAAATTTATTTAAGATAAATTTAAAAATATAATAGGTCTTTTACATGAAATAAAATGAAAGTTATACAAAAAATGTGATTTCTCACTATTTACTTGAAAATAGATTTTATTAAAAAAGATTCTAAAAATTCATCCTAAGATAATATTGACATAGTGATGTAAAAAATTATATTGATTCTCTTAGATAAAATTTTAAAAAATAATATAAATTAATTATAATATTTTTTAAAAAATTACAATAAAAACTATTTATTTAATAAAACATATTTTTGAAGCATAAAATGATTTTTTTTTTAAATTCAGTACTTATTTATAAATAAATTAATAAAATTTCATTACTTAAAAATTTTATACTTATTTTTTATAAAGTGTTCATTACTATTTATACCTTCCAATTTTACACCTATGTATATCATTGTTCATTTAGACTTGGCATTGTGTGTGAGATAAACTATCCAGTACCCCAAGTTTATTTCAGTGGAAATACATATAAAATATTTACGTGTTACAACTATAATATAGATTATTTCATTTTTCACTAACCATTTTGTATAAAAACTATGATACATTTTTAATCCCCATGGTGATTGATAACTCATCCAATTCTCTCCTATAAACTATGATCACTCTACCATGATGAGATGAAACACCTCAATGAAGAAAAAAACCAAAACATAATAAAGAGACAAACATGTCCTAGTTTCTATGATATTTTAAATTTCAAATCTTCTACTATAATTAAATAGAAAAACTTACAACTTTATTTATTAATTTAAACTCACAAATTATAGGTCCACAAATTTATGGGAATCTATAACATTTTTTAAGATTGTTATTATGTTTATGATATTATTTTGATGCATAATAAAATTAATATTTAGATTTTTTATTATATAATTATAAATTTTTATTAACATTATATCTATAGTTTTTTTAACATTTTTTTTAATTTGAAGAATTAAAAAAGATAGTGATAATGAAAATCACATTTGAGATACTTTCAGATTAGATAATGGAATGATTTTTTTTAAAAAAATATTCTTCATTTCTCAAAAAAACTAAGAAAATTATTAGGTTTCTATAATATATATTAACATGAGTATAAGAATTAGTTTATTTTAGGGAAATGAAAGATATATATGTAACTTACCATGAATAAACATGGAATTATTCATAATTAAAAAAACTACCAAAGGTATTATGACGACCACTATGTCATTGTGATTTTTATTTTATGTTATTTTATGAGTTTGAGGGTTGTTCGATGTTTCAGCCCGAATATTTGAAAAATTTAGAGTTTTGTTCTGACACAATGTTTTTGGCATGTAGATTAGGGTAAAACATGTGAAAACCCTTATGTGGTTCCAGTTGACCCCTATGTGTAGATCATCTTGAGCGCACATGATTTATATTTCATGGAAAATTCTTGGGTTTATTGAAATCATGTGAGTTATTAGGGAAACGATGGAGGTTCCTTTGTATCCTAGAGTTTTGGCACATGGACTGTACACCATTTGGTGCAACAAGAATATTAATACATTCTATTTAGAATGTTCGGAAGTCTGTTCTTCCTTCTTTATGGAGTTCTAGGTAAACCATGTGAGTGGGTTTTTTTCTAGGTATTGACCTTAGAATAGTTGGTGCATGTTTTATTAAACTATGAAACCGAACCATGTAGCCTACCCAAATTCATTACATGTTGAATGTAGAGAAATTACCCAACTCTTTTTGACCCTATATCCCTCATTTCCCTTTTATATTATTTAAATAGATCTAGAAAACACCTAAGACAATATCCTATATTTTTTACTTCTATTTTGATAGATTCTCCCCATATTTTGAAGCATATTTTCTCTTGGAGAGTCCTTCTATGCCTATTTCACTCTTACATCTCTCCTTTTCTATTGATCTTAGTTCCTATAATGAACCTTTTAATCCATATAGGATTTAAATTAAGGTTATGATAGATTTAATCTTGGGGTTTTTGATTTTTAGTGCTTGAGGAGTGTAAAGACCTGGAAATTCCATGTATTTTTTTAATTACATTGGAATTTTTCGAGACTACGAAATCTGACGGCACTCGATTGTAAGGCCCGGAGTGCCCGAAATGACCCGTCAAAGTTTTTTTAAGCTTTAATTAGCATGCGTAAGCAGTTTTCCTAAAAAAGTGGAATAACTCTTAAACAGTTACTCAGATCAGAAATCTGAGGGCACCCTAAGTGTGACTTAAGTTTAGTCGATGCGGGCCTCCTATGTGAAAACCAAAAAATAGCATAACTGTAAATAAAATAATTAAATAAATTATTTTATTTTCAAATGTTTATAACTCACAAATGGTAGCTCGGATTAAAAATCTGAGACCACCGCTAAACTTGTGAGTGTATTCTTTATTTAAGTAGATACTAACTTTGGCAGCCGCAGGCCACTGGTGAAAGTTAGTTTTAATCCATAAATAAAATAATTAAGTGGAAATTATTTTATTGTAAAATCCATAACTTTTAAACAGTTACTCAGATTAGAAATCCAAGAGAACCATTGGGTTCATTGGGTTGTGCTTCACTTGTGCAGAGCCTAACCTTGATCGGCGTAGGTCAAGGGTGTCTGGTAATAATTTTCTGAACTTTTTTTAGGTACGTTCAGTAAATGTATGAGCGGGTTTTTATAACTTTTAAATCGGTGCTTGGAATTGAAATCTGAGGGCACCATTGAACTCGCAGAGCCGGTATTCTCTTAAGGAGACTTTCACCTTGATGATAGTTGGTCGAGGGTGAAAGTTAGTTTTTGGGTTTTTTCGTGAAGGAATACAATAAAAATAAAATTGTGCAAACATTTTATTTTTATTTGAAGTACCCATGTGGAAGTTAGTTGGCCTCTTGCATGAGCAGGACTCTCGCACCCCTCGCGGTGCCCCGACTGAGCTGGCCTCCCGCGCCCCTCATGGTGCCCTGGTCGAGCCGGCCTCCCACGCCCCTCGTAGCGCCCCAGCCAAACCAGACCGCGCCCTTGTGGTGCCCTCCGGGCTGAACCACCCTCACGCCGACCCGCGGCCGTTCTGCACCCTCGCGGCCGGTCCGCGCCCTCTTAGCTCTCAGCGGCCCCTCGTAGCCTGCTGGGCTGGGCCGAATCCAACGGGCCGGGACGACCCGAACCGGGTCGGACTTGACCCGGGCCCACTACGACCCTTTACTTTCTTTTGGCCATATCTTTGGCACCGAACGTCCGTTTGATGAACCGTCAGTGGCACCGGTAATCTTAGAGCATGAAAATACCTTTGAGTATACCCCACTAGAGTTTGGGGTATAGTTGAGTTACGGTCAGGTTGGATCGTGCATAAATCCAACCGGGCACCCAGAACTAAAAGGATAATAACTCACAGACCGGACGTCCAATTGATGCACCGTCTATTGTGTTGAGACCCCTATGACGTGTAGGACCTTTGTGATACTTCTTCATGGGACTTCGAGATAGTTAGAGCATCGACCAGTAGCTTGTGGAGCAGATCTTCCAGAGACGAGTGAGATTCTGTGCGGGAACTAGTAGCTGGCTGAGACTTGACGACTACTGACCGTTTGACTTGGAGTGACTCGACTGGCCCAGTGGGGAGCGCCTATTTGTGGCGGCAGACCCACGGTGGAGGAGCGCGCTTGGTGACGTGGCAGACCCATGGTACTCGACAGGAGGAGTACCTCTACAGGCTATGAGGGGGAGTGCCTAGGTGTGGCGGCAGACCCACGGTGGGGAGCACCTCTGTGTGATGCAACAGACCTACGATACTCGATAGGAGGAGTAACTCAGCAGTCCAAGGTTAGTGGGAAGTGCCTCTGTGTGACGCGACAAGCCCAATGTACTCGATTGAGTAGTATTTCTCTAGCAGCTGAGGTTTTGATAATGTGAATAAAATCCTGGTTGAGATGAGTCAATACTTTTGGGTTCTCCTCATGATTGAGACTGATTACTTAATAGCTTAGGTATATGTATGGGCATATAACTAGGTAGGGTTATCTGTTTATTCATTACTTTTTGGTTTATCCTTGGTAGATTTGTGAGAAATTGAGGGTCTCAGGGTCCCTAATGAGTATCATTATAGTCACCCCTGCACGGGCTATGCCCACAACTTGTTGTGTTGGATGTAGACAATGGACAACGCTGATTGAGGCTGAGAGTACCAGGACTGGATGGTACCTGGAGGTGGAACTTATGATGAGTCGGTACACGGGGAAGACTAAGGAACGTGGAGTGCGGAGGAGGATATATGTACCTACCCTTCAGGTAGGAATCCCAGAGGATGACCCAACAACTATTTTTCCATTCCTCAGTTGTACTTGTACTTCCAGTTCCTTGTACTTTATAGTTGGGCTTGTATTTCTGGCCCCTTTTACTTTTCAACACTTTTTTATACAGTTTACCTAGTGCTTTGTATCCAATTGTGTGCTCTGTTGTGTGAGTTTGTAGGTTATAAAGGCAATGCCTTCCCAATTTTAGGGAATTATGCTTTTGGTGCTAGTCTCCAGCCCCTGGCCTATGGAAGGCGGGCTTGGGTAGTCACGGCACGGGCCCCGGGGGACGGGTCGTGAAAAATTGCTATTAGAGGAGTAGGTTCTACCACAGAAATTATGACTATGATCTTTTCTATGAAGCAATATTGTTAAGTGTAGTGATTGTGGTTTTTAGTTCAGGGATTCTAGTGTTGGTGCGGCGGCCGACGTATCCATACACCAGGACCCTAACTTCTGATTTCCGACTCAGTACAAGAAAACACTGATTGCTTGTGTGTTTTCAAAAGTTTTTCTTTAATTCATCTCACCTGGTCAGCTCACCAGGTATTACTTTTAACTGTATCACAATTTTTTCTTTTTATAATGCCTCCACACAGACAGCTGGCTAGAGTTCTGAGAGTTGTACACACTGATAGCCCACCGAGTGACGAGGCTCTAGTGTAGGGCCCTCTTACTATGTTGGCACCTTAGGGTGGTGTACCAGCATCACCACCACCCATTGAGCAGTAGATACCCCCTGCCACACTGGCAGACAATGCATGCTAACTGACCACGTTGCATGAGTTCCAGCAGCAGATGCCTCTGAGGTTTCAAGGCGAGACATTTTCCCACGCAGCTGAGGGCTAGCTGGAGGTGGTTGCTAGAGTTTTCCACCTAGTTGAGACACCAGTATAGCAGATGGTGATCTTAGCTACTAGAATTTTTCAGTGAGAGACCATGAGGATGGTCTGTAGAGTGATGAGGATTCAGTGCGTGGACCATTACCTAAGATAGTACCTTCAGGTAGTGTGTTAGTTATATCATTACCCATTGGTCAGTAGTTACAACCGATGGTACCAGTAAAGGACACATATAGGCTTAATTCCTTACGCGTGATTCAGCATCAGGTACCCCTCAGGTTCTGAGGTGATCCGACTCACAGGCGGCTTAGGACTGGCTTGAGGAGGTGGATAAGATTTCTCTAGAGCTTCTATAGATTCATCAGGACGACATGTCGGTAGCTGAGTATTCATCGAGGCGTACCAATCATTCCTGGTACTCGATGAATACGATACGATCAGTGATTCAAAGCTCGGACCTCTGAGTGAGGTGTCTTTAGGGACATCCAAGCTAGTACTATTCCTCTTTGCATTCCTACTTATATTAGGGTGCTAGAGAGAACCTTTGTGGTTGAATATTCCATGGCTGAGAGGATGAATCCAGTGAATGTTAGTAGTGGGAAAGTAGGAAACTGGTTCCAGTCTTAAAGACTTGGGCGTGTAAAAATGTTTTGGGAAGAAGAAGTGTTAAGGACAAATGAATTTTCAGGGCTGCAGAAGTGAAAGCAGAGCTATGGGAGGAGCATGAGGTGGTGTACATTTCAACATGTCACAACCACCCCCTATTGTGGTCCCCACCAGGCTCAGGGAGCTGGAGGACGGGGTGAAGAGAGTAGCTGCATGAATTAAGGAGTGCAACCCTAGGGCTATAAGAATGATTCGAGGTACGATTTGTGTCTACTACTAGCTTCTGTATCAATAGACATAGGTACCAATCATTCCTTACAAGGATCTTGTCCAAGAACATGAGTTTCCAATTAAACCATTGACTTGACCCTCACGTATGGAGATACCTTTTGAAGGAGACTCGATAATCACACTTATGATGATGATGTGATCTAACCCTTGAGGAGAGAGTTTTAGTTGGAACCTCTTGGTGGCAGCGTCAAGGCCTTACGACATTAGTTTGGGTATGACTGGACATCCACGATTCATACTCAGATTGACTGTATTAGGAAAAAAGTTTGTGGTTTATCTACAACATTGGGATTATATTTTCCTTAGTTGGCGAAAAAGGAAACCCAGTTAGCACAGGATAAACTCCTGCATAGGAGGGTGTGACTGATCACTCGTGAGTCGGCCAGCCTCACCCTCGTGGCATCATAAGTTTTGAGTTTTCAGTTCCCAAAAGGAGTGGCTAGAGTTCCTCCAGAATTATGACTTAAAGATAGTCTATACCCCTGGGAAGGGGAATATGGTAGTAGACACACTCATCAGGAGGTCTGTCCTGCAGCAGCTGAGTGAGGCGGCAGAGCAGCTAATCGCTTGAAGATATCCTTTGTGGATTGAGTTAGAGAAACTTTTTCTCAATCTCTTACAGTCACTCCCCCACTTCTTCAGTGAGTTAGGGAGGTGTAACGTGGGGACGCCGACTACGAGACTCGATGAGATTAGATATCCACAGGACATGCAACAGATAGATTTTCTGAAGGTGGGGAGCACGTCAACCTCTTCAGAGGACATACCATAGTACCAGTGTCACTTCGGGAGGAAGCGTTGAGGGAGTTCCACACATCCCCTCTAGAGGTTCATCTAGGAGTGGTGAATATGTACCAAGATCTACGACGACAACACTGGTGGATGGGAATGAAGAAAGCAGTTGTAGAGTTTGTTTCTCGGTACCTCACTTGTCAGCAAGTGAAGGTGAAACATCAGGTACCAGCAGGCTTAGTTCAACCTTTATAGGTCCCAAAATGTAAGTGGGATGGTATATCAATGGAATTAGTGATAGGAATTCAATGTACATCCAGGGGACATGACTCATTTTGGGTGATCGTTGACCGACTCACCAAGTCAGCCCACTTCCTACCGATCAAAGAGCAGGGTTCAGCAGAGAGCTTGGGATGCCTCTGTGCAGAAGATTGTGTGGTGACATGGAGTACCCTCAACGATTGTCTCCGATCGTGATGCACATTTTACTTCCCAACTATGGAAGGGGTTGCAGGAGGCTTTTGGGACACAGCTTCATTTGAGCACCGCCTTTCATCCTCAGACGGATGGTCAGACTGAGCAGACCATTCAGACCCTTGAGAACATCCTACGTGGTTGTGTCTTCAACTTCAGTCACAGTTGGGAGGATCAATTTCCATTTGAGGAGTTTCAATTCAACAACAAATATCACTCCACCATTGGGATGACACCTTTCGAGGCGTTATACGAGCGACCATGCAGATCACCTTTGTGCTGGACTGACCCAGGGGAGTCAGCACTAGTGGGACTAAGAGATGATACAAACTACCACAAAGAAGGTGGAGATCATCCAGGAGTGGATGAAGACTCCACAAAGTAGGCATAAGTCGTATGCTTATAGGAGACAAAGACCTCTAGAGTTCAAGGATAGCGACCGTGTCTTTCTACGGGTCTCACCTTGAAAAACACTGTGAAGATTTCACTGAGGCGACAAGTTATCTCCGAGATTCATTGGAACTTTTCAGGTCTTTAGCAGAGTTGGCAAGGTGGCATACCACGTAGATCTTCCACCTCAGTTGCACCGAGTGCACGATGTCTTCCACGTATCCCAGCTGAGGAGATACGTGCATGACCCTTCTGACATCATCGACCATGGTGAGTTGGACGTCGATGATGGGGGGACTTTTATAGAGGTTCCAGTAGAGATTGAGGATCAACAGGAGCGAGTCCTTCATCAATGGTCGATAACTCTGATGCGCATTATCTAGTAGTATGAAAACCATTAGTAGAGCACATGGGAGTGAGAGGCTCAGATGCGTGATCAGTACCCCCACTTGTTCCCTTAGTTGAGTTGTGGCTTACAGAGACGTAGAGACCTGAGGTGGGGAGAATGTAAAGACCTGGAAATTGCATGTAATTTTTTTTAATTACATAGGAATTTCTTGAGACTTTGAAATCTGACGGTGCTCGATTCTGAGGCCCGGAGTGCCCAGAATGATCCGTCAAAGTTTTTTTAATCTTTAATTAGCATGCATAAGCAGTTTTCCTGAAAAAGTGTAATAACTCTTAAATGATTACTTGGATCTGAAATCCGAGGGCATTGTTGCACTCAGGATGGAGGGTTTACCCTAAGAAAGACATAAGTTTAGTCGGCGTGGGCCTCCTGTGTGAAAACCCAAAAATGGCATAACCGTAAATAAAATAATTAAATAAATTATTTTATTTTTTAAATGCTTATAACTCAAAAACGGTATCTCGGATTAAAAATATGAGACCACCACTAAACTCACGAGGTCATGATTTATTTAAGTAGATACTAACTTTGGCTGGCGCATGCCACCAGTGAAAGTTAGTTTTTGGCCGTAAATAAAGCAATTAAGTGACAATTATTTTATTGTAAAATCTATAACTTTTAAACAGTTACTCAGTTTGGAAATACGAGAGAACCGTTGGGTTCATTGGGGTGTGTTTCACTTGGGCATAGCCTAACCTTGATCGGTGTGGGTCAAGGGTATCTGGTAATAATTTTTTGAACTTTTTTTAGGTATGTTCAATAAACGTACGAGTGGATTTTTATAACTTTTAAACTGGTGCTCGGAATTGAAATATGAGGGAACCATTGAACTTATAGTGCTGGTATTCTTTTAAGGATACTTTCACCTCGATGACAGTTAGTCGAGGGTGAAAGTTAGTTTTTGGGTTTTTCGTGAAGGAATAAAATAAAAATAAAATTGTGCAAACATTTTATTTTTATTTGAAGCACCCATGTGAATATTGTGGAGGTGGGACCATAGGAGTTTTATCCTACATGTGGAATTTGAGAAGTGGGGACCACCATAACTTAACCTTCCATGTGAGGTTATGGTGGTGGGGATCACCCAAGCCTAACCTCTCGTGAGAGGTTATAGTGGTGGAGACCACCTGGGATTAAACCTCCCTTTTAATTGAGAGAAACTCTCAACTCCCCTTATTAATGTGGAGGAGCATCTTAACTTCCTCCACATTAAATTGTGACAACACACCACTTTATTATTCCAACGTAAATTAATTGGATTGACCCTTTTTAAATATTAAGTAATAGTGTCATTGGAATTTAGGAATGTTCCTAATAAATGAATCATTATAAATTCCAGGATCGTTACTTACCTCTCCCCCTATCTTATATATATGGAGTTTGGGAGGAGGATTTGGGATGGCTTCACCAAGCGATGAAGCGTTGGTAAAGTGCCGCGACACCCAACACTTGGAGGATTACGCTCTCCAATTAAGAACGCTCCACTGACGAAGAACACTAAACTCCTTCGACCTTATTCCTCGAGACTTCTTCTGACGTGGGACGCCCACATCTTCTACTATGAAGAACTGACGCACAAGCCTTGAATTAGAGGTGCGTGGCGGATGAGACAAACGCCGACAACTTCACCTCCTTCCTTCTTGATCAAACGACATCAAGCGAACAAAAGTAGGGGTTTATTCATTATTTTATTAACACATCCCATGTTCTCCCATATTTTTCCCTTGCGGGGTTGGGAATAGAAATTAACGAGGGATTATGGGAATTGAAAATATCTTCCATGCTCGTTCTTGTTTATGTTCTTGGTGAACCTCATTCTACCACCCTAATGTAGAGAGTGCGGGCCAAACTAACATGGCACGTCCTCTCTGTAACCCTTGTGTTGATTTGTGGTGTTCTTCAAAATGAAGGATGCCGACAACGATGTTGAAGGAGATGAAGGAAACAGCCATGCCACCCATGGCCTCCGCGACCCGCACCGCCCCCACGATGCTCTGGCGCCCTAACCAAACCACCCTCATGGTCTCCGCCCTTCTGACCAAGTAGCCCCGGCCGCGCCTGCCATCGGCCTTCCGAGCCCCCGGCCGAACCCGTGCCCCTCACGGTGCCCTTGACTGAGCTGGCCTTCTGCACCCCTCGTGGCGCCCCGGCCGAGCCGACCTTCCGCGCCCCTCACGGTACCCCGGCCGAGCTGGCCTCCCGTGCCCCTCGTGGCTCCCCTATCGAGTCGACCTCCCACGCCCCTCACAACGCCCCAGCCGAAACGGCCTGCGCCCTCGCGGCGCCCTCCAGGCCGAATTGCCCACGCAGCACCCTCCGGGCCAAACCGCCCTCACGCCGACCCGCGGCCGGTCTGCGCCCTCGCAACCAGTCTGTGCCCTCTCAGCTCTCCGCAGCCCCTCGCGGCCGGTTGGGTTGGTCCCAGCGGGCCGGGATAAACCCAATGAGCAGGCCCACCTAATGGTCCAGGACAGACCCAACGTATCGCTCTGACCGGGTTGGACCGAACCCGGGCCCACTAAGACCCTTTACTTTTTTTTGGCCATATCTTTGACACTGTATGTCCATTTGATGAACCATCTGCGGCACCAGTAATCTTGGAGAATTACAGTCACTTTGATTATACCCCACTGGAGTTTGGAATATAGTTAAGTTACGGTCAGGTTGGATCGTGCACGAATCCAACCGGGTCCTCGGAACAAAAAGGCTAATAACTCACAGACCAAGTGTTTGATTGAGGCACCTTCTGCTGCGTTGAGACCCCTATGACGTGGTGGACCTTTGAGATACTTCTTCATGGGACTTTTTGACAGTTTCAGCATCGACCAGTCACTTGTGTAGCGGATCTTCTGGAGATGAGAAAGCTTTTGTGTGGGAACCTAGTAGCTGGATGAGACTTTACAACTGCTGATCGTTTGACTCAGAGTGACTCGACTAACCTAGTGGGGAGCGCCTGGTTGTGGAGGCAGACCCACGGTGGAGGAGCGCACTTGGTAACGCGGTATACCCACAATACTTGATAGGAGGAGTACCTCTGTAGGCTATGAGGGGGAGTGCCTGGGTTGGTGACAGACCCACGGTGGGGAGCACCTCTATGTGACGCAGCAGACCCATGGTACTCGATAGGAGGAGTACCTCAGTAGTCCAAGGTTAGTGGGAAGAGCCTTTGTGTGACGCGGCATGCCCATTTTACTCAATTGATCAGGAGTTTTCCAGCAGCCGAGGTTTCAATAATGTGAATAAAATCCTGGTTGAGTTGAGTCAGTACTTTTGTGTTTTTCACATGATTGAGACGGATTACTTAATAACTTAGGTATATGTATGGGCATATACCTAGGTAGGGTTATCTGTTGATTCCTTGCTTTTTGTTTTATCTTTGGTGGATTTGTGATACCTTGAGGGTCTCGGGGTCCCTACTGAGTATCGTTATACTCACCCCTGCACGGGCTATGCCCGCACCTTCTTGTGTTGGATGCAGATGAAAGACATCACTGACTGAGGCTGAGAGTACCAGGATTGAACGGTACCCAGAGGTGGACCCTATGACGAGTCGGTACACAGAGGATACTGATGGAAGTGGAGTGCTGAGGAGGCTATCTATACCTACCATTCAGGTAGGAATCCTGGAGGATGACCCAATAGTTGTTTTTCCATTCTTCAGTTGTACTTGTACTTCCAGTTCCTTGTACTTTATAGTTGGGCTTGTATTTTTGGCCCCTTTTACTTTTTAGCACTCTTTTGTTATACAGTTTAACTAGTGCTTTGTATCTAGTTGTCTGCTCTGTTGTGTGAGTTTACAGGTTAAAAAGACAATTTCTTCCCAGTTTTTGGGAATTACTCCTTTGGTGCTAGTTGCCAGCCCCTGGCCTATGGAAGGCAGGCTTGGGGTAGTCACGACATGGGCTCTGGGGGATGGGTCATGACAAGGAGAACCTTTTGTGGCTTGTATGGGTTCCTTCCATCATTGACGATGAATTCCAGATTTTTTTCATTGAACTAAGGTATGAATTTCTCTTTTCTATCATCATATCACATTACTTTGAATTATTTTTTGATTTAAAGTGTTTATTTATTAGTTTTATTCCTATATGTGTAACGCCCCAACCCCAGTTACCCAGAGTCGGTGCATTACTTCGTAACATTGGCATGATCACAAAAGATCAAGTCTCGAAAGACCGATTAGTTTAGTAGCCTTGGAAACACTAGATACATTCATAAATGTTACATTACATTATAAAGTGAAAAACTACAATAATAAAGTCTCCATAGTCCACACTTCTATCCTCTTCGGACTATCCCTGCAGGTCATTCATAAAATACTTCTTCATATCCTAGAAAATATTAAAACATTGAAAGGGGTGATCTCAGATGCTCAGTAAGGATAACAATATTGTGGAAGCATTCATAAATAAACATTAACATTTAAGGCAATGTATAACTAAAACAAAAGCCTTTTTAAACTTGAACTTCAACATAATATGGAAAAAATAAAATTAAATAATTTCATTTACTTACTTACATGGATATTATACTAGTTGAATAATCACATGAAATATCAATAACCACTTTCATAATGATGGAATGCATAATGCCAGACTATCATAACCACGTATCCAAGGCCTCGTGCCAAGACCACAAATAATATTTTGTCAAGGCCTCGTGCCAAGACACTAGTTTGTCTCATGAGACCTACCGATGCATCTAGGAGCTGTAGCGGGCTCTACCCGTCACTTATTAAGTCCAATGCATTCCTCATATGAATAGGTTTAAACATATCATAAACCATAACATAATCATATCACATAAAACATGCATAAAGGAAACATAAAATTTCTACATTTCAATCACAAGATATCAATACAACACATTGATATAATAAAAACACTTTCAAAACCATTTTCAATACCAAAATAAAATAAAGTTAAAACTTTGTATTTATTTTTCATTAAAAAAAAGTGATGGCTTGTAGAGGAAGCCAAAACTCAAATAATGGTCACGGCAGCGGAGAAGTCATTGTCGCCGCATATGTACGACAAGAAAAACATTCCTTTTTGTCATTTAGTAAAACAATTCATATAAAAATATTCCTTTTGAATAAACGTAAAAGTCAAAGGGGTTTATACACCGTATAAAAGAAAGTTGTGTATAAAACCAAATATGCCTCAATGATAGGAGATTGAGACGAAGTCCTTAAAAAGATCATTTTTAAAATAAAATAGATCTATTATGTGTATTCACTATAATTACACATAAAGAAATTACAAATAAAAGATATGAAATAATAATATCATGACATAAATGGAAAGTAAGAGATTAACCCAAAGAATAGAAATTGGGTTAAGAAGTTCCCTCACCTCGTGTCCGAATTCACTCGACCTTTATTTGATATCCTGAATAATAAACTAGAGTTAATATATACCTTCTTAAGAACCTTTTTCAAGTTAATTATTCCTTTTATATCACTTATTACCATTTCATGAACATTATGTAATTATTTAAGTTTATAACGGTTGTTTTGTCGATCTTAGGTACTTGAGTCAAAAATAAACTTATTATAATTACAAGTTGTTCATGTGGTGAAATATCCATTATATCCAGAATTATATTCATGATTTAGATATCGTATATATCATATAAATCCAGTATATACATTCATTTATAATATTACGTAACATTTAGAGGTAAGAAATGAAATTCACCGTTCATGGAGACGGTAAGCCGTACGTACACATGAACACTACTTTCATTTATATTTAATATTTAATGGAATGAAATTATAATTATATAAAGTTATACTATAATTATATTATAATATAATATATAATACCATTTACTCCATCCTTTATACATCCCACATATGGCATTAACGATTCAAATCACTTTGAGGGGGCGGTAGTCCGCACTTCCTAAAATGAAATTATCGCGTTTACGCATAATGTAAATCATAAAGTATTCCATAAATGAGAAATAAAGAAGCATAAAAAAACATAAACATAATATTTACATCATATATGAAAATAGTGTCATCAAAATGTCCACCATTAGAGGTGTTAAAAGAATATTGAACAATCATCGTTTCGTGAGGCAGTATTTCGCCACCCACAGAAACAGTATGTTCTTTAACCATTAGACGGAGGTGTGTGTAAGTGTAAACCAAATAATTATCATAACAACATCCTAGTATATTTTAGATACTTGTGTTGTTACAAAATAAAGGAATAAAAAGAGTTTAAGGGGTTGGAGAAGAAAAATAAAACAAAACAACATTAGAGAAGACATTACCTTAAAATCGGGTAACTCTTTTTGATTTGAGCCAAAGGCTTCCTTGGGAAGACTTATGCCCAAGGTGAGGCTTATATGAGTAAGAGAGAAAAGTGGAGATAGTATTTGGGCAGAGGTTGGCCGAGCCAAATGGCTTGGAAGGTGTGAATAAGGTGGTAGTGGTGGGGGCCTTTTATAAGAGGAGAGGAGGGGCACTCTTGGAACTCATGAAATGTTACATTATTATGATATGCTTTTCAAATTCTAAAGGTCCCAAAATGATATATATCGAGGATAAGGTGATAAGGGTTCGAAATATACTCATCCAATAGGTTTTTGACAAGTGTAATCCTTTGATTTTACATTATCTTTTCATTTTATTTAAATCGTTAATTAATGAGGTAATCGCTGCATCATCATGGTGTCATAAATAATTTAATTTATTTAATGTCTAAAAATTATAAAAAAATTATCATGATGTAGGAAATCTTTTTATATTTTTAATGAATATTTATAGTCAAAAATATGACTTGTATAACCCCATTTAAAAATTGTTTTAGTAAAACAACTTATGTTTGTGACATTTTTATTTTAACTTTAAATAAAAGTTATTTATGTCATTTTCCTACCAAAGTGGATCCATGGGGTCCCCAAGTTGACCCATGGATTGTATTGGTCGTAAATGACACATAAAATAGTGGTAGGACAAGTGTAAAGGTATTTTCATATTTTTATAATATCATTTTTACCTTAAATTTCACTAATTACCTTTAATCGTGATTAATTAAACTTAAAAGTTACTATTCACCAAAAAATTATTTTAATCCCATTGAACCAAATTTTACTTCCTAATAAAAACCATGTATGTAGGATTTTTGAAAATCAAATCACAGAAGTGGTAGTGTTTCATTTAAACGAAAAATCAGTTTTTTAAATACCACTTAGTGGTTTCACTATTCATCAAAAATTAAAGTTTTTCAGAACGATGCCAAAATTTTACCTTAAGCTATAATTGATATTCCAAATTCAAAAATGATGTCTATTTTGAAAAATTCCAAACATATAAGTTGCATTAATTAATTTTATAATTAAATCCCGCTGTCACAACAAATAGCGTGTTTTTCAGAAACAATATATATCAAAAGATTGGCAATTGTTTATGTCCAATTTCAAATGTGAAATTAATTCTAATGAACACCATTGGATAAAATGATAAAAATATATTATAATTATACTTTAAAACCACTCAATAGTATAAGTTATTACTATAAATTATTTTTATTAAAAAAGTTGTTTTTAAGTATTTTTCACAATTCATAAAAAATTGGAAGTTCTCAGAAAATTACAAAAAGTTCAACTTAGGATAATTTCGATATTTCGAATCCAAAAATGAAGTCCATTTTGAAATATAAAATATATATAATTTCAAAAATTGGGTATTACTATTCATAATGGCTATTTTGATTGGTCGCGGTGTGTTAGAATCTCGAACTTGCGTACAATGCAAGCTATTGCATTATTGAAATAGAAGCATATCGTGGAAGCTCGGGGTGTTACATTCTCCCCTCCTTCAATAAATTGCGTCCTCACAATTTGAAATTTTTCTTTGAAAATAAAAGGTTGAAAATAGAAAATACCTTTGTGGAAAACCCACATCAGAAATATGGTTAATAAAATTTAGCCTTAATAAGAGGGAAAGGGAAATGAAAAAGTCACCACAAAATTTTGATCTCGATAAGGAGAACATTGGTGGAAATTAGAGACATATAATTGGAGGAAAAACGTAAATATTTGTAGGGAGTGATTGAGGTCATCAATCATAAACAAGTGTAAAATTGAGGGCCTCAAAGCCTTCAATCTATGTTGATTTAAAATATTATCCGTTCAACAAGACATAAGGTATTAGGATAACACATTTTTTGTTTTAATATCCCTTTACTAAATTTTAAGAATTAATTTATTCATAGAATAAGAGATAGGTTTATATATATATTTATTCTTGAAAATTAGAGTTTCAACCCTCAACTAATTTCTACCACAAACTCATCTTTCACTCAAAAAGATAATAAAACTCAAAAATATTATATTCATCCTAATCGTACAAGGTTCAAAATATTAACACATACCATTTAGATTAGGAAAACTATTTTGTAATAACCAGGGACTTCCTGTAGGCTAGTGGTAGGTAATAAAGGCCTGTCGCACTATGGTTGTGGGTTTGATTCCTGCAGCTTTGTCCGACGCGACGAGTTATGCCCCACCCTGCAGGCTGTCCTTTTCCTAAAAATATAGTATTATAATATTCCAAAAATAATCTTCAGAAATGTTTTAACCTTAAACAATATTATTCAAAGTTCAACTTAATCCATCCCAACCTTTATAGTTATCCAAAATACCTCTATCCAGACTTTCTCTAAAATGTCTCTTAATTCCAAAATCAATTGCAACATTATATTCCCCAAAGAAAGTTAGGTTTCTCTTATTGTCACATACTAAAAATATGATTACCTTCATCATATTAAAACCTTAAAGAAAAACAAAACAAGTACTTCAGTACAGTCCTTATATATATCACATTATCCTTATAACCAGAATATAATCCCTGAGTCCAAAAGCACCAATACATTAATTATTCCACTTCTACTGTAGTAATAGCATAAGATTGTCCTTGATCCCCTGGCCTTTTCTGAGGTAAGTTTCCCTAACGCTTAGGACATTCATTTTCATGATGCCCCATTTCCCTACAATTGTAGCATTCAACATTGATAGCCTCTTTCTTTCCCTTACAATCACGAGCCTGGTGACCTTTTTCTCCACATTTATAACAAACTACCATTCCTTTTAGGCATGTACCAGGTTGATTCTTCCCAAAATTATCACATAATGGAAAATCCTTCTTTCCCCTTTTCCCTTTATCTGTCTCTTGTTCCACCGTTCTCTTCTTCTCTTGCTTTACAATGTTGTCATAAGACTTAGAGAATTCCTTTTCTGTCTTGATAGCACACAAGACAATATCTTCGTATGATGAGAAGGATTGTGATACTAATGCTCGACGGAGAAATGGTTTTAACCCATCAAAGAAATGATCAATCTTACTTCTTGGGTTACGTATATAATCTGCAGCATGCCTCGCTAACCTTGTAAAGTTAGCCTCATACTTTGCGACATTCTCATCCTCCTTTTGTCTCAGACTCAGAAATTTCCTTTCCATATCTGCTCTATGGTCACAGGGAAAGTACTTTTCTAAGAAAATCTCTTTGAACTCCCTCCATTCCATATTCAATACTTCATCATCTTCCTTTGTATTTTGAATCAATGACCACCATTGATCAGCATCTCCAGTGAGGCGGTAGACTGCCATGACAACCTTCTCCCTTTCACTACTCCCCAAGGCATGGAATATTTTCTCTAAGGAGTTTATCCATTGCTCAGCTACTAATGGATTTGTACCCCCATTAAATGTTGGCGGTTGTTGCCTCATGAAGTGGTCTAACATTGATCCTCCACGTTACGGATCAGGGTGCTCCATATGAGTAAGGTTATTATTCATAACCTGAGTGAGTTGTCCCAGTATGGTAATAAGTTGATCAGCACCAGTTGTATCTCCAAATCCACAATAATTATCTTGAGCAGGAGGGCAATCCCTACACGGAGTGCGTGCATTGATACAGTTTCCATTCCTTCCACAAGGCACCATTTCTAAACAATGGAATAAACTAGATTAGTTTATGAATCAAAATACATAATTTCATACCTATAAAATACTTAACATAAATTGAACTATTTATGGATATAATCCATAAAAATGTTTTCTTTGAGGAAGTATATACTCATAACCCTTCATAGTGGTTTGTAAAGAAAATGAGAATTATCCTAAGAATATCCCCCGGGAGTGTCGTAACCAAGAGTACAACAAGGCCCGTTGTCGTGCACCAGTTCCCGTTCGAGTCTAGCTCAAAGTGGTGTTTTTGGGTTTTACCCCTAGGTACATCTATGCCAGAGCTACCTCTACCTGCTCGTATCTAGACAGGGATGTATTGCTTGGAAAACTCACAAAATCTCTACAACAAAAAAATTATAGGAAGTTCTTCTATACTAATCCTCAAAGTCTATATTTGGGCTATGCGCTCTAATCAGAGTTTATCTAAATCTAGCTTCCAAGGTTAGTACTAAACTGCCTCCGATACCAACTGTAACGCCCTGACCCCAGTTACCCAGAGTTGGTGCATTACTTCGTAACATTGGCATGATCATAAAAGATCAAGTCTCGAAAGACTGATTAGTTTAGTAGCCTTGGAAACACTAGATACATTCATAAATGTTACATTACATTATAAAGTGAAAAAATACAATAACAAAGTCTCCATAGTCCACACTTCTATCCTCTTCAAACTATCCCTGCAGGTCATTCATAAAATACTTCTTCACATCCTGGAAAATATTAAAACATTGAAAGGGGTGAGCTCAGATGCTCAGTAAGGATAAAAATATTGCGGAAGCATTCATAAATAAACATTAACATTTAAGGCAATGTATAACTAAAACAAAAGCCTTTTTAAAATTGAACTTCAACATAATATGGAAAAAATAAAATTAAATAATTTCATTTACTTACTTACATGGATATTCTACTAGTCAAATAATCACATGTAATATCAATAACCACTTTCATAATGATGGAATGCATAATTCCAGACTATCATAACCACGTATCCAAGGCCTCGTGCCAAGACCACAAATAATATTTTGTCAAGGCCTCATGCCAAGACACTAGTTTGTCTCATGAGACCTACCGATGCATCGAGGAGCTGTAGCGGGATCCACCCGTCACTTATTAAGTCCAATGAATTTCTCATATGAATAGGTTTAAACATATCATAAACCATAACATAATCGTATCACATAAAACATTCATAAAGGAAACATAACATTTCCACATTTCAATCACAAGATATCAATACAACACATTGATATAATAAAAATGCTTTCAAAACCATTTTCAATACCAAAATAAAAGAAAGTTAAAACTTTGTATTTATTTTTCATTAAAAAAAGTGATGGCTTGTAAAGGAAGCCGAAACTCAAATAATGGTCATGGCGGCGGAGAAGTCGTTGTCGCCGCATACGTACAACAATAAAAACATTCCTTTTTGTCGTTTAGTAAAACGCTTTTTATAAAAATATTCCTTTTGAATAAACGTAAAAGTCAAAGGGGTTTATACACCGTATAAAAGAAAGTTTTGTGTAAAACCAAATATGCCTTAATTAAAGGAGATTGAGACGAAGTCCTTACAAAGATCATTTTTAAAATAAAATAGATCTATTATGTGTATTCACTATAATTACACATAAAGAAATTAAAAATATAAGATATGACATAATAATATCATGACATAATTGGAAAGTAAGAGATTAACTCAAAGAATAGAAATTGGGTTAAGAAGTTCCCTCACCTCGTGTCCGAATTCACTCGACCGTTCTTTGATCTCCTGAATAATAATCTATAGTTAATCTATACCTTCTTAAGAACCTTTTTCAAGTTCATTATTCCTTTTATATCACTTATTACCATGTCATGAACATTATGTAATTATTTAAGTTTATAACGGTTGTTTTGTCGATCTTAGGTACTTGAGTCAAAAATAAACTTCTTATAATTACAAGTTGTTCATGTGGTGAAATATCCATTATATCCAGAATTATATTCATGATTTAGATATCATATATATCATATAAATCCAGTATATACATTCATTTATAATATTACGTAACATTTAGAGGTAAGAAATGAAATGCACCGTTCATGGAGACGGTAAGTCGTACGTACGCATGAACGCTACTTTCATTTATATTTCATATTTAATGGAATGAAATTATAATTATATAAAGTTATACTATAATTAAAGTATAATATAATATATAATACCATTTACTCCATCCTTTATACATCCCACATATGGCATTAACGATTCAAATCACTTTGAGGGGGCGGTAGTCCGCACTTCCTAAAATGAAATTATCGCGTTTACCCATAATGGAAATCATAAAGTATGCCATAAATGATAAATACATAAGAATAAGGAAAACATAAACATAATATGTACATAATATATGAAAATAGTTTCATCAAAATGGCCACCATTAGAGGTGTTAAAAGAATATTGAACAATCATCGTTTCGTGAGGCAGTATTTCACCACCCACAGAAACAGTATGTTCTTTAACCATTAGACGGAGGTGTGTGTAAGTGTAAACCAAATAATTATCTTAAAAACATACTAGTATATTTTAGATACTGGTGTTGTTACAAAATAAAGTAATAAAAAGAGTTTAAGGGGTTGGAGAAGCAAAATAAAACAAAACAACATTAGAGAAGACATTACCTTAAAATCGGGTAACTCTTTTTGATTTGAGCCAAAGTCTTCCTTGGGAAGACTTCTTCCCAAGGTGAGGCTTCTAGGAGTAATATAGGAAAGTGGATAGAGTATTTGGGAAGAGGTTGGCCGAGCCAAATGGCTTGGAAGGTGTGAATAAGGTGGTAGTGGTGGTGGCCTTTTATAAGAGGAGAGGAGGGGCACTCTTGGAACTCATGAAATGTTACATTATTATGATATGATTTTCGGATTCTAAAGGTCCCAAAATGATATATTTAGAGGATAAGGTGATAAGGGTTCTAAATCTACTCATCCAATAGGTTTTTGACAAGTGAAAGCCTTTGATTTTACATTATCTTTTCATTTTATTTAAATCGTTAATTAATGAGGTAATCGCTGCATCATCATGGTGTCATAAATAATTTAATTTATTTAATGTATAAAAATTATAAAAAAATATCATGATGTAGGAAATATTTTTATATTTCTAATGAATATTTATAGTAAAAAATATGACTTGTATAACCCCATTTAAAAATTGTTTTAGTAAAATAACTTATGTTTGTGACATTTTTATTTTAACTTTAAATAAAAGTTATTTATGACATTTTCTCACCAAAGTGGCTCCATGGGGTCCCCAAGTTGACCCATGGATTTTATTTTTCGGACATGACACATAAAATAGTGGTAGGAAAAGTGTAAAGGTATTTTCATATTTTTATAATATCATTTTTACCTTAAATTTCACTAATTACCTTTAATCGTGATTAATTAAACTTAAAAGTTACTATTCACCAAAAAAATTATTTTAATCCCATTGAACCACATTTTACTTCCTAATGAAAACCATGTATGTCGGATTTTTGAAAATCAAATCACAGAAGTGGTAATGTTTCATTTAAACGAAAAATCAGTTTTTTAAATACCACTTAGTGGTTTCACTATTCATCAAAAATTAAAGTTTTTCAGAACGATGCCAAAATTTCACCTTAAGATATAATTGATATTCCGAATTCAAAAATGATGTCTATTTTACAAAATTCCAAACATATAAGTTTCATTAATTAATTTTATAATTAAATCCCGCTGTCACAACAAATATCGTGTTTTTCAGAAACAATATATATCAAAAGATTGGCAATTATTTATGTCCAATTTCAAAGTGAAATTAATTATAATGACCACCATTGGATAAAATGGTAAAAATATATTATAATTATACTTTAAAACCACTCAATAGTATAAGTTATCACTATAAATTATTTTGATTAAAAAAGTTGTTTTTTAGTATTTTTCACTATTCATAAAAAATTGGAAGTTCTCAGAAAATTACAAAAAGTTCAAATTTGGATAATTTCGATATTTTGAATCCAAAAATGAAGTCCATTTTGAAATATAAAATATATATAATTTTAAAAATTGGGTATTACTATTCATAATGGCTATTTTTATTGGTCGCGGTGTGTTAGAATCTCGAACTTGCGTACAATACAAGCTATTGCATTATTGAAATAGAAGCGTATCGTGGAAGCTTGGGGTGGTACAATATGTGTGTATTTCTGGGACAAAAGTTTGTTTAAAAATGGTTTTAACCCTTAGAATGGAATGAAATTACATGAAAATTATTTATAAAAAATTTCAAAATAGATTTTTAAATATTATGAGTTATTTTTAAAAAATGTTTTAGATTCTAGATTTTATTGTTTTACATTTTAATTTTTCATTAATCAATTTTCAATCCAAGTGTTTGAGTGTTTTAGAGTGTTTAAAATTTTTGATATTGGATTTTTCATTTTAAAGGGGTGTGATAACCTTTTTGTATGATATGTTAAATTTATTTAAAACCATGGATGATTTCAAATGTTGTTTTGAAGGAAGTGTGATTTCCCATTTGGTGTCTTGTGATCTCTTGAGGGTATGTTTTATATTGTTTCATCTTTTTATTCTGTTCGTGCATATATTTTATTTTGGGAAATTCTTGTGAGGCTATAAGATGCAAGGAATAAGTTATTTCAAATTATTTATAATTTTATTATGATGGTTCATTCATGATCACTTCCATTTAACTATTAATGGGAGACCTTATGGACCAGAGTAGGTGAATTAGGCGATTCAATCCTCGAGTTAGATTGTTATATTTTCTAGGGACTTTGTCCATGAGACCAAGAGTGACTATATCATTAATGTTCTCTCTAGGACAAAGATAAATCATGGGAGGAGTGTTATCTATGGAACTAAGGTTTTGGAAGTTACCTCCCTTTATTTTCCATATTGGTAGTGTGAAGATACAGTTGTTGGGACTGAGGAGGTTGGTGTAGGGAGAGTGTGGAGAGATCTTTCTTGCCCAGAGCATCATGTTTCCATCGGTAGTCCAGATTTTTTATTTGATTATGGATTGATGTTTTTAGGTGTTGTTGAATTATGGGTTGATACCTCTAAAGATAAATTTTTATCCCCAATGGAATGGATTGAGTGGCCTTAGGGATTATGTTTTGTGTTTAGGATGATGGCAAGAAAGGCGATTAAAACCCTAGGTTGGTTTTTTGGTATTGAATAGCAATATAGAAACCAAATTATTGATTCTTGATACTTTATATGGACTAATTCATGATTTGAATGTGGATATTTACCATGTTCCATAGTTGTGAATGGTTATGTATCTTTCTTGATTTTTCTATTTGGACCCCTTGATGCTTGTATTTTCCACCATGTTAGGTAAATGAGATAGGAGTCAAGGTTGGTATTGTGATACATTATAATCATTGGATCAGATTTAAATTGAGTCTTGTATTATAACTTAATTTATGCGATTTCACATGTAGTGTGAAATCAATTTTTTATGTGAAAAAATAGATTTCATAAGAAATATTTTTTTTGGATTTAAAAAATGGTCCTTAGGGTTTGTTTTAAAATGATATTTTTTTTTGAAATGGTTGATTTTATTTTGAAATTTGGAAAGTATTTTTTAAGTGTGATTGATTTTATAATCAATTTAACCTGGTGTTTTAAAATATGTATTTCCTGTTATAAGGGAAATTGGTAATTTTAAAAAATAAGATTTTTTGGCATGTATGGGTTTCTACCCATGGTGCATGGTTAAATTGATTAAATGTTTTGAAATTATTTCAAATGACTACTGTTTTATTTTATTATGAATCTCTAAAGGGTGTTTTGGTTTTAAAATTAGTTGATGTTTTTTTTGAAATTAGTTTTGGAAACATTTAAAATATAAAAATTCGAGTGAGATCTTAGGTTTGAAATTATAAAATGATTCCTATTTTATTTTTTTTTGTAAAAAAGGATTGAATTTAATGGTTTCAATAGGTTTTCAGACTCTTTTTTATGAGCATCATAATTTTAAAATAGGTATGTTTTGAAATATATTTTCATGATTTAGAAAAACGATTGATTTTATTTTCCCCTTGTGTGATTTTGGGACTCCTAGTTATGCTTTATAAGACATGACTACCTTGGAATTATGTATCATGTGGTTTAATGTAATAATTTTAGAAAGTAATTGTGTGGATGTAGAGTTCTTGTCTTTGGGGTATTTCCTCCTTTCATTTTTAACACTAACCAGGCTCTGAATAGAGTTTTATGTTTTCTCATATCCTCTTATTAGTGTTTATTGGAGTGATTAAAGATCAACCTGGGTTAGTGATTCTTAGAAATATCTTTATACATTTGGATTTGATTATGAACCTTGGTTTGATGGTTGTAAAGGTTAGGGATAGCTTTTTTGGAGACTCTTATGCAAGCTCTAGTTTGTAATTTTTGTTTGATTTATATTTGAGATGTTTGAGGTTGATGGAGTGTCCAATGTTTGGTGTATCCTTTATGTGTATGTTTGTGTATATTTTAAAATAAAAACCATTTCTAGGATTTATGGTCATTGAGTTTGGGGCATTTTTGGCATGAGGAAATATTTTTTGGTGTTTTCTTAGCTTCTGGTTATGAGAAATGGTTCTTTTGTGGAATGTATGTGCCTCGTTGTACAATTAAGTTTTTTTATTTCTCTAGTATGGTGAAAACCATGGGTAGTTTTTCTCTTATTGGTTTGTATATTGAAAAAATTGGGTGGGTGAATGGGTACCTAGGGTGTAGTTTTAATTTATATTAGATTATAGGTACCATCAATCTATGTTTTCTATCAGAATAACTGTGGTATGATAGTTTTAATTTCTTAATGGAACATGTTCATGATTTATGTGCTTCTTTGTTTTGGTATGCCATGGGTTTGGTGGTTTTATTTTTTGGTCCTTCAAGACGTTTCTATGTTTAATGACTTTATTTAGTGATTTTGATCCAATGTTTTTTATATTTAATATTACTAGTGGAGTTTTATAAATTACCTTAGAGATTTCAGGAATGTTTTTTTTAGTTATGTCCTCTCATTTTGTGGAAAATAGGTCACAATTTGTTCCAAAATTTTAGAATAATTCTAAATTACGGGGAGATCTCCTCTAGGTATCCACCTTTATACATTTTGTGTTTGAAAAGTTATTAATTGGTTATGCTTGAGAATATTTGGTTTTTCTTGATAATCAATCCTATTTTTTAAGGACCCATAATTTTCCTTAAGGTTTTACTTCACAATTCATCTCTATCTATCCTTTACTTGGAACTATGCATTTTTTGGTTTATAAAGTGACATGGTTGGTAGAAATGCGACACCAACCACGTCACTATTACATTTTATGTTATTTTCTAAGATTGATATTTGTTTTATGTTTCTAATAAGTTTCATCTTAGATGTATGAAAAATTTATAGTTTTGTTTTGGGGAATGTTTTCGGCAAACAAATTTGGGTTAACTATGAAATAACCCTTATATAGTTCCAAAAACCCTTACATGTAGTTTATTTTAATGACAACGATTTGGGTTTCATGGGATGTGTAAGGAAAAATTCAAACCATGTTACAAGAATGAGAATAAGCTTTGAAATTTGATAGTTCCATTTTAAATTTCTGGCACATAGTTTTTCAACTATGAAAATTTCCTGACATCCTAAGTTGGTTTTTGGTCTAAGAAGTGACCTACACATGATTAGAACATGGTTTGGTAAATTTTTTGACCAAACCATGTGATATATTGTGATTTATTAAAAGTTTATTTTTTCAAAAATCCCCAGCTTGATTTTATCCCACTAGTCTTCATTTCATCTCCCTCTCTTTCGAACTGACCTATCACACCTCCCTGGGAGTATCCACACTTATTTATTTCATTTTTTGGATACTCTCCTCAGTTTCAAGAATATTACCTCTTGGTGAGTACTTCTATGCCTCTTCCTCGATTATATATCTATTTTTATATTGATTTTAGTTATTACCTTGAATTTTAAAATCCATAGGGACTCATAATTTGGTTTGTAGTGAATTTAATCATAGACAACTGATTTTTTTGGGCTTAAGAAGGACATGTTGGGGTATGGATAATTTCTTTCCATTTTATGTGAAAACTTATATTTTATTTTCTATTTCATCGAGGTAGGTGTTTATTTTTTATAAATTTTTATTACATGCCTTTGAATGATTGTTTGTTTCAAATTTTTTCTTTATTAATTTTATTTCTATATGTGTATACATGATGGAGAAATGGTGGTTTTTTAATGGTTTTGACCATTGTCTTTGAATATGAATCAATTATTTTTTTGTCAAAATTACAAAGTGGATTTTTAAAGTATGTGTTTTTTTAAATGAAGTTCTTGATATTGGATTGATTTTTTTTAAATGGTAAATTTTTATGAGTTTATTATCAAACCAAATGATGGGATATTTTACTTTAAATGGGTTTGATAACACTTTTGTATGAATTTTTAAACGAGTTTAAAAACTTTATTGATTTTGATGGTTGTTTTAAGTGAAGTTTGAGTTCCCAGTTGGGTTTAAATTTTTTTAATGAAATTTATTCACATGATTTGATTAATATGAGGTTTGAAAAGTTTGGGTTTCCTTAGAATTACATGTGTGTTTTGAAAAAAATTATGTTTGGAAGCATATGAAAAATGAGTTTTCATGATAATATGTGAGGCCTTCTTTATCCTCGTGTGATTGTTGTTACACTTATGGTTTATTATGATCCTGTGAGGGGTTGTTCTGTACTATTTCAAAATTTTATGATTTTCATGCATATAAATTATTGGGGAAAAATATTATAAGGTTTTATGAGGAGAGGTGTGAGTTATTTCAGTTGATTTATATTTGGAATGTGATGGTTCATTTTTTTTGAAATGCATTTGACTTTTCATGGGAGAACTTGCTGATGGGGGTAGGTGGTTGAGGTGGTTAAAGCCCAAACATTGGTTACTAATTTTTTAGTAATTTTTCCATGGGATTGATAGAGTACTTAGAAGGAATATTCTACATGGGACTAAAATAACCCATGGGAGGAGTATTATACTTGGGATCAAGGGAGTTCATGGGAGGTTAGGATTAAGAGATCCCATGTGACTGAGAGAGCCCAAAGGAAGAATTAGAGAGATTTAAAAAATAATTTTACACTCTTTGTGATTATAAAACCTTAAGTTATTTAATTATTGATAGAGACATTTTATTATATCCCATTGGTTAGATCCCATGAAACTATGATTTTATTTAAGATCATTTTAGAGGACATATTTTTTTTCTTCGATTGTAACCCCTGATTCTTTTATGATTTTTTGGAACCTATGTTTTTTTGTTTATTTATCATTATCACGTGACATACAATTTTGGTTCCAATTTTTGTTATATAATTTTTAATTACATTATTTATTTATTTTCAAATTATCTTGGAAAGGGTTTGTGAAAGGTTTTGAATGAATGAAAGTGTAAGTGTGATTTTAATGTGGTTTCAAATTATTTTTTATTGAGAAAAAAGTTGTTTTCTTTTAATATGAAATACTTTTTTCCCAAATAAATTTTGGATTATTTATAAAAGGAATAATAAATGATTTTTTTCAAACTCTATTGGGTGTGGGTTTTAAAAATGTTGTTTTAGGCCACCGTATTTCATTTTACTTAGGAGTTGGTTATTTAAATATGTTTTTGAAAACCCTATGAGAATTGGAAACCTATTTGTGCTGTGAACTTTTAATATAAAAGTTGTATTTATGTAATGGTTTTAAATTTTTATTTAAATATGGTAGTTGTAAAAGTATGCTTCGACTAGGGAAAAGTGTTTTCAAACAGATTGTTTATATTTAATGAAAATATAGAAAATGTGTTTTAACACAACTGTAATGTTTTTCATATTTATCTACGGAAAATATTATGAAAAAGTATATTTTTATACCAATTTAAAACTAATATTTTTATGTTTTAATATAAAATATACTACATAGATTCATCAGGTGGAAACATTATGGATTTTTTAGGTCACACCTATATTTTATAGGTTCAGGTCAGTTCTGGCTTCATTCATTCCCACTAGCATTTATAAGGGAGTTTTTCACTTGGATAATGACCATGGGTTACATATAGAGTTTTTAAAGATGGGATGGAGATTTTATTTTTTTCCCTAGGATTTTGTATTGGCCATTTAAGCCTATTATATTTGATACTTTGGATTTATTTCCATTTGATGCTACTGTTGACTTTTTTTGTATGTTGTTTATTTTTGATTTGATGTTTAGTTCTATCCATCTCTAGCCTGGTTAGTTTATGGATGTATTTACTCATTTTATTTATATTATTTTATGGGATCTAAAATTTTCTCAAGTAATATTCCATGATTCACATGAACTAGTTTTTATCCCATGGAGATGAGGGATTCCCTTTGATCTGTGTAGCGGGACATGTTGGGAGCTTGGTTAGATGACACCCCATTTTGTTTCATTGCATGGAACATATAAATTATACGATACATATTTAAATTCATTTTTAACACATATTATAGTAATTAATGAACCATAAATGTAATTTTTTTCTATAACATATTAGTTCATTACCCATATGCACTCCCCTTTCATTCTATGAGTCATTTTGGGACTAATTTTCGATAGAAGGTAGTATTTTAAGATTTATTCAAGTAATCCTTCCATGTAGAAATACTTGTTACATAGTTCATGAGTATGATCTATAGTCACCATGATTTGATGTGAATATTTGTATGGATCATAGGTTGTTGATCCAAAGGGTCTTATGTGTGAGATAACCTAAGAATCTTGAATGGCTTGAAGGACTTATTTTAATTTTATTTTTGGATAATACCACTTTTAAGGGTTTAAGGGGAACCCTTAAATGACCCGTAGGCCCAAGGCACAAGGCCCATACATGACCCAATACATTAACTCAATGAACCAAGACCTGACACACTTGAAAAAGTCCCTCCCTAGCATCTGTATCTTGTAGGCGCCTAGCTTCCCACCTTGTATTGTTGATCGGCTAACATTGCCCCGTGTAGAGCTGCACGTTTCCTGGTCCAGATGGAAGTTGACATACCCTCTCAATCTTTTAATATGGTTGTCTCTACTATGGTGGTTGCTATTTTTTCTCTAAATCCTCATATAGGATTTCTCCTGTGTGGTATGTGCTTCGTTATTCTTTTCTGTGGCCCGAAAGCCCTATGGCCCGAAGTCCATTGGTGGCCCTAAGGCCCTACAACCTAAAGTACTAATGGCCCAAAGGCCTTTCATGTCCCTAAGTCCATAATACCCATAGTCCCAAAATAGTGGTCTAAAGTCCCAAATCGAATGAATAGTGTTGGCTTCTAAAGTACCGAACAATACCTGCTATAGTAATGCTACAATAACTAAGAAATTCACCCTCACCCAGATTTGATCCTAGGTCTCTTGGATTCAAATAAGGATCCTCTAACACTCAAGTACAAGCTCATTGGTGATAACCAAAGAAGTTTTTGGGGTAAATCTTTATATAAAATATTTTACAAAATTAAAAACTATTTATTGAACTCACACAACCCTAATGTATATTGACCAAAAATTATTAGGATCATTTTTTTCACTTTCTTAAGGTGATAATTTTATAGTTACTTAACTATAATTTTACCAAATATAACCAATCATTTCTTAATCATTCTAGTGTTGATTATGTCATATAGATAATAAAGTAACAAAAGAAAATGGGACACCATGATTTTTACTTGGTTTTCCCACACTGGTCTAATCTAAGGAGCATACATGAAAAATGTTTAGGTGTAATAATATCTGTTATGATATATTAATGATTGGTTACTCTTTCTTAGGGTAACACCCTCTTACAATTGTTTTCAGTTGACTAATTTCAACACAAGTGTCACTCCTAAAGATACAACCTCTCTTCATGCTCAATGCTACAAAAAAGGTTAAATATGTTGACACATAGGATCAAAAAAAACTTTAACTAAAGTTGTGTTACATCGAGTGTGGGTTGGTGAAAATTGAAATACCTAGGATACTCATTTATATATATACATTGAATCTATCCATAAACAACATCATAAATCTATAATACATCATAGAAAATAATTTAACTTTCTTGTTCTTTCAAGCCAGATTTATAGAATGTTTTAAACTATCTCTTTTGGAGTAGGAATTTATTTTACATGATATACACTCTTCTTAAATATTGTATCTCAGATTTCATAGTTTTTATTATCTTCTTATTATATTAGCAGTAAAACTATTCTTCTCCATTTTATGTAAAGTTTCATATAATATTACAAATGTATATCTATTCCTATATTGTTCTACTGATATCTTGATAATTATATTTTATTTATCACTCTCTTATGGATTATGTTATTTTTACAAAGAACTATATTTCCACATGTTTTATAACCAACCAAATAAGGAGTTAATGAAAAATCCTAAAATATTTCCATAAACTTTAGTTTAGTTAGAAAAAATATTACTATATGAAATATTTTCATATTCAAATATATGAAACATCAATAATACAACACAAGGAAAATCTTGTTTGAATGCATAATGATATTTGTGGTCTTCCTCATAATAAATGTATTGAAATTATTTATAATATTCAAATTAGTTTCAACATTATTTATCTTTGGTTTAAGAGTTCATTAACACAAGTCAAATAACATTCCTCTAAATCTGGCTGATATATCTCTATATAAATTCTTCATTTACACTCCCTAAAAATAGAATCATGTATCAAATTAAATTTACAATTATATTTTGCTTCATAAAAACCTATTAGTGTATCATAATAGGGTAATATTTTATATGTGAAAAACATTTATATAAAGTAATGGTTTCATACACACTACTTATTTCATATGAAATATTTCTTTACCTTGATACCTCTTATATGTGCACATGGAATTTCATTTCACACAAGACTACTATAATATCATTTGTTCATATTTTTTTTGTATCTATGATGTATCCTACGAAATGATCATATTTTCTCTCAAGATTCCATTTGATCATAGATATAAGTATTTGAGAAATGCATGTCTAAATCTAGGGATACAAGATAGATGTTGAAGATAATTAAAATGATATCATATAATGTTTTTGATTCATGTATTTATGGAATAAATATTTATTATATTTATAACCATCCCACATCAAAAGAATCATTGGGATAAATCTTCTTTATAATCCACAACATGCCTAGGCTAGGTTAGGAATCCCTTAGGGAGACCCTATCTGATGGGTTACCATGTCACCCCTAACTATGACCTATAGAAGTTCCTCTATGAACTTCTTTCCTCTACTCATTACAACACCAACACACACTAGTATCGTGATATACATTACCACCTTTGGCTTGTCTCAGATATTGAATCTTTTGGTTGACATGAGTGTGCCATTCCTTGAACAACCTATAGGGGATTGCCCCCATTTTTAATAACTCCTCAAAAAATAAAGAGGTTAAAAATACCTTTAAATATACATATATATATCTTATTTCTTCCTCACACTATACCACTAATCCTAGATAAATAACATCAAAGGATTTATTTAAAATATCACTTAAGAATGAACCTATAATAATCCTCTATGAATGACCAATTTATTTAACAAATCCAACATCACATGCATTAAGAACCATTAAACCTATAATCATTATTGAAAAATAAAATATTAATCCTCAAGTGTTAAATAATACCCCTCTTTTTATTTTATTGAAAATATATCCTTAAATCTAAACCCATAAAATCACCACCAAATTTAATGACATATACAAGTTCATAAAAAATAAATTTTAGGTGGATTCTCCCTTCTATATAAGTGAAATATTAAAGGTTATATTTATAAAAGAAACATTCAAATCCCCCATTTAGGTTTTAATTTCATTAGAAAAAATATTCATCTATATCCCCCATTTTTCAACAAAATACAAGAGGTGTTGAGTCAAAAGAATAAATTTTACACTTTATAAACCTAAATTTGAAAATCAAAATATACTTATTAAAAAAAATCATTTTTCTAACTTCTATATCTGTGAAGTTCTTTAAACATTTTATAGTAAAATATAATATTATACCAGATGGAGAATGCACATTTTACTAGATTGAACATTCTTATGTATACTGGAGTGACAAGTACTTTGAAAATCATACAGATGAATACCATGTTTACTAGATAGTTGGTTTAAAAATATTTATCGATAAAGTTTAGAAAACTTTATTGGAAAATGTCTTACAAAGTCTATAATACTGATATTATCAGAAAAAGGAATACATGTAAATCAGAAGAACTTTTATTAAATAAACTTTATGAAGAACTTTTTACTTATAAACATATGAAATATCTTCATTCTAGCATATAGAACCTATATAAACATCAGTGTAGTAAAATAAGATGACTATTCAACAAAGATGTTATATTGAACCTTTCAAGTAAAGGAGCTCATCTAATTTCATTGCAACCAACTTAGATAAATTTAGAATATGGCCTTTGGTATTTCCCTTATAAATGGAAGCAAATCCAAGGAGAAAGAATATTTTTACAAATCTAACCATCTAAAGTTTCTTTTAATTTTTTGTAACCTCCTTTAACTAGATATCACTTGATTATAATCTTTAGAGATTTTTTTTATAAAGGAATACATTTTGATGATATCATTGTAAATTACTTAAAATAAATTTTATGTAATATATGTATCTAATATTTTTTGATCAACGGATCTAGGGGTAGAGAGATAGAAGGATAAATCCAATCAGTTTGATGAGGGTTCCCAAGGATAAGGGAAATATATTTATGTATGATATTTATAATCAAATCTTACTTTGATGAGGAATACAATCCTTAAAATATGGAAAATATCATGTATACCTTAAGTCAGGTTACATACTTCATTTACACTAAAGGTTAATGTGTTGATTTTTTTAATAATGATTTTTATATTTTTAAATACTTTATAACATTTTTTTAATTACTTTTACTTATTTCTAATGGTATTGTGAATGTTTATGTTTTTTTTCATTTTGTGAAAAAATATTTGTTACTATGATTATAAATTTTATCAGTGTAGAACTTCATTTGATTTTTTTTAAAGTGGTTGGTACAAATTGTATGTTTTATTTTTATAAAATAAAATTCACCCCTATTATGTTTAATTGTATACAATTTTTATCCTAAATTTGTTTTCATATATAGTTGCTACTTGTTTTAAACTATTACAAAATATTTTTTGTAGAAAAAAGTATCCTTTGTTCTTAAGATGGTAGAATTTTTTATTGGGACACTTGAAAATATAAATCCGAGAAGACCACCAATACTTTTTGGAGGTGATTATGAGTATTAGAGAGATTATATAAAGACATATATTGTCAATTTTTGTATTTATAATATTTTTCTAATGATGGTAAGTTATCAAATTGAAGACATGGAAGTTTATAATTTTATTAGAGAATAGAAATTTTAATATCAACCTAACAGTCAGGTTAGAAATAATATGCAATGATTAATGACCAAAAATATATAATCATATTTGATCATGGGAAACTACTGACAATATTTGGATAAAAATTGAAGCGAATCATTTTGGAACTACTAATGTTATTAAAACTATAAGAGTAATGTTACACGAATACTATAGAGATTTTTATTTTTTACCTAGTAAATCATTTTACTAGATGAATAACTGATTTATGAACATATAAAATAGTCTAAAATATATTGGATATAATGATTTAATAGATGATTAGTTGGTTGATAAAATTTTAGATATTATTTCAAATGAGTGGAAATCCAAGAGAACAACTCTAGATGATACTAAGAATATTAAAAATTTGATCTTAGGTGATCTTATTGGAACTCTCATAAAATAAGAGGGAATATTAAAAATATATTCTGAAAAGGAGAAAAATAAAGATGTTATATATGTTACCTATGCATGTATATTAGGAAAGGATATGAAAACATGGATTGTTTATTGTTATTTAGGTTTTGTTAAGTTTTTTCTTTCTCAATGTTATCACTGAAGAGTTTTTAGTATCTTATTTTTGGTTTTATTCATTCTTGGTTATGCCGGATACTGATCTTGTTTTTCATCATGGTAGCATGATTTCTCATCGGCCGATGGCAACATTGATGTTGAACTTTAGATTCTCCATGGTTATGGTTATGGATATCGTTAAAGCGGACACTATTAAATGTTTCATGTTATCTCCTCTGGTGGTGAGGATGGCGATGATGAGCTATGATTATGGAAAATGGTAGTGAAGTGATCGGCCTCTTGGTTTTAGGTATCCTTGTGATGGATGATGGTTTCTAGAGTGAGGTGGGTAAGCTTGTGGATCGAGGTGGCAATGATAGTTTTTCTGAATTTTAGTTTTTGAAATTTGAATGTTAAACATTTGAATTTTGAATGTGGTGTGTGGGGTTTATGTAGACGTGGGTATGCGGGAACAACTGACTATGTTTGTATGGTTCCCACTTTTTCCAAAAGTAGATATTTAAAAAATTAAAAAATGGTTGTGCTGCATCTATATTAGGAAATAAAAATATATCTTTTGAAAAAATTACAGAGTCATATAAGAAGAATAATGTTAAGGTTGATACTGAAAGTATTTCATTATAAGATAGTGAGAATAAACTTTCTCAACTTTCTAAGAGGATGAATTTAATTATTGTAATGAGATATTTTAATTATATATAAAATATGAATTCAAAATAGACATGTGATAAGAAATGAACTTCTAAGATGTATTTCTATGAATGTCACAAACATAGTCATATAATATCAGAATTTCCAAGAATAAAAATACGGAGAAAATAATATAATTCTGGTAATGTTCTACTAGAATGAAGGAAATAAAAATTTAAAATATTAAGACCCCTACACTGAAATTAACATAGATAATTATTCAAAAAATTCCTTATATTACACCAATGATGAACATAAATTAATGGTTTTTATATATAAATTCCAAAGGGAAAATAATATTTTATAGAAAAGTTATCCACTTAACCCCTAAAAAATTTAACTTTGAATGAAATATATCCTAATTTAAATGATTAATATTGTTCTAAATCATCAGAAGAAGATAAATTTTTTACATTTGATAATAAAAATACTATGACTAGTTTTAAATAAATTACAAGATATGATACTATTTGGGAGAAACAAAATAACAATGTTAAGAAAGACTAAAAATTATAAGGAATAACACAACATAAAAAATTATATAATTAAAAAACATTCCTTATAGATTTTAAATAATACTAAAAAATTAGATAATAAAACTAGTTCTAATTCTACTAAAGAAGACCAAAATCTGGACATAAAACTAAATTCAGAAAATACATATTCTAAAACTTCTTCTATCAAATTTTAATTATGTAAATAAAAATGTAATAATCTATGAATATATTTGAAACCACATATAAATAATTCTAAAATTGGTTACAAAACAATAAAACATCATTTTAAAAATAATTACTTTGTTCCAAAAAGTGAACCCTTATCTACTAAATATATGAGAGGTGTAAATTAGAATAACAAATGGGTTTTTATAAAGTTTAAATATTTTTGTTTCCATAAGGTTTATAACTCAAAATAATTAGAAGATGATTAAAATAATAAATTTGGGATGATGATGATTCATAAAGTGATTTTTTACTAATAATTATATACTTAAGAAAGACTTTATACCAAAATCCTAATTTTTACATTTTAGGGAAATAAGATGAGTGCCATCATTTAGAAAATCTGGAACATGGATAGTGGTTGTTCTAGCCACATGATTAAGAATAATAAATTTTTCCAAAGGATTATAAATGTGAATGTTAGATAAATATCTTTAAAAGATAATGCTCAAGGAAAAATTTATGATATTTTTGATATTGTACTTATTTTAAAAAATATAGTTTTAAATGTTTTATATGTTGTAGTTCTTAAGAAAAATATCATTAGAATAAGTTAATTATCCGGTGAATGTTATATTATGAACATTAGTAATGATAAATATAATGATCAAAGTTCAGAAGGTAAATTTATTCCTTTTTCTGAATTTTATGAGAATATTTTAACTTTATATATAAAAGAACTTAGAATACATGATCTACCATGGATAAGCGAAATTGAGAATAAATCATGGTTATTAAATAAAAGGTTAGGAAACAATAATGTAATAAATTTATCTAAAATATCTATTAAAGGGTATGTTATATATTTTCCAAAGTTAAGGGTTAATTATTCTAAGGTTCACAATCATTTCCAATTCAACAAGAAACACAAGTCATGATTTAATTATATCAAGGAAGTTTTAACTATAGTTGGTTTATAGTTAGTGAACATGGATTTATTTAGTCTAATAAAAAATGGATGTATTAGATGAAAATATAAATTATATAACTTGATTGATGACTATACTAGATATATGTGGGTCTATTTTATACCTAAAAGGAAGAATATTTTTTTTTTAATTTTAAAATTTTGTTTCCTGTGTTGAAAATTCAAAAATTCAACATTTAGAAAATATTCATAGTGATCACAGTGGAAAATTTGTAAATTTATATTTTGAAACTTTTTTTGTAATAAATTTATTATAGATAAATTTTATACTTCTAGAACACCTCATCAAAATGGTTTTGTTGAATGAAAAAAATTGTGTTCTTCAAGAGATTACTAGAACAATTTTTAGTGAATACTTAATTTCTAATTTTTTTGGGCAGAAGTTATTAGTACTTCCTAGTATAATATATATAATGATTTAAATAGAACATTTCTTAATACATATTCTTATAAGTTTTGGATAATATGAAATTCAAAACATTCATATATTAGAGTTTTTGGATATAAATTATTGATTATGAATATTAAAAAAAATTGACATAAATTTTTCTTAAAATTTAATTAAGGAAGTTTTATTAGATATTCAACAATAAGTAAGGATTATCATGTTTTTAAGAAAATAAATCTTACTATTGATGAAACATTTCTTGTTGAATTTGATGAAAACAACCCTTTTGTTTCTAAACAACCCAAAACCACATCTTCTGATGAAATTTATAAAACTATTTTTCAACCCCTTTTGGAAAATTCATCACACGAGAGAAAAATTAAAGAAAATGTTTATAAAGTTATACCTCTTGGAGAAACCTAAAAAGTTGTTGAGGAAAAAAATATTAATCCATGGAATCACCCTATTAATAATATCATTGTTGATGTAGATCAACTAGTAAAAACTATAAGTTACTTAAAAAATAAATATTAAAATTTTCATTATTATCATAGTTGAAAACCATGAATCCATCCAAGGATTAGGTGGTAAATATTGGATAAGGAAAATACAAGATGAAATTAATAAATTCAAAAGAAATAAAGATTGGACTTTGGTAGAATGTCCTAATGATTTGACTAAAATGGATATTCCATAATAAATATGGTGAAAATATAATAATAGTAAGAAATAAGGCAAGGTATATTACAAAAGGTTATAATCAGTAATAAAGAATAGACTATGTAGAAACTTTTTCTCAAGTATCTAGACATGAATTTATTCGTATACTTTTAACCTAAAAAAATTCTTAAATTTTATACTTTATAAAATAGACGTGAAGTGTGTTTTTATTAAAAAATATGTACAAGAGGATGTTTATGAAGAATAACCACCTAGTTTTTAAAATAAAAAAAACTATCGATAATGCTATTATATATACTAAGGAACTCTATGGATTTAAACAAGCCTCAAGTGCCTATTATGATATACTTAAAGGATTTTTTACTTATGAAAAATATTTTTAATGGATCTATTAACCCAACACATTTTCCCAAAGATGTTTTTAGGAAACCATCATTGTTAAAATTTATGTAGATGATATTATATTTGGATCAACTAAAAAATTACTTTCAAATTCCTTTATAGATCTTATGATGTCTGAGTTTGAAATGATGATGATGGGTGAACTTATGTTTTTCATAGGATATCAAATTTATCAAAAACCAGATTTAAACCTTTTATCTCAATAAAAGTATATAATATATTTATATAAAAGGTTTGGATATAAATTTTTTTAATTTTTAAATACCCCTATCAGAACATGAAAACCTTAAGATAAAGATGAATCTGGGAATCTAGTCGATCAAAAAAAAATTAGGCGATTGATTGGACATTTACTATATATTATAGCTATTCAATCAGACTTAATGTTTTATATGATTATGTATGAGATTTAAATATAATACTAAGGAATCCCATCATAAAATTTTTAATTTAATTTTTTTACCTTAAGGGAACTATGGATATTGGATTATTTTATTCATTTAAAAATGAATTTGAACTAAAAATATATTTAGATGCTAACTTTGGTGGATGCCAAATGGATATAAAAAGTGCATGTGAAACTTTCCATTTCTTAGGAGAAGCTTTAGTTTCATGGTATTACATGGAACGACACTTGGTATCACTTTCCATTAATAAATCTAAATATATAGAAACTGGAAGTTTTTTTATTTTAGTGATGTTGATGAAATGCACACTCAAGGATTTTGGAATCAGTTTTAGTAAAATTTCATTTTTTTGTGATAAAAAAGTGTCATATATTTAAGTAAAAAACCAACACATAACTAATTAGATAAGAAAATAGATTTAAAATACCATTTCCTTTGGGACATAACACAAAATAAAATATTATTTTATAGTTTATAGAAATATAAGAATAACATGTTGGTATTTTTTAAAAATATCTTAATTTCAATAGATATGAATACATTAAAATTAATCATGGAATAGTCAACATAAAATTACCATTTATCTATACTTCATTTAACTATATATTTATAGTTAAAAATTTCTTAAAAAATTGGGATAACATTTTTCCAATGTTTTTAACATTTTCTTAGTTTTAATTAATGATTTATTGAACTATGTTTCATATGATTTGGATTAATATTTTCAAAAAATGTTTTTTCTTATGTTTTGTAAAAAAATATCATGACATAATTTTTCTTGAAAATTATAATTTTCGTCGAATTGAGCTTCATCTAAAATTTCAACATAGAGAATATTTAGTTATTTTTACTATATAATCATGATGTTCATATTATTAGATATATATTTGTAGGAATGTTTATGTAAACTTTATCTATGAGGTAAATTTTCTCTCTCTATCATTTTTTAAACTTTTTTGTGCTATTTATAATCCTTGAGATTTTTTTATAATTTTTTTATAAAATTTTAAGTTTCATTGGAATATTTTTTGATAAAACTCAGAGATTTTCTAATTATTATTATAAAAATTTGAGAGTTAAAAAATATAAAACGTTCTTCTATTGTTTATGCCATAATTTTTCAAATATTACATGTTAAATTTTATTTTTTTAAAGATAATATCTTAACTATTAGATATGGTTTGAAGTTAGATCATATCTCTTAGTGAGACTATATAAATAGAAGTTGTGAGTCACCACTTCTTCTCTAAAAAATTAATTCTATAGAGTGCTATTTAATTTATAATTTCTTTGTTTATATTGGTTTTCAAGGTTTTTTTTGATCTTTCATAGTTCTTATGATATTTCTCAATTTGTTTGATCATAAATCATGGATTCCTCATATGAATTTTCTATAAGAGAAACAATCAAAGGGATACTTATTGAAAAATATTGGTTTAAAAGATATAACCCCTTTTAAAATCAGAAATTATTTTTCAAGGGTGGGAATCCCAATGTGTGTGATAAGAATATTTTGTATTATACTATATGATGTTAGAAAGGTTATTATATATTTTTTATGAGTTCAACGAAGTTAATGGGAAGAAAAATTTATCTTTAAATTTTTTTTATAAACACTATAATCTCAAAATAAAAAATATTGCTAATATTTTTAAAATTGATAAAGAAGAAAAATATTTATTCATTACACATAAGTTAGCTAAGAAACATGGAAATTTTGAGAAAGAAAATGTAGAGACCTATTTGCTTCATAACTATGATAATGTCATAAAAGTATACCATCATGTAGTAGAATAAATAATTATAGCATTGTGGATTAAAAAATTCCTGATTCCAAAGAAAGAAGATTGAAAAAATTTAAATGTTTAAGATATCTACGTGTTATATTTCCTACTCAGCAAGAGGAAGTTAATTATTATTAGGTTCATGATAGTTAATATCTAATATATCAATATCAGAATATTGAAACCCAAAATTATCATATATCTATGATTTTTCATCTATTTTTTCTTCAGTTTCATGAATGATTATTATTTTTTGAATCTCATGGTACCAGTAATAGAAAAAATGTCTCTATTTGGTGATTAAATTATAGAAAATAAAATGATTATTTTTGTTGCAAACTTGAAAAATTTTATATAAAATTCTATAAAATTTTCATCCACTAGTGATGTTGAAGATTTATAGAAGAAACTCATAGAGAAAAGAAAGGATACTGAATCTTCTAAAAATTTTCCTTTGTTTCCTTAGAAGGTTTAAAAAACTATGTCTCATGAAACATTCATTCATTTTATGAAAAGTAAAAAATAAAATATGGATAATGATTTCATTTTTAGTTTTTATGAAGTTGATGTTTTGGATTTAAAGGAACAAGTTCAAGAATGTTTGAAGGAAGAAGAAAGGAAAAAGTAGCAAGATATAAATGAAAAAATAAAGATAAGGTAGATCAATATTTCATTTGAGAGTTGGAATTAGTCTATAAATAATTTCTAATTAGCCTACTAATTGTTTTTATAAATTTAAAAGAAAAAAAAGTAAATTAAATATTTTTCCTTTCCTCTGTTAATTTCTACTTCATCAAAATTACAAAAAAAAACCTCAATCTGGTCTTCTTAAATCCTTTACTCATACTATTTTAAAGGATAAAGGAAATCAGTTTTTGAAACTGTGAAAGTATTTTCCATTAAAAAAATTGGTGAAGAATATTTTTTTAAATAAAAATAAATTTCTAAATTCATTTAATATTTACTTAAAGTGTTTTTATTTTGATGAAATTCCCACTGATAATTCAACATCTTTACCTTCTCAGTTGAAAAAATAAGTCTCCCTTAGTGAAATAAATGATGAAAAATCTCATAAAAATTAATTGGAAGAATCTAAAAAACCCATAGGATAAAGCTACATCCTATGAGAAAGTTTATGTCATGAAGATTTATCAATATCACTTTGTTTAAAAATAAGAACCCAGACCATCAAGATTTTTTGGGCTATCTTTACCTGATTTTTTGACTAATTCAATAAACTCTACTCTGAGTACAAGTAACAATAGAATAGAAATGAATATGAACTACTTTAGTGGAGTTATTAAATTACTTGACTGAATAATTTAGATTTTTTTGGATATATAAGTTCACTGTATGTATTTTAAAGGATAATTTGATTTTTTTTTTGTAAAAATCAAGTTCATTAAAATATCTCATAGAAATATCCTTGTAGAACAAATATGAATTCAAATATTTTAAGGGAAACTCTAAACTAGAGTAAATAAAGCTAAAAAGTGTTATTATATAGATGAATCACATAGAGGGTGATTTAAATTTATTTTATGAAGATATTGATGGATTTAGAACATAAAAAAAAATAGTTCCAAATTATACTGATATTATAAATGATTAAGTTCAAGAAATATCAAAATCCATAGATGATTTAAAGTCCCTTATGATGCAGGAGGATAATGAAATTTCTAAGTAGAGTAAAAAATAGAAGTTCTCAATGAAGAAGTTGTAATGTTGAAGTCTTTCACTACTAAGTAAGAAAATATCTAAGATGATCTATGAAATATGAAGACCAAAATTAATAAAACTTCTATAAAAGATTGATTTTTTTTGAACTCTGAAGTAGTTGTCACAATAAAACTAAAACTTTTAAGATGAATGTATTTTAAAATATATTTTGATGCATGATTTATTCTTTCAAATATTTTTGTACAATTAATATGATCTTTTATATTTTATATCAATTTTTTTCATATAGTAATTTTTTATCTATAGAAATTCTAGTTAAACTTTCTACCACATAAAAATCCTTTTTAAAAATCAAAAATGGGGGGAAAGGGAGAATGTTTTAACATTTGTGGGAAAGGGAGGGAGCTAAAACTAATGTAAAAAGTGAGAAATATAAGATTCCTAATAGTTATAAAATTAAGTGGGAGATTTTTTAGTGAAAGAGTACTTTATACACTTTATGACCTTACTTTTGAAAATCAAAATCTACTTCTTTAAAATCTTTATATTTCTAACTTTTATAGTTATTATGTTCAAAATATGTATTATAGAAAACTCTACTATTTTACTAAATAGTGAATATCACTTTAACCAGTGAAAAATTTTTTATGTATACCAGACGAATATCAAAATTTTACATTGGAAATATGAATACTAAGATCACATGATAGAAGGTTTATAAATTATTATCGATAGAGTTTAATGTATTTCATTAGATAATGTTTTACAAATTTTATTAGACTGGTATTATCGGTTAGAGGCATACATGTCTACCAAATAAATATTTATTTACCTGAATGAATGGAAAGACGTATATATACAACCGTATGAAAAATCTTCATCATAACAAATGGAACCTATATACATTATAGTGGTGTAAAACATGATGAATATCTGGTGGAATTATTGAACTGAAACTTTAATGTGGGGAAATAATTCATCTGAATCTATTGTAACCACCACAGAGAGATTTGAAATATAAAAATTTGGTTTTCACCTATAAATAAACACACATTAGAGGAGAATGAAGATTTTATACAACTCTAACTATCTAATGTTTTTGTGAAGTTTTTGTAATTTCATGTTACTATATTGCACTTCATTATAAACTTAAGAGTGTTTTTTAAGGAAACCATTTTTTGTATATCATTGTAAATTACTCAATATAGTGTTTTTATAATAGTTTTTTTCGATCTTGTTTGATCGAGGGATCTTAGGGTAGAGAGATGGAAGGACAATTATAATCATTCTAATCAAGGTTTCCCAATGTTAAGGTAAATAGGGCTATGTTTGATTTTTAAATTCAAGGGATTTCTTATAGAGTAAGATGCACCTTAGGATAAGGTGAATATCGTTGATACCTTAATTTAGGTTATAAACCTCCTTTACTTTTAGAGGTTATGTGTAAAAACATTATTATAAAGATTTTGTAATTTTTTGTTACATACATTATAAAGTTTTTTTACTTATTTTATATGTTTATAATTTCATTGTGTATTATATAAGAAAATATTATACTATTTTTTATAAACTCTTACTTAAACTAAATATAAAGTGTATAATAACAAAACTTTCTTCAATAAATTTTCATAAAGAAATTTGTAAAAATTTTATATTTTATTTTAGTAAACAACAATTTACCCACCTCTTATTGATAATTGTATACTATTTCGATCCTATAAAAGAGTTAATCATATTATTTATCCCAATTTTTCGAAGGAATTTTAGAGAGATTCTCTGTGAAATTTTACTCCCCTTGACTTCCAAATTACATTAGGGAAGATCAATTAGTGATTTTATATTTCACACACTTCCTCAAAAGTTCCTTTACACTATTTTATATTGAAACCAACTTTCATAAATTATTTTTCGGACTATCTAATCCTAAAAACCTCCTCCTAGAAATATCTAAAATATATTTATATATAACAATGAATTAATTCACTTAAATCTGGTGAGAGAATTTACAATTTAACATTTATGGTGTAAAAAAATCCTGTAATCCCACTGATATTTAGATTTGTATAGAGAACATAAGTTTATGTTAACAGAGAAAAAGATGTCCACATCACATTTTTGATTCATTAAACCAATTACATGTTAACCTTTTCATTTTCATAACTAATCATATAATCTTAACCATACTCACAAAAAAAATTAGTATATAAAATTTAAATATTATTGGGTGTTTGGAATACAACTTGTAGCATCATACTATTTGTTTACAAAAAACATGTAATTCCAATTAACCTCTTTTTCATCCAAATTCTTCCATGTTCCATTATTTATAGATGAGGATAAAAAAACTATAAGAATTATTCTCCAACTCCACTTAATTTCGGCATCATATATGTCAAGTATCCTTCAATTTTGAGGACAACATCTATTGAGAATAACTCCCCCTTACTTTTATCATTTAGAATTATCTAATCTAATCCCTTTTCCTCATTTATTAAGAATATTCCACAAAAAATATGTTCTAAAATCACTTTTTGTAAGTATAGTTGAATATAATGTTACAAATTAGTTTAGATCAATATTTATACACCAAATTTCATCAAGAAAAGTTATTTATTCATTAATTTCAACAAGAATGTCCTACATAATATACATCTTAAGGATTGATTACAATCTATACTTGAAATACATTAAAATTTCACTTATTTAATGCATTTTTTAGATTTAAAAAATATATTAATTTAGATAAAACTTATGTGCCTTGTGAGATCACTTTCCCCATGGATTGTATCTCCCCCTAAATTCTACCCCACATTGAAATAAATTATAACTATTAAACTACAAAGGGATCGGGGAACCTTTCATTTTCCTCATGTTAAATAAAATGGTGGGTCACTATTGGGATGTTCCGAATCAGGTTTCACTCAGAGATTTCTTAAACCAATGGGCTACATTGCCTCAAGTGCACCTCCACATACTCCAGAGGCTGTCGACTAGCAGCAAGGGCCTGGGGTGTGTTAGTGGGGAGACTGTGCCATCTATTTAGAGTCACAAAATGTTATAATCAATAGATAAATAACGAAATTATATAAATAATGGAAAAAATAGCAGAATAAAGTATAAATTTCCAAGCACTGAATAATAAAAAAAGTAGTAAATTGAATCATATACAATCGATTATAATGTCATGTCTCTACAAAATAGAGAAAACATTTATAGATGTAGCATAAAGTCAATATAGTATATGATATACAAAAGGTATAAAAGACAAATATCTATCCATGCATCCCAATCTCCAGCCCGATCATTTGCTACCCAGATCCCATCCCTAATCATGAAAGAAGTCATGCATCCATTAGTAGATACTTACCCTTATATACACATTCATGCATATAGTCTACATGGGTACCCACAGTGTCCCAGATAGGGTGTGAGATAAACTCTGTTTCCCCCCACCAATTTCATCTATAAATATCCAGTCAGTGCATATAATATGGAAAAGTGTATAAGCAAATAAAGGCAGTTAATAAACTATAATGGGTGTCAACTATAGTTCCAAAAAGACACCAGATTGATGGTGCCTTCTTTATACTTGTTCAGATAGTTTGAATATATAACCATATGTATACACATATATGGACTATATATGTAGTGAAATCTACAACCATATATATAGATACTACCACTATCCTAGACTCGAGGTGTAACATCCCGACCTGGCTCACCACTAAACTGAAGGCCGGACCGGTCACCACATGACCTTAAGCACGCCTCCCCATACACCAAAGGCTGCCAACTAGAAGCGAGGGTCTAAGGATAGTCAGTGGGGAGACTATACCCTCATTTTAGTGTTCAAAAATAGACAAAGGCAATAAATAGAGGAAACAATATAATAAATGAATAAGCAGCAGAAAGTATATTTTATAAATCTTGTACAAAACAAATGGCCAACGCCAAAGTAGACAACGGATGCACGCATGACATGATAATGATACAAAAGTAGAAAAAAATGAACAAAACAACATGCTTTACATTTCAATGAATAAATAAATAAATAATGACTCAAAGACCCACGGGCGATCTCCTCGATCATCCCGAGCCTCCGCTCGGTCCTGTGATCCTAACTCCCAAGTAAATGCAAACAACATAGTCCTGCAACCAAATAGAATCTACTCGGGTACCCAGTGCAATGGCGGCCCGAGTAGGGTGTGAGATATAAATCTCAATAGGCCGGAACCACCGGTGTCTACCCCAAACCAGAAATTTAATAAATAACTTATAACATGTTAAAGCATGCATAAATTAAGTAAATAGTACAATGTAACTATATACCCAAGTACCTGCTTCAGCCCTTAGCTGGTGTCTGAACCTGCATTATAAATTTGTCCTACATACTCAATATTCATTACAAAAACATTCATTGGTTATTAATTATACCAATCTTAATAAACTATGAAGGTCTTGAGATTCGGCCTACGCCTAACATATCCCATATAAATCACTCACCACAGATGTCTCTAAAGACCATCTTTGTAATCAAAGTAAAGACTAATTCCAAACTTGTGCTTTGACTTGGATAACGCATAATAAGTTATTCAATTAAACCTTTCATATACTAAGTCTGAGCCTGCCCATTAAAAGTGGTTCACCCAATTCATAAATAAGTCTGAAACCTTCCTCATAAACAATTCACAAATCATCATGTCTCAACATCATTCATTAACCATTAACTCATTTCATGCATGAACAATTGGACCCACAATCCAATGTTAATTATTGGGTGTTGAACATCATGTCTATCACCCTCATGAGTATTTGGAGCATAAGTCCTTGTCTCACAACCCATGGGTATTTGGAGCATCAGTTCCTGACCCATAAAAGAATATTTTTTTGCAAGATGGGTGTAGAAAGCCATGTCTATCACCCCGTGAGTATTTGAAGCTTCAGTCCTTGTTTCACAACCCATTTATAAATCATACTTATATATTTATCATTGGTGTATAACACCATGTCTATCACCCCTTGAGTATTTGGAGCTTCAGTCCTTGTCTCACAACCCATTTATCAATCATACATATATATTTATCATTGGTGTAGAACACCATGTATAACACCCCAAAACAATCCATTAATTAATTCATAAATTAATTAATCCAATCCGTTAATTAATTCAACAACTAATTAACAACATAAATCACCCATCAAAAGTCAACACTTAATTAACCATTAAACATATCAATAGTAAATAATTAATTAACAATTTATTGTTCTTAGCAAGGCAAATAAATAATTAACTCAACATTTAATTATCCAAATTCGTTAATAAGTCTGAACCCGTCCACTCAAACAGTGATTCGCCCAGGACTTTAACAATTTACATGCACGTCATAATCATCACAAAACATGCGGAACAAGCCCCTCTATTTAGAAACAATCTCACACATCATCTCATAATATAGAACAACTCCATCCATGACAACTTAACACATGGAAATCTTACAAGTATCAAAAATTACCCTTGGCGAACAGTCGTAACAAACAATCAATTCACAATATTAATTTAATGGATGAAAATTAATTAATTAAAAAATTAATTAATTAAATATTATATCTTAAACCAATCATAAATTAATTAACCATTTAACATTTAACATTTAATAATTTATCCATCCATTAATTATTACCAATTTCCTTTTTATACTTTTGGACATGTCAAATATTCAATATTTCCAATCATTATTAAAAGCCACACATTTTATTCCAACTCATGACTTGATAATTAATTTTAAAAATAATTACCCTAATATACATTCTGCCCATTCAAATCATTTAACTGTTTAATCATATCATTTTAACCAAATTAGCAAAACTTTATTAAAAACAACACAAGTTCAATCCCTCATTTATCTCACCTGGGAGGCATCATTTAATAACTTCAAAAGTGTCATGCATCAACATATCATAATCAAGGAAACTTACATTCTCAATTTATTTAAAGAAGCTATAATGTTTAAAATAAAGTGTTAAGGATTTGAGACCCTACCTCGGGGTGGCACCATTTTAAATCCGAAGCGCTTTAATGCACTTGGAGGCAACCAGTCCACAACTAGTCCGTAATCGCACGTGCACACACCTTTATATATATATATATATATATATATCTGTGCGCGTTGTCTACACTGATCAACGAAAATTACATATATTAAACCGGTAACCAGAATCAAAGTGGTAATGAAAAACACACCTCTAACTTGGTACCATGAATTCATAACAAAATTTAACAGGCCTTAATATAACCGGTGAAAAACCAAACCGCAGGTTAAGAAACTAACCCGAACCAATGGCAGCAAGACAATTCGAGACCATCCGCCTCACCCTTGGTGGCAGATGTCGGATTATGGACCAATGGATCCCGAGTTAATATTCGCATATCCTAAAAATAGAGGAACACAATGATTGGATTAAACCCGAACCTTTGGGTTTTAGCTGAGAAAACTAGGTGAGAGAGAGGAGTAAAAAGATTGATGCGAATCACTAGTTATATGCAGACAAACTCACCTTGAAGAGGCGGACAAGATTCGTTAAGAGTTAGAGGGGAATTATCGCGTGCAAAGTGGAGTTCGGGAGAGGGGTGGTGTGCCTCTAGGTATTTCCTGGAGGGGGGTTGCGCCACGGAGGTCGTGCGCTGCAGGAGCTCTGCCCGGGTGTCACGCTGCTGCAAGGATGTTCGCTCGGGGGTTCGCGTGCTTCTTGGTCACACCACAGAAAGGATCTCACACCAAGGAGGTTGCTCGAAGGAGGGAAAAAGGGGCCGCATCATGGGGTGCGCTGCTGCGTGCGTGTTGCACCTTGTGCATAGGGAGGAAGAAGAGGGGAATTTGATTCCCTTTATTTTCTTTTTCTAACCCCTAAATTAATTTCCATTACTAATAGTTATTATTAAACTCTTAAAACCCAATAATAATACTACCATTAATGTGATAATAATAATAATACTCATTTTATTATTATTACTATACACACTAAACACTTATCTAAAAAGTAAAAAACTCCCTAATTAATCCTTCTTAAAGGAAATGTTTCATTGAGAAAATCAAACTCCCCTTTACTCCACAATTAAATTAAAATCTCTTTGACTTCAAAGTAATAAAAATAATAATTCCTTTCCCACAATTAATAAAATTTGTTTTTCCTTGAATTTAATTAATTAACAAAATAATAATAATCATAATTAAATCATCATCATCATTATTATTAAAACATTAATTTTTTTTAAATTCCAATCAAAACTCCCCAATTCATTACTATTATTTTTTATAATAATAATATCCATAATGATCAATAAATATGACACTCGTAAAACCATAATAATAAAAAAATATAATTATGATTACTCAAACCTTTGATTTAACCCAACAACTCTATTAAATAACCATAATCCTTCATTAAATTCGAAACTGATTATTTAATTAAGTGTTTCATCGAGATACCCAACAACCTCATTAAATTCACCTAAATATTACACCCCATTAAATAAAAACAGATCTTTGACAAACCCCGTAATTTAATTGTATTAAAAGAAACAATAAAATGCCCATTTTAATTATGTCCAACCTCCCCATTTAAATCCACATTAATTGTGCAATTCATTTTTGACCTTCATTTATTATTCTCGTAATAAATGTTTCTTAATTAATTATAAAACTTCATGTTGATCATTAAATTATTTTAAAATTTATTTAACTAAGTAACCACAAAAATAATAATAACATTATTATTATTATTATTTAAACTTTCATTTATTTAAAAACCCAAATCCCCAATTTATTACAATATCATTAATATGATAAAAAATCCAACCCATAACCCCGGATTTAATTAAAATATTCTTTGAGAAGCTCAAAATCCACATTTAATTCTCATAAATGATACATTCATTTAACATGCAATTAAAATCTCAAAGTAAAAAATAATTTATGACTCCATAATAATAACAATGATATTATTATTATTAGCACATTCCTTTATTTAATAATAAATGGTCCTTTAATAATTCTGTAACTCTTCATTTAAATAAAACGGTTCTTTGATAAACCCAAAAGCCACGCCAATACCTTCAACTGCTAATTAATTAATTATCTAACATTCAATAAATTTAACAACCATAGTAATAGTAATAATAACTTCATTATTATTATTATTATTATTAAAACATTATTTTAATTAATACAAATCTCTCATATAATCATATTTAATTAAAATAATAATAATAATAATATATTAAATAAGATAAACTACACAGGTTGGATTTCAACCCTGCACTCCCCATGAAGATCCATTAAAGTGGATTTTTCCAGATCCAGTGCACCCGAGACTCATCGGGACACACACTAAAATTTATCGGGAAAATACGCAATTCTAGAAACGACTCAATTAGGTGTTCCAACACTCAGAATAAAATTCTAGAGATCAGTTTAAAAAAAAATTAACCGTTGATAAATAAAAAAAATTTGAAAAAATTCGTATTTTAACTCGGTACAAAAACACGGGACTTTACAGTATACCCACCTTAAAAACTTATCGTCCCCGAGAATCCATCGGAAACCGCTACTAAATCAACAAACCTACCAAGGTCATTTAAGTAGATCAATCAAAATATTAACAGACAACTCCATTATAAAATCCCGACATCACCTGCTGAGATGTTTATCAAAAGAGATGCAACAATACCCACCTTAGGATTTTCCTTGACATCTCAAGAAAAGATTATCTGCTCACCATCACATGTTATTAGAATACATTAATTAATGTGTGTGTCATTCCTCAAACCATGTTCAAAACATCAAATATTGATCATAAAAATCTGTAACATAAACCTATCGGCGTGCCAAAACAACCAAGTCCCAAGAAGTTCTCCCGAGTAGTGGGGCAAACTTACTTTAATAGCCTAGAACATTCTATGTGTACTACCTACCACGGGTTATCCCCTTACGAACCATAAACATTGACCCTCTCTCTTGGTCACACAAAACATAAATCACAAGCTTCGAAACCCCCTTTTTCTTTTAGGAATTTTAATTAATTATTTCATCCCTTTAACATTTGAATGAATTTCATCATACACACAAGTACATATTCAGAAAAATTCACTTGGTTTTCAAAACAAAAACCTACGAAAAAATAGGCATGTTATCACTAACATCCTCTTTAATCATCTTTCAAAGTTATTAAAATATAAATAGACAATTCAGCATCTAAATTCCTTTTACAGAAAAGGTGACTTCCAAAGTTCTCATTTATTCAATATGGGTTCTTCCAAAAGCAACCCAACAATAGTTCATTATAATCAAAACTCAGCAGTTTTACATTTGTAACCATTTTCAAACATATTATGGTTGTATAAGGTTCAAACACATGGGTGTCCATCTACCAATCGATAAGGCACCCATACACCTTATCCCTGGAATTTGGCTCCCATTTATCACAATCGACATTTATTTAACATTTTATCTTTATCACCCCTTTCACATATCCAAAACATCTCTAACATGTTAGCATAATTAGTAACACAACAACATGATATAACACAAAAGCATGACACAACAACAAAACATGCTAATAACTGAAACAATATGGAATATAATCACTCAAGCATGTTAAATCTATTACCGGAACAAGCTATCTAGAGAGGCATGCTAATGAAGATCAAAACATGGCATTGCACCCAAGGAACACAATCCAAATTAGCAGGCATCCTAATAATGCAACTACATGGAATGTTATATGCATGACATGTGAATCTCTAAGTGACTAAGATGATGCATGTATAAAACTTCCTTTCCATATCTGGACAAGACAATTATTTTTCAAAATTCTCAAAATCAATAAACAATAGAAAATACACCCGTCACTCAAGGTGAAATCATATCAACTGTAACCTCTAATAGTACAAACACCAATTCCCATCCCTGGCCACTCGGTCATTTCCCGTACATGAGGTGATCAGTCCCAAGCACGACTATTATCCCAAGCACCGACACATTTCTAGTCTCCTATCTACAAACCCCAAAACAGAAAGAAAAAGGAAAAAAAAAGAAAACCTAACCCTTTGATAACACTTTGTAATGTTCCGACCCAGCTCACCACTAAACCGAAGGCCGGACCGGTCGCCACATGACCTCAAGCGCGCCTCCCCGTATGCCAGAGGTTGCTGACTAGCAGCGAGAGTCTAAGGATAGTCAGTGGGGAGACAATACCCTCATTTTAGTGTTCAAAAATAGATAAAGGAAATAAATAGCGGAAATAGTATAATAAAGGAATAAGCAGTGGAAAGTATATTTTATAAATCTTGTAAAAAACAAATGGCCAACGCCAAACTTGACAATGGATGCGTGCATGACATGCTAATGATACAAAAATAGAAAACAATGAACAAAACAACATGCTTTACATTTCAATGAATAAATAAATAAATAATGACTCAAAGCCCCATGGGCGATCTCCTCGAGCATCCTGAGCCTCAGCTCAGTCCTGTGCTCCTAACTCTCAAGTAAATGCAAACAACATAGTCTTGCAACCAAATAGAATATACTCGGGTACCCAGTGCAATGGCGGCCCGAGTAGGGTGTGAGATATAAATCTCAGTAGGCCGAAACCACTGGTGTCTACCCCAAACCAGACATTTAATAAATAACTTATAACATGTTAAATCATGCATAAATTAAGTAAACAATACAATGTAACTATATACCCAAGTACCTGCTTCATCCCTCAACTGGTGTCTGAACCTGCATTATACATTTTTCATACATACTCAATATTCATTACATAAACATTCATCGGTTATTAATTATTATAATCTTAATAAACTATGAAGGTCTTGAGATTCGGCCTACGCCCAAAATCTCCCATATAAATCACTCACCATATATGTCTCTAAAGACCATCTTTGTAATCAAAGTAAAGAATAATTCCAAGATTGTGCTTTGACTTGGATAACGCGTCATAAGTTATTCAATTCAACCTTTCATATACTAAGTCTGAGCCCGCCCACTAAAAGTGGTTCACCCAATTCATAAATAAGTCTGAAACCTTCCTCATAAACAATTCACAAATCATCATGTATCAACAACATTCATTAACCATTAACTCATTTCATGCATGAACAATTAGGCCCACTATCCAATGTTAATTAATGGGTGTTGAACATCATGTCTATCACCCTCGTGAGTATTTGGAGCATCAGTCCTTGTCTCACAACCCATGGGTATTTGGAGCATCAGTCCCTAACCCATAAAAGAATATTTTCTTGAAAGCTGGGTGTAGAAGACCATGTCTAGCACCCCGTGAGTATTTGGAGTTTCAGTCCTTGTCTCACAACCCATTTATGAAGCATACATATATATTTATCATTGGTGTAGAACACCATGTCTATCACCCCGTGAGTATTTGGAGCTTCAATCATTGTCTCACAACCCATTTATCAATCATACATATATATTTATCATTGGTGTAGAACACCATGTCTAACACCCCAAAACAATCCATTAATTAATTCATAAACTAATTAATCCAATCCGTTAATTAACTCAAAAACTAATTAACAACATAAATCACCCATCAAAAGTCAACACTAATTAACCATTCAATATATCAATAGTAAATAATTAATTCACAATTTATTTTTCTTAGTAATCCAAATAAATAATTAACTCAACATTTAATTATCCAAATTCGTTAACAAGTCTGAACCCGTCCACTCAAACAGTGATTCGCCCAGGACTTTCACAATTTACATGCACGTCATAATCATCACAAAACATGTTGAACAATCCCATATATTTAGAAACAATCTCACACATCATCTTATAATATAGAACAACTCCATCCAAGACAACTTAATGCATGGAAATCTTACAAGTATCAAAAAGTACCCTTAACCAATAGTCGTAACAAACAATAAATTCACAATCTTAATTTAATGGATGCAAATTAAATAATTAAAAAATTAATTAATTAAATATTATATCTTAAACCAATCATAAATTAATTAACCATTTAACATTTAACTTTTACTAATTAATCCATCCATTAATTATTACCAATTTCCAATTTATACTTTTGAACATGTCAAATATTCAATATTCCCAATCAGCATTAAAAGCCACATATTTTATTCCAACTCATGACTTGATAATTAATTATAAAATTAATTACCCTAATATACATTCTTCCCATTCAAATCATTTAACTATTTAATCATATCACTTTAACCAAATTAGCAAAACTTGCTTAAAAACAACACAAGTTCAAGCCCTCATTTATCTCACGTGGGCGACATCATTTAATAACTTCAAAAGTGTCATGAATCAACATATCATAATCAAGGAAAATTACATTCTCAATTTATTTAAAGAAGATATAATTCTTAAAATAAAGTGTTAAGGATTTGAGACCCTACCTCGGGGTGGCACCATTTTAAATTCGAAGCGCTTTAATGTACTTGGAGGCAACCGGTCGACAACTAGTCCGTAATCGCACATGCACACACCTTTATATATATATATATATATATATATATATATATATATATATCTGTGCATGTTGTCTACATTGATCAACAAAAATTACATATATTAAACCGGTAACCAGAATCAATGTTTTAATGAACAACACACCTCTAACTTTGTACCAGGAACTCATAACAAAATTTAACAGGCCTTAATATAACCAGTACAAAACCAAACTGCAGGTTAAGAAACTAACCCGAACCAACGGCGACAAGACAATTCGAGACCATCCGCCTCACCCTTGGTGGCAGATGTCGGATTATGGACCAATGGATCCCGAGTCAACATTCACATATCCTAAAAATAAAGGAACACAACGATCGGATTAAACCCAAACCTTTGGGTTCTAGCTGAGAAAACAAGGTGAGTGAGAGGAGTAAAAAGATCAATGCGAATCACTAGTTATATGCAGACAAACTCACCTTGATGAGGTGGACAAGATTCGTTAAGAGTCCAAGGAGAATCATCGCGCGGAAAGTGGAGTCTGGGAGAGGGGTGGTGTGCCTCTAGGTATTGCCCGGAGGGGGGTTGTGCCACAGAGGTCGCGCACTGCAGGAGCTCCTCCCGGGTGTCGCGCTGCTGCAGGGATGTTTGCTCAGGGGTTCACATGCCTCTTGGTCACACCACAGAAAGGAGCTCATGCCGAGGAGGGAGCTCGAAGGAGGAAAAAATGGACCGTATCATGGGGTGCGCTGCTGCGTGCGTGTTGTACCTTGTGCGTAGGGAGGAAGAAGAGGGGAATTCGATTCCCTTTATTTTTTTTCTAACCCTTAAATTAATTTCCATTAATAATACTTATTATTAAACTCTTCAAATACAATAATAATACTACCATTAATGTGATAATAACCATAATAAAAGATAATAATAATACTCATTTTATTGTTATTATTATACACATTAAACACTTAACTAAAAAGTAAAAAACTCCCCAATTAATCCTTCTTAAAGGAAACGTTTCATTGAGAAAATCAAACTCCCATTTACTCCACAATTAAATTAAAATCTCTTTGACTTTAAAGTAATAAAAATAATAATTCCTTTCCCACAATTAATAAAATTCATTTTTCCTTGAATTTAATTAATTAACAAAATAATAATAATAATAATAATTAAATCATCATTATTATTATTATTAAAACATTCATTTTTTTAAATTCCAACCAAAACTCCCAAATTCATTACTATTATTATTTATAATAATAATATACATAATGATCAATAATTATGACACTCATAAAACCATAATAATAAAAAATATAATTATTATTACTCAAACCTTTGATATAACCCAATAACTCTATTAAATAACCATACTCCTTCATTAAATTCGAAACTGCTTATTTAATTAAGTGTTTCATCGAGATACCCAATAGCCTCATTAAATTCACCTAAATATTACACCCCATTAAATAAAAATAGATCTTTGACAAACACCATAATTACATTGTATTAAAAGAAACAATAAAAAACCCATTTTAATTATGTCCAACCTCCCCATTTAAATCCACATTAATTGTTCAATTTGTTTTTGACCTTCATTTATTATTCTCGTAATAAATGTTTCCTAATTAATTATAAAACTCCATATTGATCATTAAATTATTTTAAAATTTATTTAACTAAGTAACCACAAAAATAATAATAACATTATTATTATTATTATTAAAAATTTTATTTATTTAAAAACCCAAACCCCCAATTTATTACAATATCATTAATATGATAAAAAATTCAACCCATAACCCCTGATTTAATTAAAATATTCTTTGATAAGTTCAAAAGCCACATTAAATTCTCATAAATGATACACTCCTTTAACATCAAATTAAAATCTCAAAGTATCAAAATAATTTATGACTCCGTAATAATAACAATGAGATTATTATTATTATCACATTCCTCCATTTAATAATAAATGGTCCTTTAATAATTCTGAAACTCTTCATTTAAATAAAATAGTTCTTTGATAAACCCAAAAGCCACGTCAATACCTTCAACTGCCAATTAGTTAATTCTCTAACATTCAATAAATTTAACAACCACAGTAATAGTAATAATAACTTTATTATTATTATTATTATTATTAAAACATTATTTTAATTAATCCAAATATCTCATATAATCATATTTAATTAAAATAATAATAATAATAATATATTAAATAAGATAAACTTCACAGGTTGGACCTCAACCCTACACTGCCCATGAAGATCCATTAAAGTGGATTTTTCTAGATCTAGTGCACCTGAGACTCATCGGGACACACGCTAAAATTTATCGGGTAAATACGCAATTCCAGAAACGACTGCATTAGGTGTTCCAACACTCAGAAGAAAATTCTAGAGGTCCGTTTTAAAAAAATTAACCATTGGTAAATCGAAAAAAAATTCGAAAAAATTCGTATTGTAACTCGGTACAAAAACACGGGACTTTACATGAGGCATAAATCCAAATCTATAAGTTATATCTTGACTATCATAAGTATCAAGAGACTCCATGCCCTGTTTCAGAGTAGTAAGGGTCACTATACATAATATCATAATCATAGGGTCTCCATGCTTGTATCATAATATTAAGAGTTTCCATGGCCAGTTCCATAATCACAGGGTCACCATGCCCTTATCACAAGAATAGGGGACTCCATAATCAATATCAAAGTAAAGGATACGATTCCCAGTATCATAGTAAGGGTCTTCATGCCTATATATAACAGTAACAGTAATCATGCCCAATATCACAATATGGGTTCATCAATCCTGGTATCACAATATAGGGTATTCATACTCGTATCACATTTATAAAGGGACTCCATTCTCGTATCACATTTATAATGGGATGACATGATTGTATCACATTTATATAGGGACGCTATACCCATACATCATAACTATGATAAGTAATAATATGATTTAATATAAGAAAATAGGAAATTCATAATTCATTAAAATTTAATAATAATAAGGGTGTAACCATTGTTACATTTAAATAGGTGACATGGTCATACTATTCAATTCCATTCAATTAATTATAATTATCTCACTTCAGTGTCACTGCAAAACTATTAGAAGGAGTTTGTACCATTTAAGAATTGAATAATCTAAAGGAAAATCCATGGTAACACCTATAATGAGGGTGGGGAATGGATGAAGGTACCTAATCTAACCTAAATAAGGGATCACTAGAAAAATTATAAAGAGGGAACTTTGGAGCTCCAACAGGAATTAAGATTGTTGGAAAAAAATCCCTCAAGGTAACATTGCATCATTTTTGGGTTGGTTGTGTTTGTTATCAAAGAAGGTTTTCATGGTGAATTTTAGAGTTCCAAGGATCTTGTTGACAACCCATGTTGAAAAAGAACCATGATAAAGGAATGGAAGATCTAGAGGTGGTACAAAATGAATAGTAACAAGGTGGCTCCATTTTATAGTGTTTTCCAAATTTTTGGGGTCTAAAATTTGGAGTTTAGTGAGCATTGTGAAAAGTATATTTTCTTAAAGATCTTATCAAAATATAGAAAAGGCATGAGTTTCAAAAAGATGATATTCATGAATTTTATTTCTCAAAGACATGAAGAATTTTGAAAATGCAATTACGAAGAGCTTCGCAAATGGAAGAGTTGTAGATCATTGTGAGGGAGCATTGCAACACAAAAAGGTTTTTATGGATGGATATGCGATTATGAAAATCATTACGGTGGTGGACCAAAGGAATTGATGGAATGATTTGCAATTATGATGTGCTTTGCGATCCAGAAAATTTCTATGGATCTTTGTGAAGAAGAGAAAATTTTAGTTGAAATTTTGGAGCTCTGTGATTTGGGATTACATGGAACTTATGTGGGTTGGAAGGTTCTAGAGTCGGTGTGAAATGCCTATAAATAGGGATCCACCCTCTAGGGAAGGGTAGAGAGTTTTCATAAAAAACTTATAGCCCTTGAATCTTAAATGAGGTTCACAGAGGCAGTGTGATTCGCGAATAGAAGGAGCTTCGCAACAACTAATCTAGCTCTGTGAAAGAGGTGTACATCGTGAAGTCTTGTCCAAGATTTGAGAAAGTAGTTCACTCTAGGAAGGCTTGAGCTTTGCGAAGAGGTGAGATCTATGAAGTATTGAGCTCTACAAAGGAGTGTGCTCTGCGAAGCAGTGTGCTCTGAAAAGGTGTGTGCTTTGTGAAGAGTTTGGAACTTTGCGAAGGCTTATTTGAGATTTGAAAAATAGGGATATTTTCGAAGCGGTGAGCTTTGAAAAAGTATTTCAAAGGTTATTTCATAGTGTTCAGTGGAAAAGGGCCATTCATTAGTGGATGAAAATTTAACTTCAACATAACATCTATATATGGTGAAGGATTCATTCATTAGAGATAATGAAAGGACCTACACGTCATTAAACTATGAGTGAATCTTCTGAATAAGTAGTGATCACATTTTAGTTGAGAGAGCAGTGAGATTTTAAATTGTGATTGGTTGTAAACCAGGAGGGTCAGTGGGTCCACTTTGAACTTGTAAACAACAATGCACTTATAGTGGATTTGGTACATCGACACATCATCAACGTATGCTCCTTGGACATAGCCTATTGAGGGTGAAGCAAGTAAAATTGTCATGTACTATGCATTATTTAAGGTTTGTTCATACTCTGCAATGGGAAGGAGAGAGAAGAGAGTTTTGTCTTGAAATAAAACAAGATCAAAAGGGGAAGTTGTTTTAATTTTTCATACCCTGATTCACCCCCCTCTTAGGGTATCTAGCCTAACGGACCTAAAAATTTGTATCAGAGTAAAAGGTTAATATCAGTGTTTCTATCTCAATAGAGGTCATCAATCACAAAGAGATTCTGATATTCCATGGGAATAATTTTTATCTATAGAAGAATCAGATGCAACACTACATCTAATCATTGGGAATGGATGTGTTCATAGTAGCAATACATGGTATCTCAGCTGACATCAATAAAGGAGCTGTATCAGAAGCTAAAAGAAGGTAATTGGATGCTGACACCAAGGGAATTAATGCCTTACGGGGATCCCTATCCAATGAATCAATATGAAGGTGATGTCATGAAAAATATCACATACCACGTAGGAAAAGTTATTGAACATAAATAAAGGAGATTCAAAGTTCAGAGAGGCAAAGATGCAAGTTATTTGGAACAAATATGAAGATATTAGAATGAAACCTAATGATTCTGTTGATGCATTATTTGACAGGGTAAATGTTTTAGTGGAATACATGTGAGGTCTTGGAGAATTTATTGAATACATAAATATTGTGAAGAGTATATTGAGGAAACTTCCACCTTATTTAAATCTGAAAGTTTTAGTATTGGAAGATAAAGATCTTAAAGTTATGACACTAGATAACTTGAATAGTACCCTTGTATCATATGAAATAAAAAATGATGATAATGATGTTGTGGAAAAGGGGAAATCTAAAGAGGCGGAATTCAAGGACCGGAAGTATCTCACCATTGAAGATTCTCAGGAATAAGAAGAGACAAATGAGGTAATGTCATTTCATTCCTCAAATCTTCAAAGAGGAAAAGAAAAGTTCAATGGGAAACTTCCAATAGCATGTTTTCAATGTGGAAGGGTTGGTTATCTTATAGAAAGGTTCCCCAAAAAAGTGTCAAGAAGATGATGAGGATGAAGTTGAAATACCCATGATGAAGTCTTCAACCTATGTGAAAGGTAAAAAATAGTTCAAGAGAAATCTTTTTAAGAAAAAGAATCTTCTTTAAAAATAATGTGATAGTTTAGATGAACTTGGTGTTAAAGAGGTTAAATAAATTGAGAACTTTAAAGATCGTGGAGAAAATTCTATGGTGGTAGTTTTTGGTAGTTCTCAGAAGATTGAAGAAACTGACGCTGATGAAGAAGATAAAGAAGATGAAGGAAGAGTCGATATGGAAGCTGAATTAGAAGCATATCTTGAGTAGATAGATTTTTGGAGAGAAAAAAATGAATAAATAAAAAAAAGAAATAGATGATGCCAAACTCTATATGCAACAACATGAAGAATAAAAATCTAATTTGATGAATGAAATTTAAAATCTTAAATCTTTGTTGCTAGTGGACTTAGGAAAAGTTAATGTGTATAATCTCCAAGTTGAAGAATAGAGAAGGGTGATCGATGGTTTGAATAATACAACTACAGAACAAATCAAACACATTGAGGAAATTGAAGAAGAAGTTGTCAATATGCAACGAAAAGTTAAGGATCACAGAAAAATCTTGACTCCCAATATGACATCGGTAAATAAGATCACTTAAAAGAAGGAAAATTTAGAATTAAAGAATAGTGGTCCAGTAGAAAAGAATAAACAATCATGTTCAGATGTTAAGACTGATGTAGGGATTGACCAATGAAAAAAGCTATAAAAGTTGAAGTCACACCATAAGCATCTGTTCTAATATTAAAGGTTGATTTGGGAAAGAAGAAAAATCAGATGAAGTAGAATAAAAATATTCATATATCCTAAGGGACAACTAGTAGTGCAGTAGTGACATGTAGGAATGCACCCTATATCATGTTTTATTACTATGGAAAGATGGGACATTCAAATAATGTGTGTTCTATAGCCAAGAGATACTGAAGGGAACAAGAAAAACAGTGGCAACAAAACAGAGATCAATATTATAGAATATATTTTGAGGCACATTGTTTTTAGTGAAGAGGATTTAGAAACATGGCTATATATTTTACATAAACCATGCAGAGGAATGTGCCAAAGTAGAACCAAAGAGCTCAAAAGTAGTAAATCCAAAAATCAACAGGTGAGTTGAAAACAAAAAACCATTTTTTAACTCTACAGGATGAAGTTAGTCTATCATATTCTGAAGAAGACCATGGTCATCAATCTATAATGAGTATGAATTCAAAAACATGGATCAAAAAGAAAAGAGATGAGAAGGCAATGTTTGTAGAAATTACCCTTAATGCATTAGACCGTACTGGTGTATAGATCTTTAATAGTGGTTTCACATCCCATATGATAGAGAATAAGGATATTATTATAGGCATAAATGACTACAAATAAGGAGTTTTCAAATTTGGAAATGATGAAGGATTAAAGATAATTGCCTCGGGAAATGCCAGGTTTTAGGGCAAAGAGTTGAGATGTGCTGATGTCTTAGTAGTAGAAGGTATCAGTCACAATCTGATTAGTGTCAGTCAACTATGTGACTCAAGGAATTATATAATATTTACTAAGAAGATGTGTATTTTAAAAGGAATAGATACTGCAGTTTTCCTAGAGGGAAAAGTAAAAAGGTAAATCTCTACCTTATAAGTAGAGAAGAAGATATGTGCTTTTTGTCTAGAGAGGAAGAGAACACGCTGTGGCATAAATGATTGGGTCATCTATGCTAACCATCCCTAAAAGATCTGGTGAAGTGTGATGTAGCTAGAGACCTCCCTGAGCTATCACGCGATCATACTCATATGTGTGATGCATGTCAACAAGGGAAAATCACCAGAAAAAATACAAGGCTAAGGAAAAGAAGTCAACAAGAGTGCCTAAGTTGGTGCATGCTGATGTTTGTGGACCTATCTCACCAAGAGACTTTGACGAGAAGATATATTATGTTCTTTTTATTGATTACTATAGTATAATTACATGGTTATTTATCATTGTCCATAAGTCCAATGTGTTCAGATACTTAAAATAGTATTAGTGGGGATAAAAAAGGATGCTTGGGTAGAAAATTTTGAGATTTTGTACTGATTATGGTACAAGATTCACAAATAGTCTGGTGGAAGAATATCTTGAGAAACACAGGATAAGGCATCAAGTTTCTTTAGTGAGAACTCCCCAACAAAATGGAGTGTTTTAGAAGAGAAATAGGATCATCAACAACATGAAAAAATGATGCTTATTTAAAAATACCTACCAGAGACTTTGTTAAAGAAAGCAATTTTAACATCAGTATACATTTCAAACAGGGATATGCTGTGTTTAAAGAAATGAAAGACTCTATATGAGATGTGGTATGAAAAGAATCCAATATTTAAGTACTTTTGAATCTTTGGAAGTAAGTTATTTATTCTTAACAAAGAAAAATACAGAAAATTTGAATCATATGGAGATGAGGGGATATTCCTTAGATACTTAGGAAAAATAAAAGAATATAAATGATTTAATAAGAGGCCAAGAACATTAGTTGAGAGAAATGATGCCACTATATTAGAAAATGAAGATAATATTCAACAACACAGTGAAAAATTTACTGATGAAAGCAATGAGGAGCAAGCAACACAGGGGGAGTAGAAGTGGTAGATGCTGATTCAGAAGAAGATACTAATGATGAGAAAGAAGAATTACAGTCTGTATATACAAAGAATCCAAAGATTCAAGATGAAATTGACATGACAAATATCATCGGTGATCAGAAAACTCTGGTTCAAACAAGAAAAATGAAGTCATTATAGTATACATCTTTCTTATCTCAAGTAAAGCTGAAATGTTTTGCCGATGAAGCTGGAGATGAGATCTAGGTTCAAGCTATGAATGAAGATCTAGATCATATTGAGAAGAATCATATATGGGAGATTGTTTTGAAGCCAACAGATAGAAATTTCATTGGGACTAAATGAGTCTTTTGAAACAATATGAATGCATATGACATAGTGATTCGAAACAAAGAATGACTAGTGTTCAAAGGCTACTCCCAGATAGAGGGTATTGATATCGATGAGACATTTTCACCTGTTGCAAGGTAAGAAACAATAAGATTATTCTTATCCATTATAGTGAAATAGAAGTTCAAGGTTTTTCTAATGGATATAAAATCTTTATTTTTGAACATGGTTCTAGAAGAAGAAGTTTATATTGAGAATCCAGATAGTCTTCTCATTTATAAAGATGAGAAAAAAGTTTTTCGGTTGAAGAAAGTGTTATATGGGCTTAAACAAGAACCAAGAGCATGGTACTCAAGGCTTGGTCAGTATTTGAAGAATATTGGATTTCAGCATGGTGGAGTTTATTACAATATATATTTAAACAACAACAATAATCAAAGGATAATGGTGCTGGTTTATGTCAATGACATAATATTTGGAAAATCAGCTAAAGCTTAGTGAAGGTAGTTTTTCGAATTCATGAAAAGTGAGTTCGAAATGTCAATTATTGGTGAGATGATGTTTTTCCTTGGTTTATAGGTGACACATGGAATGAAACTTTCATTTTTCAATACAAATATTCCAAGGAGGTTCTGATAAGATTTGGAATGAAAAATTTCAAGGATATGAAGACTCCAGTTTCTACCTAGCTGAAATTTTCAAAATATAATGATGAAAAGGAAATTAATATCACAGAATATAGGAATATTATTTGAAGTTTACTATACCTAACAATGAAAAGACTTGATATTATTTTTTCTACATGCCAAGAAGTGAGATACCAAAGTAATCTAAAGGAAATCCACAGGTTTTCATTAAAAAGAATACTTCGGTATAGTAAGGGAAATGTAGATTTCAGTTTGATGTATAATGATAAATCTCATCCAGATATTTTGGGATATATAGATGAATATTGGGCCATATTAGCTAATGATATGAAATCTACGTTAGGAGGTGGTTTCTATCTTGGTGGTTTGTGTATTTATTGGCTAAGAAAGAAGCAAGATTTCATTTCATTGAGCACTGCAGAAGATGAGTATATTAACACCACTCAAGTATGCACACAATTATTGTGGATGAAGTAGTAGCTTGACGATATGGGAGTTAAAATTAAGTATCTGATCAGAATATAGTGTGATAATTCGAGTGCTATCAATCTTAGAAAAAATCTAGTCTATCACTCAAGAAAAAAGCACATTGAGATCGAATATCATTTTATCAAGGATAAGGTGGACCATGGGATAGTGACGTTGAAGTATGTGTCTACAGAGCTATAGGCTGTGTACATTCTGAAAAAGGATATAGCTGAGGAATATTTTGAGAGGCATATACTGGCTCCATGAGTCTAGTCGACTCCCATCACATGAAAAAGTGTGGACGTGGGACCCCTTATCCCCGAGGTATGGTGTGTTTTTACTTAATGTGCTGATCTGTATTCTTTCCAATGTTACAGAACACAAAGGAGTGACTTTTGGGTTCATTGAAAAAGGGTTAGAAAGTATGGTTCCATAAGGGGGATAAATTGAATAAGGGATAAAATGCCTTTGTCAAAGACACAGGGAGAAGCTAACAGGTGGAGCATCACAATATGAGGAGCTATGAGATAGGGGGAGTGTTTTAAATATGATGATGATAGAAGTGATTGATCAAATATTAGATATCACGATAGCAGAGGTTTATGAAGAAATAGTAAGAGTGGTATTACAATGGTATCAACAATTGGTGTTAGGAATGATGTGACTCATTGATGGACTTTTCATATTACTCTTGTTTCTCATAATGAGCATTGCTCATGTGGGGTTAGCTTATGTGTTGAGAAAAATATTTGATCACTTTCTAAATCGCAAGAGGTGAATGGTGGTATAGTATGGAAGAAGCTTTAATGAGGTATCAAAGTGAGGATAATCATTATGATAAGAGTTGTCAACGAACCCAAAGGGGGAGATTGTTGGGAAAAAATCCATCAAGGTAACATTGAAACAATTATGTGTTGATTGTGTTTGTTCAAAAATCATGTTTTCATGGTGAATTTACAAGTTTCAAAGATCTTGTTGACAACCCATGTTGACAAATAACCATGAAAAATGAATAGAAGATATAGAGGTGGTACAAAAGGAATAGTTACAAGGTGCACTGTTTTCAAATGTTTGCCAAATTTTTGGTGTCCAGAATTTGGAGTTTGGTGAGCATTGAGAAAATTCTATTTCCTTGAAGTTCTCATCAAAATATTGAAAAGTCATGAGTTTAAAAAATACATACTTCATGAAGTGGATTTCACAAAGACATGAATAATGTTAACGGTGATCTATGCAATTATGATGAGCTATGAAAATGGAATAGCTAAAGAGAATTGTAAGGGAGTATTATGGAGGCACAAAGGTTTTGATGGAAGTTTATATGATTATGATGAGCATCGTGGTGGTGGCACAAAGGAATTTACAGAATGCTCCACAATTAAGATGAGTTTTGTGATCTGGAAAATTTCCATGGAGCTTTGCAAAGAAGAGAGAATTTCAGATAAAATTTTAGAGCTCTACAATTTGGGATTACATGGTGCTGACATGGTGTGGAAGTTTCCAGAGTTAATGGGAAACTCCTATAAATAGTCCTCTATCCCCGAGGGAAGGTTAGATAGTTTTCACGAAAAAATTATAGCTCTTGAATCACAAAGGAGGTTCTCAGAGGCAGTGTGCTTCGTGAAAGGAAAAAAGCTTCACGGTGGCTAATCTAGCTCTGCGAAAGTGGTTCTTCACAAAGGGTTGTTCAAGCTTTTCAAAAGTAGTTCACTCTGTGAAGGCTTGAGCTCTGTGAAGTAGTGAGTTTTGTGAAGTAGTGAACTCTGTGAAGCAATGATCTCTATAAAGCAGTGAGCTCTGTGAAGTATTGTGCTCTGCGAAGTAGTGTTCTCTACAACGGTGCATGCTTTGCGAAGAGGAATGAACTTTGCAAAGGCTTGTTTGAGATTTGTAAAATAGGGACCTTTGTGAATCATTGTGCATTTAAAAAGTATTTCAAAAGTTATTTCCTAGTGTTTAGTGGATGAATATTGAACTTAAACAGAGCATCTACATACAGTGGTGGATGCATTCATTAGAGATAATGAAAGAACGTACAAGTCTTTAAACTATGAGTGGATCTTCTGAAAAAGTATTGAGTACACTTTAGTTGAGAGATCAATGAGCTTTAAAATTGTGATTAGTAGTAAACCAGGAGGGACAATGGGTCTACTTCGAACTTGTAAACAACAATGCACTTATAGTGGATTTGGTACATCGACAAATTACTGGTGTATGATCCTTGGACATAGCCCAATGAGGGTGAACCAAGTAAAATTTATATTTCTTGTTCATGCTTTAATGTTTATTCATACTCTGTAATGGGAAAGAGAGAGAAGAGAGTTTCTTCTATCAATAAAACAAGATCAAATGGGGTAGTTGGTTTAATCTGTCATACCTTGATTCATCCCCCTCTCAAGGTATCTAGCCTAGTGGACCTAAAAAATATCATACCTAGAGGAATCCAATTACCCTAAAGGATCCTAAATCTAATACCAAGCAATAGAAAATGATATAAATATATGAAGAGGTATCTTTGGACCTCTAAAAAGAGAAAAGGGGGCTTTCTGTACACTAGAATGAGAAAAAGAGAGGTGGTATGAAAGTTATAACATTTAAGGGAATTTTGAAATTTTTTCCCAAAAACCATGGGGTATCATGGTTAGGAAGCATGTTTAGCTAAACTATGAACCAATAGTGTTCCTTTACCTCTCTAATGAGGGTCTCCACATGATTTGGATGCACTATTTGAGAAATGGTGTGCCAACCGTGCTATATGGCTTTGGTAAAAACTATAGACCAACCGCATGGGTGTGCATCCCCTGGTGCAAGGTTAGGGAAAACTGTGCAACCTTATTTCCTCTATGAAACACCACACATGGTTAGGTAAAACCATGTAGACTGGATTTTATGGTTTTTACTAACCGTGCGGTGTATTTATATTATCCACCGGATGGTCTTTCGAGCTCCGAACAAGCCCTATACACCCTCAAATATTCTATGAACTCATTAAGAATTTATAATAGGTATAAAACAATGGTTTATATAGAAATAAAAAGGGTCCTATCCTCATATAAAAAATAGGGTTTTTATAGTCTTCCCTCCTTAGATTAACTCATCCTCGAGTTCGAATTCAATGGATGAAAAAACAATGTCTGAGAACAACTCCAACCACTGAGTATATTCTTCAACCTCCCACTCCCAAGTCACATATTATACGTAGTTTTGATACCATAGAACCTCTAATAAAGGGAAAAAACAACCTCAAAGATCCTTTATTATCCATTCAATAATGTAGATATGATACTTCTCAAAAGAAGCATCAACATCTAGCTCAACATCTTCGGGGTAAAAAGTATGAGATGGGTTTGTGTGATAATGATGAAGCTATGAAATGTTGAATATTTCATGCATGAAATGGTACCTATGTGGTAATATTAACTAATAATATACAATCCCAACTCTCTCTAGAATCCCAAATGGTCTGAAATAATGAGGCAACAACTTCCCTTGCCTCATTATCCATATAGGCACAAGTCTAGGTGATACCCGTAAGAAAACATGATCCCTGACTTCGAACTCTAAAGTTTTTCAATGAAGATTGACATAATATTTCTATCTTGACTAAGAGGTATAAATATGATTTATGATAAGGTAACCCTACTCCGAAGTATTCTGAATGAGATGAGGACCTAGTAGCACAACGTCTCTTGCCTCTTACAAGCACATGGGTGAATGGAATGACTTACCATATATGGCCTCATAAGAATCCATCTGAATCATTTTATGGTGGCTATTATTGTAGGAGAACTCGATGAGAGGTACATGATTCTACCAAGAACCACTGAAATCAAGAATTAATGATTGTATCATATCATCTAACACATGTATAGTTCATTCCAACTGGCCATCAATCCAAGGGTGAAAATCTATGCACAAAAGCACCTGTGTACCCATAGCTTTATATAAAACATGCAAGACACTCAATGTGAAAAGAGAATACCAATATGAAATGATAGTACGAGGGGTCCCATGTAACTATATAAACTTATATATATACAACCTTTATAGCTTATTAATTGAGAAATTATATTAGATATGTAGGAAGTGGGATACTTTCTTTAGTCGATCTATGACTATCCAAACTACATCACTACCTCTAGGAGACCTTGATAAGACAAAAAAAATCCATAGAAACATATTCATATTTACATTTTGGGACTGTTAATAGATGTAACAATCTAGTGGGCTGCTGGTGTATCGCCTCCACCTGTTGAAAGTTGGAACACCTTGTGATAAAACCTTATATCTGATACTTCATCCATGGACACCAATACTTTTGGCACATATCACAATACATATTGAAGATACATGGATGAACCACCCACTATAAAGAATGTGACTCACACATGATCTCATATCTCATATCTTTGGGAACCAATATATTCCCATGTATACACATGATGTCTTCACCATCAATAGTCTAATATGGAGGTGGGTCCTCACCAGAAATATTATCTCATAGGACCAAGCCTTTAGGATCGGAAAACTACCTCTTATTTACCTTCCATAGAAGTGATGATGTCACTATTATCTATTCAAGTATAGTATGTCCATGATAGTCCTAATTCTCGATGTGAATCTCATAAAATATATCCATAGGATTCGACTTACTATTGGCCTCTTGAACTACCTATGTATGAGTCCTCCCGCCTAGAGCATCGACAATGACATTTCCCTTCTTAGGAATATATGCAATCTCGAAGTTAAAGGATTGTAGATACTAAAATCTTCTTTTATAAATTATATTGAAGTCATGCTATGTGAAAATATACCTAATGATTTTGTTGTTCGTAAACACCACATAATGCTTTCTTAGTAGGTAATGCCTCCTGCAACAAAGGCATGGACAACACCTACCAACTCGAGATCATGCATTAGGTAATTCCACTCATGAGACCTCATCTACCACTACCCATATACAATGACTCATTCTTCCTATATCATAATCACTCCTATCCCGATACGTTATGCATCACAATATATTATATAGCTTCTGTCTAACTCTAGAAGAATCAGGATCAACACCAAATTCAATCTACCTTTCAGCTTCTGAAAGGCTGTCTCGTAGGATTCAACCCAAATAAACTTCACACCCATCTTAGTTAATCCAATAAGAGGTTATTATTAGTGTTATAAGTCCTATATAAAATTATTTTTGTAACCAACTATCTATAAGAAACTTTATATGTCAAATATTTTCTTGGGATGATCCTAAGTAACCACAACTCTCACCTTCTCTAGGTTAAATGGAACACCTACCTCTAAAATAATATGACCCAGTATGTCAAAATTATCAATCCATAAATTATATTTACTAAGATTGTATACAAATGGTGGTCTTTCAGTATATTCAAAAATGATCTCAAGATGTGTGGCATATTCGCTATGATTTTGAGAATACACCAAGATGTCATATACAAAGACCACAAAAAAGAAATCTGGATAGGGATGAAAAAACCCTATTCATAAAATATATAATGATTACATACATGTTCATAAGATTGAAAAACATAATTAGATACTCATATAAACCATATTTACTATGAAATTATGTATGTGGAATATCTAAAGGTCTGGCTCAAACCTAATGATAACCCGATCTCTATCCGATCTTTGAGAAAATACTCAATGCTATGATACGGTCAAAGAGATAATATATATGAGGTGAGGGAAACCCGTTTTCACATTAAGATGATTCAATTTTTGGTAATCCATGAAAAGCTTGAGGATTATGTCCACTTTCTTTGAAAAAAACATGTAAACCCTATGGATAAGTATTGGGCTGTATAAAACTTTTTTCCCTTAAATATTCCGAATACCTATTGATCTCTTGAAACTTAGTAGTATCCATCATTTAATGAGGAATAGATACTAGTGAAACTCCAAGAACTAGCTCGATAGTAAACTCTACATCTCTATTGGAAGGTAGTCCTAAAATGTTTTCAGGGAAAACACCACAAAATCAATCGATTATAGGGGGAACTGAATATGATGAAACCCTTTATCATCCATATAAAGGATTGAAATTGGGGTGGTCATTATACCTTTACCAAGATGATATGGTATATCTCTACCATCATGGACATCCCATTCACCCTGTGAACATATACACCACCCTCTAGTGATGTAAATGACACCCTCCAACGATAATAATCCATATAGGTGTGATAAGAAACCAACCAGTCGATCTTAAGAATAAAATAAAAGCCTATTATCTCATGGATGGAGAGGATATATAATATATGGTGGATTACTACCTCTATAGTATATTTCGTCCACTAGAGTACACTCTTCTATATTATCTCTAATGATGTTTCAAGTGTTATAACACCACTAGAAAACTAAAAATATAGCCCAAGGATCTTCACAATAGGCACAAATATAAAGGCATGTGATTCACCTGTATTGAAAAAGGATGAAAAAATATTAGATTATACTAGAATAGTATATCAAATAGTAGATGGACCGATTTACTACTCCTCTTATATAAGATGCACTAAATAAATATGTCCTAATACACAACCTTTTGCTGCAACCCGATTACCCGGAGTGAGTGCGCTCTTTTGTAAATGTATATATAAAGCATGGATAACACTACCATGACCTCATCCTCTTCTTATATAGCCAAAATTACTCCAACTACATTTCCAACAATGAGCTACTAAATCCGCTCCTCATGGTGGAGCTAATAAGGATCCTCTGCAACTCAAAATTGATTGGGTGGTCCTATAAAAACATTGAATATGCCCCAATCTACTATAGCCTCATTACTCGATGAGGTATCTAGGAAAATTGAGATTATTATGACAAGGCTTACCACACTGGTGAAAACCCACATAACCATCCTTTAATGTCACCTGGATGCTTCTGATAACATACAAAGTCTCAAAGAATCACTTTTGACTACTAGTCAAACCACTACCATGTCTGGATTCCGAACTGCCCTGGATCCCTGAATCATCAGTAGCATAAATAGGTGAAAAATGATTAAACTCTATAAAATGATATGAGTTGTCCATAATGGTCATAGAACCCTATTATCAGTTCATGTATTCCTTGGATTGATCAGACCATAGGGACTTAGGGAAGAAATAGTCATAGAAGCATGAGTAAAACTATATCCAAATCACTTCCTGATACCTAGCTGCATGGTTGAGAATATTCCACCCATTTTTGATGGATTCTCAAATTATTTAATTAAAAATTTTCACACACTTATCAGGAGGTGTCTCCAGATTCTCAAATATAGGCATAACCATCTCAAGTCATAACTCTGTAGACTTTGGTCCTTCATCCCCAAAAACAGGGGTGGATACTGCTATTGGAACTCCCGAGTCAAATATCTCATAGAAGGGGTAGAGCACGGATCACCCTGAATCATCATAATAAGACATATAAATTATCCTCAAAACTGGAAATCATCTCTCATGTCAAGAATATGAAGTGGTTCTATTGGTGTAAATACTGGAGGTATCATGAGTATATTAGGGATCACCACCTCTAGAGCGTGGTCATCATCACCCTCATGGAAAACGACATGAGGATGTCATGGTATCATATCTCTAAAATTCCAATCACATTTTTTATATAAGATTTAAGAGTGATAACATCATAGATAAACAAACCATTCATGTAAAAGCATTCCTATGTAATAGTAGTACCCATCTTCTTGCTCAAATAGTTAGGTCTAGGTGATTAAACATTTTTAGAGAACACAAGAGATGTTACCAACTACCCAATACCAAGAACATTTCTATATCAAGATCTAAATTTTATATTTTACACATAATATAAAATTCATATTTATATTATCATTATCTTTAAATGGTTGAACAAAATTGTTCACCACTTCATATCTATAAGGGCCCATACACTTTATAAACTGAAGTGTGGCATATTTTTAATCCAAAAAGCAACACATTCTTGTCCATGAGACCAATGGTCCATGACTCAATGTTCCATAATTGAATACTTAGGTCAACTTATAAATCCTAAACAAGAAAATAATATTTAGGTTATACCATGCACTCTAAGTACTAAATATGTTTTCTCAATCCCCTGCAGAAGACATCCAAACTTTTTATTATAATAGTCAAAGAACTTATTGTACTCACAGGAAAAGAAAGAAAGAAATTATTCTATATGGATTTAAATTATAATCCCTCCATCCCATTATTTATCAAAATTTTATGAAATTTTATTGAGGGTTACATCTTATTGTTGAATAGTTTTAGGAATTTACAAAAATTCCACCCTCCTCAATTATAAAAGGACACCCTCCCTAAACTTATTCACACCCATGAAGACATTTATCTTCAACAAAAACTAAAAAAATATTCCAAAAAAATACATATCCACATTATTTAGATTTATTAATTCCAAAAATACCAACCCTTGGGTCCTCAACAAGATATCCAAAGGATGTTATTCTGAGCAAAGGTAATCGTGTTCACTATGATCCTTATTTTTTTACTTCTTCTTTTCTATATTAATTGATGTATTAGAAATTAAAATATAATAAGACCATTATCTATCATATAATGATATGTTAATATTTTTATTAAATAATATTTATCCATATAATTATCCATCAAATGAGAAATAAAACCATTTCTCAATTGTACATTAGACTACCGCCACACGAACCGATGTAATTTAGTTTCCATCATCAAGTCTCATGAATAGTAATTATACTAGAACCAATGAATATATATAATAAAAATAAATGATATTGGTTTGATAAAATTAATATACAATCCACTTCCTTACCCTTTCACCCTTAAAGTAAATGATAATGTCGCTTATGCATATGTATGACCTACTGTCTTCATGAAGCGATGTGATTCATTTTCTATGTACAACTTCAAACAATGATTATGAATGTGTATATAATAAATAAATATGAAATATATAACATTAATATGATTCAGGATATTATGGAACTATATATTATGCTCAAGAATAAGAACTTTCATGGTGAAACATGCATGAGAAAACAAAGCATTTAACACCAGAAACAATGGTAATAATGAAATATTATTAAATAACATGAGATATGATTTTATTAAAAGATAATATAAGATATTATAAATATGAATTTGGATATTTTATAAATTAATAACATGTTTAAAACTATTATACAGGTTGTAAAAATACATTCAACTAAAAGGAAACATGAGGTAAGGGTCATCATCACAAAAAATCCTTCTTTGAGACACATGTTCTTTTATGCACCTAATTTATTTTAAATGGTGTATATAATAACAATAGAATATTTAAAATCGTTTATTATTATTGATCATGTTATATTAACATCAACTTCAATATATATATTTCCCTTTTAAGATATTTTTATTAATAGATTTCTTAAATCATATTCTAATTTCAGATCAATTTTCACTCCGTAGGGATAAATTCATTATTATCCACCAATTAAATTTTTTTTGGTGTATATATTGAGTCATGGATATATTTGAAATCAATAAATATTTATTAATAATGATTACTGTTTCAATTCAGGTTTATTCTTTCAAGGGTAAATTATTTAAATGTAATCAAATATATAAGAATTTATTTTACAATCTCACTTTATTTTGGGATAGATATTATTTTCATTGAAAAAATCTTATCATTTATCCTTTATAATAAAAAATAAAATTATAATACTCTATATATTTTAGTAGTTTCTATATTTTATTCAATTTTTACTATCTTCAGTACAAGAATCATGCAATGAAATGTTAAAAATAAAAGTTAATTTTAATTCTATATTAATCAGGTATATTTTTCTTCCATGCATATCATTTTAAAAAATATTTCAAATAGTCCTTTTATTTAATAAAATGATTTATTAAATTCATTTTTGAGTTATGCTTGAATTTTCTAAAATTTTTCAAAGGAATTTTTTTGATATGGACGTTTTTTTACTTTATTTACAAAAAGTTAAAAGGAATTTTTTTTAACATATACAGTGTTCACAGTATTCCCCATTTCCGTAACCAATTTAAGATATTTAGAATATTTTATAAATTTCAAATGGTTTTATAAATTTTTTTATGAAATATTATTTTAATATTTTACTTCCATTCCCTTTATTCTTCATAATGATAATATTTTATTACAAAACTTTTATTCCTGATGAACTGATGGTCATCTATTGTCTCTTATTATTTTTGTGAACATTAATTCTATCATGAGACAATCAATTTATTATGGAAATTTAAATTAAATTTCACTTAAATATCCATATTTTTTTATCGTTTTCATTCTTAATTATTAAACCATATATCTTTTCTACATACAGTCTATTAATTTGAAAGTTTTTTGATTGAATGGGGAAATATGATTATTCTATTTTTTCTTTAATAGAGGCATTTATTGATAATGAATAATTTTTATCAATTGAGTTGGTCATTCCATATTTGTGGATTGAATTCAACATGAAGTTAAGAATGGATCCATGTAATAGATAGTTCCTTGATGCAATGATAGGTCTCATGAGACTAATTTTTAACCCAACATTAAATAGGTTTCTAGTGTATACCTATCCATCAATTTAACTATCTCAGAGTAAGATTTTAATGGTAAAAATATCAAAATGTTTAAAATTATGACATAAAATATTAATAATTTCTATCATTTAGAATTAGGTTATTTTTATCGACGATATTACTTCATTGATATTATCTATTTATTCATTTAGTTCTAAAGTTATTGATTAAATAGAAAGATTTATCAATTATTTACCTTTCAATATTGATTATGACTTATTTACTCTTTATATATTACACCATAAATAATCCTTACTGATATTCATAGGTCACCCTTTATTTTTTTTCATTTTCCTAGGATATTAAGAATGAATCTTTAAATGAGTTCATGGATGAAAAATATTTACTTTCACTATGTTGTAATTTATGTTTTAAAATGTAACATGAGACTCGTGTATTAATCTAGTTTGCCAAGTCTACAAAACTATTCGGTCCATTGGAGTGCAATCACATATATATTATGAAAATGTAATAAAGTATCTACCAATCATTGGATTATAGAGTAAGTTTCTTTACAAGTATCACATGATTATGGATCAAAGTGTGGTTAATAGAGATATCATAAGTTAAATAGGGTTTGGTAGTGGATCATCAAATTAAAAATGAAATACATCCTATTTAATGTATATATCATCGTTATTTTTGATCAATCACTCAATTTATCGATAAAATGCATAATTTTTTTTAATTCTTGTGTACTATGACTATTAAAAATCCATTTAATTTTATTTTGCATGACACTTATAAAATTTTATTCTCACCCTTTTCACTGAAATTGTATATATATTTAATTTTGATTCTAAATTTTTTATTTTGGGTTAAAAATAAATATCTTGTCATATTTAATTTCATTTCATTAGAAATTTAAGAATTCATATTTTCTTAAAACTATATGAATTAATTATTTTATAGTACTTATTTAACACTACTTTTCAATTACCACTTACATATTTTTTTGACTTTTGTATTTAAATGTTTTTACTAGTTTTTATAAGTATTTTTTCAAACTTTTTATCAATTGTGATAAGTTATACGATTTAATATTGATAAGTGATTTCAAATACATCATTAATTTCATTATGAAGGTTTTTATAGAATTATTTTTGAATAAGAGATTTTATATTTGTGTTTTGGATTTTTTTGTGAATTTTTTTATTCCAGAAATAAAAAAACTACTAGCCACATATTGTGAAAACTATAAAAAGGAATGGTAGTTGAAAAAATATACTTTTATTATTTTAAAATTTTTTATGTCACTTATTTAAGTGTTTTATTTTATGATATTTAAGTGTAATTTTTTTTAGTAACAAAAAATATTATTTTTTCAAATTTTATAATGAGTGATAGTAGGGAAAGTATATTTTGGAATGTTTTTAGATTGTTTAAAATAAATGATTTTTTTAATAAATTATAATAAATTATTTAAAAACCATTTTGATGCTTATTCAAATAGAATGAAATGTTTTAGAGTAGAAAATAACATGGTGTTTTCATGAATATTTTTAATGCATTATTAAGTGAAAAATAAATATGGTCATAATGTAAATTATGTGTGTGAGGTAGTTTTATCTTATCAAGAAACATTATTGTCTAGATCAAAGCCTAAAAAATCAAGAAGAAAACCTAACCCCCCATTAATCACTTTAACCTACCAATTTTTATATATTTTTTAAGAGAAAATTAGATGAAGGGTTAATGTAATTTGTAAATGAGTATCAATATCTATGTTTATAGGTGTTCATATTTTTATGAATTGTACAAACCTCCTTGAGTTGAATAATCAAAAGATATCTTCGTGATTTAAGAGTTCCAAATTTCTAGATATCATAAATTCTTTAGTAATGACTTATTATTCCCTTTTATACTATTTTTTCACACTATAATTATTTTATTTTCATGTTCATAGGATTTTGATGAATAATTCTATAATGTATTGATTATTTTATTATAGATATCAAAATCTTTCTCAAAATCTTATTTTTTTCGTTATTTTTTTTAAAAAGTGTTATCTAATTTTCTATATTTATATAATAATCCAACTATTAGTAAAATAATTTTATTTATTTCATGTTTTCATTTTGTTTTATATTTTTTTATTGAGTATATTGAGAATTTGATTAAAAATATAGATTTTGTTGTTTTTTTTAATTTTAACTCTAAATATTTTTGAAATTAAATTATTAAATTATTATTTAACTTAAGAATTTACATAAGATCATATTCTTTATTATAATATTTTTTTAATTAATTGAGATTTTGTGTTAGTTGAGAATTCAAATTCATAATTTTATGTCTTACAATATATTCTCTTTTATATTTACTATTTGATTTCTTACAAATTTTTTGGGATTGATATTTTCATTCACTTAAATTTTTTTCACTTACAGAAATATAGAATATGGAAATTTCTTATATTGTGGTTTTTTAGTTTTCTATTAAATGAATTAGGTTTGAGACTTTTTTATTCTAATTTTTCTATACATTGATTTATCATTTATTAGGATATTAATGAAAATGTTTGAGATTACTTAATTTTATTGAAAATATTAGGTCTGTTTGATTGTGATATAATCCACAATCTAATGGTCCACCATGATTAAAACGATTGGTTTGTATTGAATTATTGAAAATGAGAACTTTATGAAGTGAAGAAAACAAAATATAAGAGTGTGAATAATCCCATGGGAATATACTCTTGAGGTCACGATTGGAACTTCCTCTTTAGATGTGACTCAATCTAAAAAAAACTTTCCATACTCCCATCCTTCCACTCAATAACCCTCATTTAATATCTCGTATCTACCCCTACCAAACCAAAAAACCACCATAGGGAGTTATAACTCGCCCTAACCATTACACTTACATAACAACACCATCAAACCACCTTCCTATCATAACTCCACATATTATTGTCACTATACTGACCCTTATACCCCTTATTGAAGGTTATTTACAAACTATAGTGGTTCCATGGGCTCTATCACTCACCCATCTTTGAAAGATATCCTTTTTTTAAGACTAATAATGGAAAAATTATTATAGTTGATGAATTTTATTCCCATGTATCTTTATTTGGGAATTAATCATGACCCTAGTGTAGTTTATTATTTTAGAGTTTTCACTCCACTAATAGTTCCTTATTGCTATAGGTTATCACTACTTGAGATATAATTGTAAAGTAATATAGGACCCCCTTTTGAGATTTAAAGGTAGTTTTATTTTACCATATTTAGTACAACAAATTCAGGTAATTATATTTAATTTATCATAAGGTATATTTGTATAATGTGGTGTTCAAGTAACTACAATAAAATCTACCAAGGAGGAAAGGTTAAATTAGAAGTTTACATATTATGATGGAGATATAAATGACTAAAATTTCAGTAGGTAATGACTGAATGAGGATGGATTACTTGGTTTCACTTACTATGATGTTCATGATATATTGACTGGGGTTTCAGGAGGGGCATGTATTCCAGGATCACCGGTAGACACTCATTATATAATTGAGTGAGACCTCAATGAAAAGTGAGATGAAGTTGTGAATTAATTAATTTGGGGATATCCTACTAATTAATACTTATATTTTTTTAGTAATATGATTATAATATCATTTATTCACATTTTTAATAGAAAAACTAATATTAATGTTTCTCCTATGCATATAGGACACATTTTCCAAAAAATGTTAAATAAATTTCATACTTTTCTTTTTTTATTTACTTTTATAGTTCTTTTGAGGGTCAAATTTGTTCCATGATTAGGATGAAATAAACTATAATTCTAAAACACTTAGTTGAGGGTGTCCCTTAGAATGATTTGGTTCCACTATGCTTCATTCGATGACAGTGATTTCAATGGGGCACTTCCATTGGTTGAATATAAGGTACTTGTAGTTGTTTTATCCAAAGGAGAAATGTGTAGATTAACAACAAGTTGTTTTATAGTATTTTCTAATTCTTGTGTCAGAAACCAAAAATTAGTACCAAAGATTCATAGTTTAAGTTTATAAAATTTTCTCCTTCCTTGATAGAATTTCATTTTCTATGGGAGTTCACAATCAGTGGAAGCTATGAAATCGAATGCAGAAAAATTATCGGTAGATAAGTTTGATGGAATTTTTTTTTGAATATAGAAAATGTTAATGTAATATCATTTAATTCATAATTAACTCGATTTACCCCTCAATAGAATTCATTTGGTAAAAATGGAGAAATCTGAATGGTAATAGATGGATAAGAGTTAAATAGTTTTGGTGATGATTTCTTTGACACAAAATGTTTTTATTGACATGTATGAAAATGAAACAACTTAATTAATGGAGGATATAAAATATATCTATGGGAAACAAAAAATAATGAAAAATGTTTTATGATGAAATGTTTACTCGACTTATGTTTATCATAAAGAAATCCAATAAAAAATTATTTGAATGATTTCAACATGATCTGTAGATAGTTCAAATTAATTAAGGTAATATTCATAGATGATCTATGGGAACAATTTTTTTATTTTCACTTCAAGAGACCTAGGATTCAATGGTTACTATTTTTAGTAATTCTAGTAGAAATAATAATTTAGTGTTTGTGGATATCTAAAACATGATAATAAATGAGGAGCTCAAGCAAAGAGAAGTTTATATACTATTCATTAGTTCTCTAAATGCTGACAGATGAGGATAATCCCCTCAATGAAAGATCAATCATAAAAAACAGTCAGATGTGAATCCATAATAGAAGATCCAAGCCATGTTTTCTTATACTAATATATGATACTAGAAATGTAGAGAGATATGAGAAATTAATAAGGATTGTAGGAGTCACAATAAGAGATCATAATTAACTTCAACATATATATTCTCAAATTCCATGCATTTAACAAAAATGTAGTATCAAAAAAAACATTAATGTGGATTTTATAATGGAATAATGGTTGTTTAATCTAGGTGAATCATTTTAATCAAAGGGAGATAAAATATTCATGTATAATTATGTTTCTAAAATGTTTGGAAAATTACATTTTGCGGAATATGAACCTCTATTGATAATTGGAAAATTATATCTCAATATCCTAATGAAAAATTGTTCTAACTTTATGCTAAAATAAGTTTTAATACATAAAAAATCAGTTTTCATAGGATAACATGATAAAGTAGGTCATGGGTCTAGATTTATTAATGGATTCTCATAAGTCACCCTATAATTCATGGTGGTTAGAAATGGATAAAAGGATGAAATATAATATTTGAACCGAATCACATATGTGATTATAATGGTAAAAACTATATAATAAGAGGATATATAGGCTTATAATTGTAGGCTAGTTTCTCTCAGTGAGAAAAACATAATGGATCTAATATCCAAATGCATATTGAAGCATGATCACACAGACATCAATTTTTTTGAAAGTTGTGTGATGGTTAACTAGAGAAGGGTGTCCTTAAATTTATATTAATGAAATTCTTGAGTATGGAATGCCGAACTAGTCCACATGAATGTTTAGAGTGTTGGCCATGTTAATTTCTTTAGTGGATCAATTCATTTTGTAACACATATTTATGACTTCACTATAAATGTTTGGATTTAATTTATAAAGAATAATTCTGGTTTTTTTTTATGATTTCATTAAATATGAAGACATAATAGAAAGGGAATATGGACAGAAGTTGAAATACCTATGTAATGATAATGGTGGTGAATACACTAGATACAACTTCCAAAACTTTTTCAAGTAGAAGATAATAAGTAATGGGAATAATATTCATGGAACACCATAAAAAAATGACGTGACTAGGATGATGAATCAATCCTTGACTATGAAGGCCCAAAGCATGTGGTTGCACATTGAAATGTACAATAGATTTTTGTGGTGTAACATAACAAAAAAATTATATTATCAATATAATTCTAATAATGTAAATTGGATACTAACATTTAGGGGAGTTATGGTGTATAAAATTACTATAATTTCACCATATTAACATCTTCAAAATCTTGGTGTATGCTCGTTTAGAAACTAAGGATAAGGAAAAGCTTGATGATAAGTCCATATATTGTTTTTCATTGAGTATGATGATGAAAATTTCGGTTTATGGTTGGGGTATGAAGAAAAAAGAAAAGTCACTAGGAGATTAAATGTTCACTTCAATGAAGGGGTTATATGGAAGGACCAGAGCATTGAAAGGAAGGAAGTTGAGGTGGAGATATCAAATATTTAAGTCCATGTTGATCAAAGTAAAAACATATAAATATATAAAATTATATAGAACTAATATGATAGTGATAAAATCACCAAAATTCCAGAAGAAATACCATAAGAATAAATGCTAGAAAATTCAAGAACTACCTAATCTCAAGTGGGAGCACCCAAAGTTTGGGTTCTGGATGATATATTAGAGCCAATAAGTATATAGAATCAAAATCATTTAATGATATCAACAAGAGTTATATTACTATTTTAAAGGATTGTAATTGACATAAAATTTTCTCACTTAATAGACATAGGATAACCAGAAATCCTGGATGAGGTGACCATGCTTTTTGATTCCAAAAATTGGAAGATAAAAATGAATGAATAAATTTTGAAATTGATGTATAATAAAACTTTAGAACTTAATGGATTAATATAAGGTGTAAAAGGCACATGATAATTAGTTCATTTACTAATTAAAGTAAGATGTTAATGACATGAATTATTTCAAAGCACGACTACTAGAATAGAAATTGAAAAATAAAATTTTTCATATTTGAAATAAAAAAATAAGTAGCTAGATATTATGAAAAATATAATAAGAAATGGAATTTGAAAAATGTTTTTACTTATTTGATTATTTTTTATGTCACTTATTTAAGTGTTTTATTTCATGATATTTAAGTGCAATTGTTTTTTTATTAACAAAAAAACCTCTTTTTTTTAGAAATTTTATAATGGGTGATACTGGGTAAAGTATATTTTTGTATGTGTTTAGATTGTTTAATATAAATGATAAATTTTTAATCAGTAATAATAAATTATTTAATTTTTTTTACTTCTATTTCAAATAGAATGAAATATTTTGTGAGAGAAAATAACATGATGATTTTATGAATAATTATAACACATTATTAAGAGGAAAATAAATCTGATCATAAAGGAAATATTGTGGGTGAGGTAGTTGTATTTAATCGAGAAACATTGTTGCCTTAGATCAAATCCCAAAAAAATAAAGAAGGCAACCTAACCTCCAATTATTCACTTTAACCAAACAATTCATATGTATTTTTTAAGGGAAAAATAGAGGAAGGGTTAATGTAATTTTTAAATGAGTAATGATATCTATATTTACAGAAGTTAATGTTTTTATGAATTGTAAAAGCCTACTTGAGTTGACTAATAAAAATACATCTCAATGAGTGAAGAATTCCAAATTTCAACATCTCTTAAATTCTTTAGCATGGACTTATTATTCCATTTTTCTACAATTTTTCCTTACTATAGTTATTGTATTTTTAAGTTCATGGGATTTTAATGAAGAATTATATAATTTCATGATTATTTCATTAATTTTATCAAAATATTTCTCACTCTCTAATTATTTCTCTTTATTTTTTATAAAGTGTTTTCTGATTGTATTTATTTATATTATAATCCATCAATTAGTAAATTAATTTTATTTATTTCATGTTTTAATTTTGGTTTTTATTTTTTTATTGAGCATATTGATCTTTTGGTTGAAAATATAGAAATTGTTGTTGTTATTTAATTTTTATTAGAAATATTTTTGGAATATAAGTGTTATATTATTATTTAATTTAATAATTTACTTAAAACATGTTTTTTATTGTACTATTTGATGAATTAATTGAGATTTTTTGTTATTTAAGAAGTTAAATTCATGATTTTGTGTCTTACAACATTTTTCTTTTCTATTTGTTGTTTTATTTCTTAAAAATAATTATGGATTGGGATTTTCATTCACTCACATTGGTTTTTTCACATACAGAAATATAGTGTATGGAAATTTCTTATGTTATGGGTTTCTATTTTTCATTTAAATCAATGGTACTTGAGAATTTTTTTAATTTTAATTGTTCTCTACATTGACTTCCCATTTATTAGGATATTAATGAATATGTGTGAGATTATTTAATTTCATTATAAAGTTTATGTTTGTTTGATTGTGATATAATCCTTGATACAATGGTCCACCATTAGTAGAATAATTGTTTTTTTATTAAATTAGAGAAAACTAGAATTTTAGGAGGTGTAGAAGAAGAACTATAAGAGGGTGAACAATCCCTTGGGAAGATACTCTTGATTATAAGGTTGGAACCTCATATTTAGATGTGACTCAAGACAAAACCAACTTTACATACTCCCCACATTCCACATAATAACCCTTATTTAATATCCCCTATCTAACCATACCAAAATGAAAACCCCTATAGGGAGTTATAACTCCCCCTAAGCCTTACCCTTACATAAAAACACCATCAACCCATCTTCTTATTATAACCCCACTTATTCTTATCACAACAATGACCCCTATACCCCTTCTATAATGTTAATTTTAGTCTGGAATAGTTCCATGGGATCTATCACTCACCTATATTTAAGAAACATCCTTATTTTTAAGACTAAGGATTGGAAAATTACTATAGTTTATGAATTATTCTTCCCATATAGCCTCATCAGGGAATTAATGATACCCCTATTGTAGTTTCATATTTTAGAGTTTTCACTCCACCGCTAGTTCCTTGTTGCTGAAGGGTATCACTATTAGAGATATAATTGTAAAATAATATGGAAACCCTTTTGTGATATGAAGATAGTTCTAGTTTACTATATTTAGTACAAAAAATTTGGGTAATTAGATTTAGTTAATCAAGAAGTAGATTTATCTGATGTGGGGTTCAAGCAATGAAAACAAAATCTATAAAGGATGGAATATTCAATTAGAAGTTTACATCTTCTGATGGGGATATAAAGGACTAAAATTTCAATGGATGTTTATTGAATGAGGACAAACTTGTTAGTTCCACTTACTATGATGGTCATTCTATATTGACTGGGGTTTTGAGAGGGACATGTATTCTAGGATTACCGGTAGATAATCACTATATAATTGAGTGAGACATAAAAGAAAAGTGAGATAATATAGTGTATTAATTAATGTGTGGAGCTATTACTTAGGAATACTTATATTTTTGACTAATATGTTTGTAATATCTTGTATTTTCATTTGTAATAGAAAAGGTAGAAGTAATTTTTCTCCCATACATGTAGGACGCATTGTTCACATTATGTAAAATAAATTTCACCCATGCCTTTCTTAATTTACTTTTATAGTTTTTCTAATTGTTAACTTTGTTTCATTAGTATGATGAAGTAAAATATAATTCTGAAACAAAAATTTTATGGTGTCCTTATGAATGAATTGGTTCCACTATGCATCATTCGATGATCTTGATTTCAATGGGGAACTTCCATTGGTTGAATATAAGGTACTTATAGTTTTTTTATCCAAAGGAAAAAGTTTGGATTCCCAAAAAGTGGTTTTAGAGTAATTTCTAATTCTTATTTCAGAACCTGAAATGTAGTACCAAAGATTCATAGTTTAATTTTATCACATTTTCTCTTTCTATGATAGAATTTCATTTTCTATGGGAGTTATCTATCAGTGGAAGGTATGGAATCGAATGATGAAAAATTATCAGTAGAAAATTTTGATGGAAATAATTTTTGGAATCTAGAAATTGTAGATGTAATATCATCTAATTCATAAATAACTTTATTTTCCCCTTTCTATAATTTATTTGGTGAAAATGGAGAAAGATGAATAGTAATAGATGGATAGGAAGGAAATGGTGTTGGTGAGGATTTCATTAACACAAAATGTTTCCTTTGATATCTTTTAAAATTAAACAACATAATTAATGGAGGATGTGAAATTTATCTATGAGAAGCATATAGTACCAAACAAAGTTGTCATGATGTAGTGGTTGGTCAACTTATGTTTATCATAAGGAAATCCAAAAACATATTATTTGAATGATTTCAAAATGATCTATAGATAGATCTAATTAATGAAGGTAATATTCATAGATGAGCTATGGGAACTAATTTTTAATTTTCACATCAAGATACCTAAGATTCAATGGTTACTATTATTAGTAATTCCATTGGAAATACTGATTTACTGTTTTTGGATATGTGAAACTTGATACTAAATTAGGAGCTCAGAAAAAGAGAAGTTTATAAAATATTTATTAGTGTGCTTAATGCTGAATGTTGAGGAAGGTACCCTCAATAGAAGATCAATCATAAGAATAAATCTTATGTGAATCCATAACATAATACCCAAGGCATGTTGTCTTATCGTAGTATAAGATACTATAACTTTAGAGAGAAAATACACATTAATAAGGATTTTAGGAGTCACAATAAGATATCAGAAAGAATTTCAACATATAAATTCTCAAATTCCATGAGTGCAACAAAAGGTAGTATCCAACTACTGTTTAATGTTAATATTATGATAGAGTCATGGTTATTTAATCCATGTAAATCATTTAACTCAATGGGATATAAAATATTCTTGGATAATTATGTTTCTAAAATTCCTAGAAAAGTACATTTTTCAAAATATAAACCTCTTTAGATATTTGGAAAATTATATCTCAATATCCTAATGAAGAATGGTTTTGACGTAATGCTAAAATAAGTTTGAAATATTTCAAGTATGCATAGGAAATTAATTTTCATAGTATAACATCACAATGTTTGTTATGGGTCTAGAATTATCGATGGATTCTCAAAATTCACCATAGTATTCATGGTGGTTGGAAATAGAGAAATTAATGAGATACTATATTTAACCAGAATCACATATGTTATTATAATAGTAAAAACTACATTATCAGAAGATCAGGAGGCTTGGAACTGTAGGCCAGGTTATCTCAGTGATAAAAACATAAATTTTTTAATATCTAAATTCATATTGTATCTTGATCACATATACATAAAAATGTTTTAATGTTTTGGGATGGGTAAATATAGAAGGGTTTTGTTTAATTTAGATTAATGAAATTCTAGAGAATGGGATTTATAACTATTCCACATGAATGTTTAGGGTGTTGTCTATGTCAGGTTTCTTAGTGGATAAATTCATTTTGTAACTCTTATTGATGATTTCAAAAGAAAATTTTGGATTTAATTTCTAAAGAATAATTCTTGTGTTTTTATTAGTTAATTAAATATGAATCCATAATTGAAAGGGAATATGACTAGAAGATGAAATACCTATGTTATGATAACATTTTTGAATACAATAGATACAACTTCTGAAACATATGCAAGAATAGGAGAATAAGGAATGGGAAGACTATTCCTAGAACATCATAACCCAATGTTGCGACTAAGATGATGAGTAAATCATTGTTTGAGAAGGAGAAAAGCATGTAGTTGAACATTGGAATATCCAATGGATTTTGGGTGGATGAAATTATCAAAAAAAAATATATTATCAATATAATTCCAATAATGTCAATTGTATACTAACCATTAGGGGAGTAATAGTGTATAAAATTAATAAAAGTTCACCATATTAATGTCTTTCAAAGCATGGTGTATGATCGTGTTGAAACTAAGGATTGGGACAAGCTTGATGATAATTCCATAGACTATTTTTCATTGAGTATGATAATGAAAATTTTATATTATGGTTTTGGGGTGAAGGCAAAATAAATTTCATTAGGAGAAGAAATGATCACTTCAATGAAGGGGTTTTGTAGAAGGACCAGAACATTGAAAGGAAGGAAGTTGAGGAGGAAGTTTCAAATATTTAATTCCATATTCATCAAAGTAAAAACATTTAAATATATAATGTTCTATAAAACTAATATAATAGTGCTAAAATAACCAAAAGTCCATGAGAAAGACCATAGGAATAGATGCTATAAAATTCAAGAACTACTAAATCACAAGTGGGAGCACCCAAAGTTTGGGTTCTGGATAATAGAGTATAGACAATAAGTATATAGAATGAAAATAATTTTAGGATATCAACATGAGTTATATGACTAGTTTAGAGATTTGGAATAGTTATAAAATTTCCCCACTTAACATATGTACGATAACTAGAAATCCGGGATGAGGTGGCCATGCCAAGTGATTCCAGACATTGTAAGATGGAAATGAGTGAATATATTTTGACATTGAAGTACAATAAAACATAGGAAATTAATGTCTCACTAGAAGGAAGAAAAGAAACATAATAATAAGTGGGTTTATTTCTTACAGAAATATATTAATGGAAAAAATGTTTCAAAGAACAACTTCTGGAATGTAAGTTGAAAAATTATATTTTTCTTATTTGAAAAAAAAACTAGGAGCCACATATTATGAAAAATATAACAAGGAATGGCTGTTAAAAAATGCGTTTTTTCTTATTTGAATTTTTTTATGTCACTTATTTAAGTGTTTTATTTCCATATATTTAAGTTTAATTGATTATTTAGTAACAAATCACCTATTATTTTTCAAATTGTATAATGAGTGATACTGGGGAAAGTATATTTTGTCATGTGTTTTTATTGTTTAACATAAATGATAATTTTTTACCAATTGTAATAATTTATTTAAAAACCTTTTTACTTATCTTTCAAATATAATGAAATATTGTGGAGTGGATAATAACATGATGGTTTTATTAATATTTATAACACATTATTAAGTGGAAAATAAATCTAGTCATAATGAAAATACTGTGGGTGAGGTAGTTGTATTTAATCGAGCATCATTGTTATCTTAGATAAAATCTTGGAAAAGTATGAACGAAACCTAACCTCCAATTAATCAAATTAACCAACCAATTTATATATATATTTTTAAGAGAAAAAGAGAGTAATGGTTAATGTAATTTGTAAATGAGTACCAATATCTATATTTATAAGAGTTTTGTTTTTTTTTGAATTTTTCAATCCAATTTGAGAAGAATAATCAAAGTATATATGGGTGAGTGAAGAGTTAAAAATTTCTAGATCTCATAAATTCTTTATAAAGGACTTATTATTCCCATTTTATATTATTTTTCTTTAATATAATTATAGTATTTTCATGTTAATAGGATTTTGATGAAAAATTCTATAATTGATTGATTATTTCATTAAGGATATCAAAATATTTCTCAATATCTATTTTTTTTGTAAATTGTTATCTAATTTTATGTATTTATATAACAATCCATATATTAGAACAATAATTTTATTTATTTCATGTTTTTATTTTGGTTTATATTTTTTATTGATAATATTGAGATTTTGGTTAAAAATATAGAATTTTTTATTGTTGTTTAATTTTTATTAGGAATATTTTTATATTTTAAGTATTAAATTATTATTTAATTTAAGATTTTACTTTAGAACATGTTTTTTTTAATATTTGATGAATTAATTTATATTTTTTTTAGTTGAGAATTGAAATTCATGATTTTGTGTCTTATAACATTTCTCTTTTCCAATTTCTGTTTGATTTCTTACAAATTTTTAGGTATTGGGATTTTCATTCACTAACTTTGTTTTTTTCACTCACAAAAATATAGAACATGGAAATTTGTTGTGTTGTGGTTTTGAAGTTTTTTATTAAATAAATGGTACTTGAGACTTTTTTTATTCTAATTTTTCTCTGTATTGATTTCTCATTTATTAGGATATTAATGAAAACCTGTGAGATTGTTTAATTTAATTAGAAATATTACGTTAATTTGATTATGATATAATCCTTGATCCAGTGGTCCACCATGAGTATAATGATTGGTTTGTATTGAATTAGTGAACCTATAATTTTAAGAGGTGTGGAATAATAAATAGAAGAGGTTGCAGAATCCCTTAGGAAGATAATCTTGAATCCAATGTTGGAACCTCCTATTTAATATCCACTCAAGCCAAAACCAAATTTCCATACTCCCCAAATTCCACCTAATAACCCTCATTTAATATCCCCTATATAAACATACCAAAATAAAAAAACACCCAAAAGGAGTTATAACTCCCCCTTAACATTACCCATATGTAACAACACCATGAACCCACCTCCCTATCATAACCCCGCGTATTCTTGTCATGACAGTGACCCTTATACCCCTTTTAGAAAGTTTTTTCTACACTGTAATGGTTCCATGGGATCTATCACTCACCCATCATTGATAAAAATACTTATTTTTAATACTAAGTATGGGGAAATTATTATAGTTGATGAATTTTTTCCCTTATGGATTCATTAAGGAATTAATCATAACCCTATTATTGTTTCATATTTTGGAGTTTTCACTCCAACTATAATTCCTTGTTTTTTAAGGTTATCTATAACATCCCAGGTAAATAAAAAATAAGAGACTTTTCATATTTATTAATATTTGTGAATTAAATATTAATTTTACTTTAAAAGGGTTGCTATGTTCGATAGCGTACCCGATACGCAACAACGGGTTTCTTTGGAATCTTACGTTGCACACTAATAATATAATATTATTATTTTAAATGGTAGTTAAATCCTAGCCATTTTATTGGTGGGAATGAACGAAACAAACTAAAATATGATTATACATGTTTGTTAAATGTATTTACATTATCCAATAAAAATTTAGAGGCTTAAAATACGAATGAATCTAATTTTAAGCATAATTTACATTAAAAGGCCGATTTACCGCCTTTTAATGGAGAACCCTCTTTAAATATAGTTTTGGTAACTTTAATAAATTCTATATGACCAAATAAAATCCTTCTTTATAATGGGGACATCAAAATTTACTTTGTGTAAAATTTTGGAATTTTTCCGATAAAGTTCATTTTTTAATGAATAGTGCAAAATATTGTATTTTATTTCAAAAGTGCCTTCTAATATAATTTATTTTTATGGTTAGATTATATTTTTAATTGGTTTTAAAGTTAAATTAAAATATATTTTTACCATTTAATCTAATGTTGGTCATTGGAATTAATTTCACTTTGAAATTGGACATAAACAAGTATCAATCTTTTGATAGTTATTGTTTTTTAAAAAACATGCTATTTGTTTTGATAGTGGGAATTAATTTTAAAATTAATTAATGCCAATTATATGTTTAGAATTTGAAAAAAAAGACATCATTTTCGAATTTTTAATATCAAATATATCTTAGGCTGAATTTTTGGTATTTTTTCTGAAAAACTTCAATTTTTGATGAATAGTGAAACCACTTAGTGGTAGTTAAAAAAACTAACTTTTTCATTTAAATGAAATTTTACCTCTTCTATGAATTGAATTTTAAAAATCCAACATACATTGTTTTTATTAAGAATTAAAATGTGGTTCATTATGATGAAAATAATTTTTTTGGTGAATAATAACTTTTAACTTTTATTTACCGTGGTTAAAGGTAAATAGGGTAATTCAAGATTAAAAGAATATTATAATAACTCAAAATTACCTTAAAACTTGTCCTAACCTTATTGTATGTGTATTGTCTGACCATGGGCATCCTTGGGTAGATTTTGGGACCCCATTGAGCCACTTGGGAGTGATAATGACAATTTAGATTAATTAATTTAACGTGAAGACAAAATTGACATCAACAAAAATCTTTTAGTAATTAATTTTTATATGATTTTATATAAGTCCTATTTTCGACTATAAATATTATTTGGAAAGATAAAAATATTTCCTAAGTCATTACATTTTTTCTATAATTTTTAGACATCAAATAAATTAAATTATTTATGACATAATAATGATGTAGTATTTACCTCATTAATAAATCATTTAAATAATTAAGATTATAATGATTAAAATAATTTCCAAAACATGTAAAATTCTGATTGGATGATTTTATTTCGACCATGAGTCATCTTATATTCATCTTTAATTATTTTTGTACCCTTAGAAACCGAATATAATTATATAATAAAATAATAGTTTCACACTTTCTTAAAGAGCCCCTCCTCCCCCTTATAAAAGGAGACCACTTCTAACCAATTACTCACACCTCTCAATCCATTTGGCTCGTCCAAAATCTACCCAATTAATCTCCTTACATCCCTATACTCCCCCTAGAATCCTTAACTTAGGAAGAAGACACTTCAAGAAGTCCTTTGGTTCAAACCAAAGGGAGTTACCCAAATAAAAGGTAACAGTTTCTCTTAAATTGTTTTCTTTTATTTTACTTCTCCAACCCCTAAAATCTTTTTATTACTTTATTTTGTAACATAACCAGTATCCTCAATATACTAGGATGTTGTTATGAGAAGTATTAGAACTACACTTACACACACCTCCATCTAATGGATGAAGAACAAAATGTTTCTATGGATGGAAAACTAACGCCTCACAAAACGATGATTGTTTGATTTTATCCTACCGCCTCTCATGGTGGCCATTATGATGGAACTGTATTTATATATGATATATATTATGTTTATTATTTCCTTATGCTTCTGTACTTCCCAATTATATCAAGCCTTTATGGTTTCCATAGTGGGTAAATACGATAATCTCATTTGAGGAAGTGCAGACTACCGCCCCCTCAAAGTAACGTGACTAGTTAATGACTTATATGGGATGTATAAAGGATATATTTAATGATACTATATATGATATTATATTGTGATTATAATATACCTATGAATAATTTTGTTTAAATTCCATTAAAATAAGAAATATAAATGAAAGTAGCGTTCATGCGTACGTACGACTTACCATCTCCATGAATGGTGCATTTCATTTCTTACCTTCATATGTTATGTACTATTATAAATACATGTATATGATGGAAATATATGATATATATTATATATAAATCATGAATATCATTCTGGATATAATGAACCTTTGACCACATGAACAACATGTAATTATAAGAAGTCCATTTTTGACTCAAGTGTCAAATATCGACAAAACAAACATTATTAACTTAAATGATTACATAATGTTTATAACACGGTAATAAGTGATATAAAAGGAATTATAAAATTGAAAAAGGTTCTTAAGCAAGTAAAAATTAACTTTAGTTTATTATTCAGGATATTAAAGAATGAACGGGTCAAGCTGGACACAAGGTAAGGGACTTCGTCTCAATCTCTTTTCATTGAGGCATATTTTGTTCTAATACAAGACTTTATTTTATACGCTGTATAAAAAACCTTTGGATTTTCATTTCATTCAAAGGGAATATTGTTCTATGAAGCGTTTTACTAAACGACAAAAATGAATTTTTCTTTTAACATATGAAGTGACAACGACCTTTTCCGCCGCCGTGAGTATTATTTCATCTTTGTCTTCTGCAACAAGCCGTAATGTTTTTAAAAGTAAATAAATACCATATAATATTTTATGTATTTTGGTATTGAAAATGGTTTTGATAATGGATTTTTTATGTCAATATATTTATGTGATATATTTTGATTGAAATGTGGAAATGTTTTCTTTCCTTTATAATTGTTTTATGTGTTATGATTTTATAATGGTACTTAGACATTTGATGGGTGGCTACGTGATAAACCAAATGATAGGTGGTACCGTAAATACCAGGACAGATGGTTACGTTATAACCTCCAATGCATTGGGTATGAAATTCGGCCGTATGGATATTCCATTTAGTGATATGTGTGGAAGTCGACCGTATAGTTATTCCATTTATGTATGTTTATGTCCCAAGTTACCTTTATAAGTTATGTGTTCTTTATATGGGTTTTATGGTAATATTTTGGTCACAAAAGGGTAAGTAATGATTTTTTATTCAGTGAAGAGTATTTAATACTTCATAAAGGTTAAAAGTATTACTTATGTTAAAGTATTCATGGTTACTTCTTGTTTTGAAAAACTACCAGTTTTACTTCTTTGTGTATACCTTACTGAGCTTTTTATGCTCATACCAAGTTTTTGAAATGTTTTTCACAGGAGATAATGTGGAATAGGTTCAAGGATGGGATCAAGGAAAATTCATGCTGTCTTAAACATGGAACTATATATGACTCTTTTTTTAAGAGTTCATGTTTTGTAAAAAAATGGAAACTGTGTAGAAGTGTCTACTTTGTAATCTTTTGAGATGTAATATTTATGTCCTAATTCTCTAAAACTCTAAACCTGAAAATATCCTCAATGTTAATTATTCATTTAATTCAAGATTATGTAATGTTTTAAGGCCAAGTCCTTATAGTTGGTATCATAGGTTGGTTTAGAAAACTTTAGGAGTTAAGGTATTGTTAAATTAATATCCATAAAGTAATTTATGTTAATTTTGAAATCATATAGCATTTATAGATTACCATGTTGCTTCGCCTAAGATATTCTTGTGTTGAGAATGGTTTTTCATAAAAGAAATAGAGCATATTTTCTAGGAAGTCTTATAGAGGGAAATAACCTTCCAAATCAGCATCCTGAGATGGTCAGAATCAGAATTGAACTATTTACTACAGTGATGGCTTAGTTGATTCAGGTGATAAATGGTGGTTGTGTTTATTGATGATATTTTGGTTTATTCCAAAAGTAAAGAGGAACATGAAATTCATTTAAGAGTTGTCTTGCAAACCTTAAAATAAAAGAAATTATTTTGGAAATTCAGAAAGTATGAGTTTTGGTTACACAAAATTTCTTTCCCTGGTCACATTGTTTCAAAAAATGGAATAATTGTTGATCCTACTAAAATGAAAGTTGTTAAAGAATGGCCAAGACCCACAAATATAACCTAGATTCATAGTTTTCTTGTTTTGGCAGGTTATTACCAGAGGTTTGTTGAAAATTTTTCATGGTTATCTAGTACAATGACTAAGTTAACTCGAAAAGGTGTTAAGTTCATCTGGACAAAAAGAATGTGATGATTGTTTTCAGGAATTGAAAAGAAGATTGGTGAATGCTCCAGTTTTGGCACTTCCATCTGAAAATGGTGAGTTTGTTATCTACAGTGATGCTTCATTGAAAGGACTGAGTTGTGTCCTAATGCAGAATGATCAGGTAATTACTTATGCTTCACGTCAGTTGAAACCTCATGAGTTAAATTACCCTACACATGATTTGGAATTAGCTGCTGTTGTTTTTTCTTTAAAAATTTGGAGGCATCATTTTTATGGATTAAAATGTGAAATATATACTAACCAAAAAAAGTTTAAAGTATATATTCACTCAAAAATAATTGAACATGATACAGAGGAGATGGTTGGAATTAATCAAGGATTATGATTGCACGACCCATTACCATCTGGGAAAAGAAAATAAAGTGACTGGTGCTTTGAGTTGAAAAAGTAATACTTCATTAAGCATGTTACATTTGGAACGAGATCCTTTGATTTTTTATTTGATGAACTTTAGCATAGAAGTTGTTGGTATAGGAAATTCTTCTCTTTTGTATCAGGTGTCAGTGAAATCATCTCTATTAGACAGAATAAAGAAAGCGCCGAAAGAAGACAGTGAGTTTTAGAAAAAGGTAGAGTTGGTTCAGAAGGGTAAGTTTCATGAATTTAATATTGATAATGATTGTGTTCTGAGGTTTGGGAAGAGATTATGTATACCTTGTGATTCATAGTTGAAGAATGAGTTGTTATGTGAAGCTCATAGTTCTCCGTTTTCAGTTCATCTTGGCAGTATTAAGATTTACAGAGATCTTCGGGAGTATTACTAGTGGGATGGAATGAAAAGAGATATTGATGATTTTACTATGAAGTGTTTGACTTGTCAGAAGGTTAAAGAATAGCGACAGTTACCGAAAGGAATGCTTCAACCTTTACCGGTTCCAGAGTGAAAATGGGAAAATATATCCATGGACTTCGTTGTTGGATTACCAAAGACATCTCGAGGTAATAATGCAATCTGGGTTATAGTTGATCGATTGATCAAATCTGCTCATTTCCTTCCTATTAGAGATACTTTGTCTCGAGATCAAATTTCTCAGTTGTATGTTAAATAGATAGTCAGGTTGCATGGAGTTCCCATCTCCATTGTATCTGATCATGATCCCAGGTTCACTTCTAACTTTTGAAAAGGCCTTCAGAAGTTGTTGGGTACTGAATTAAATTTTAGTACACCTTTTCATCCACAATCATATGGGCATTCATAACGAACAATTTAGACCTTGGAAGATATGTTATGTTCTTGTTCGATGGATTATCAGGGAAGTTGGGACTAACATCTTTCTTCGGTTGAATTTTCTAATAATAATTGTTTTCATTCTAGTATACAGATGGCTCCATTTGAGTCATTATATAAAAAGCGTTGTTGAACTCCAGCTTTTTGGGATGAAGTAGGTGAAAGGAAACTGATGGGACCAAAATTGGTAGAAGAGATGGCAGAAAAAGTTTAGTTGATTCAGAAGAACATGAGAACAACTCAAAGTAGACAGAAAAGTTATGCGGATAACCGGAAGAAGGATCTCTATTTTGAGGTAGGAGATCATGTTTTTCTCAAAGTTTCTCCATGGAAAAGTGTGATGAGTTTTGGTAAGAAGGGAAAGTTGAGTCCGAGGTTCATTGGACCTTATAAAATTATGGAGAATGTTGGATCAGTTGCGTATAGAGTGGAATTACCTCCATGTTTATCCCAGGTACACAATGTTTTTCATGTTTCGATGTTGAGAAAGTATATGCCAAATCCATCTCACGTTTTGAGCCCAGAGGTAGTTTAGTTGGAAGAGAATCTCTCTTATGAAGAAAAACCAGTCCAGATTCTTGACCATAGAGAGGAAGTGTTGAAAAATAAAATAATTCACCAGGTAAAGGTTTTGTGGGAAAACCTTATGGCTAAAGAGGCCACATGGGAATCTGAAAATGCTATGAGGGATAAATACACCCACTTATTTTGATAAGTGAATAAAAATGACAAGGATGCAATTTTCAAAAGGGGGGAAGGATGTAACATCCCAGGTAAATAAAGAATAAGACATATTTCATATTTATTAATATTTGTGAATTAAATATTAATTTTACTTTAAAAGGGTTGATATGTTCGATAGCGTACCCGATACACAACAACAGGTTTCTTTGGAATCTTACGTTGCACACTAATAATATAATATTATTATTTTAAATGGTAGTTAACTCCTAGACATTGTATTGGAGGGAATGATGAAACTAACTACAATATTATTATACATGTTTTTTAAATGTATTTACATTATCCAATAAAAAGTTAGAGGCTTAAAATATGAATGAATCTAATTTTAAGCATAATTTACATTAAAAGGCCGATTTACCGCCTTTTAATAGAGAACCCTCTTTAAATATATTTTTGGTCACTTTAATACATTATATATGACCAAATAAAATCCTTCTTTAGAATGGGGACATAAAAATTTACTTTGTTTAAATTTTTGGAATTTTTTCGATAAAGTTCATTTTTTAATGAATAATGAAAAATATAGTATTTTATTTCAAAAGTACCTTTTAATCTAATTTATTTATATGGTTAGATAATTTTTTTAATTGGTTTTAAATTTAAATTAAAATATATTTTTACCATTTAATCTAATTTTGGTCATTGGAATTAATTTCACTTTGAAATTGGACATAAACAAGTATCAATCTTTTGATAGTTATTGTTTCTTAAAAACACACTATTTGTTTTGATAATGGGAATTAATTTTAAAATTAATTAATTCCACTTATATGTTTTGAATTTTAAAAAATATACATCATTTTTGAATTCGGAATATTAAATATATCTTAGGATGAATTTTTGGTATTTTTCTGAAAAACTTCAATTTTTGATGAATAGTGAAACCACTTAGTGGTAGTTAAAAAAACTGAATTTTTCATTTAAATGAAATTTTACCACTTCTATGAATTGAATTTAAAAAATAAGACATACATGGTTGTTATCAAGAAGTAAAATGTGGTTCATTAAGATGATTTTTTTGGTGAATAGTAACTTTTGACTTTTATTTATCGCAGTTAAAGATAAATAAGGTAATTCAAGGTTAAAAGAATATTATAATAACTAAAAATTAACTTAACCCTTGTCCTAACATTATTGTATGAGTAGTGGCCGACCATGGGAATCCTTGGGTCAATTTTGGGACCCCATTGATTCACTTGGGAGTGATAATGACAATTTAGATTAATTAATTTAATGTGAAAACAAAATTGACATTAACAAAAATCTTTTAGTAATTAATTTTTATATGGTGTTATATAAGTCCTATTTTTGACTATAAATATTATTTCTAAAGATAAAAATATTTCCTAAATCATTATATTTTTTTATAATTTTTAGACATCAAATAAATTAAATTATTTATGACATAATAATGATGCAGTATTTACCTCATTAATAAATCATTTGAATAAATATGATTATAATGATTAAAATAATATCAAAAACATATCAAATTCTGATTGGATGATTTTATTTAGACCAAGAGTCATCTTAACTTCATCTTTAATGATTTTTGAACCATTAGAAACCAAATATAATTATATAATAAAATAATAGTTTCACACTTTCCTAAAGAGCCCCTCCTCCCCTTATAAAAAGAGACCACTTATAACCAATTCCTCACACCTCTAAATCCATTTGGATCGTCCAGAATCTGCCCAATTAATCTCCTTACATCCATATACTCCCCCCTAGAATCCTTACCTTAGGTAGAAGGCACTTCAAGAAGTCCTTTGGTTCAAACCAAAGGGAGTTACCCAAATAAAAGATAATAGTTTCTCTTAAATTGTTTTCTATTATTTTTCTTCTCGTACCCCTAAACTCTCTTTATTCCTTTCTTTTGTAACAAAAAAAGTATCCTAAATATACTAGGATGTTTTTATGAGAAGGATTATAACTACACTTACACACACCTCCATCTAATGGATGAAGAACATAATGTTTATGTGGATGACAAACTAACGCCTCACAAAATGATGATTGTTCAATTTTATCCTACCTCCTCTCATGGTGGACATTATGATGTAACTATATTTATATATGATATATATTATGTCTATGATTTATTTATGCTTATGTAATTCCCAATTATATCAAGCCTTTATGGTTTCCATAGTGGGTAAATACGATAATCTCATTTGAGGAAGTGCGGACTACCGCCCCCTCAAAGTGAGGTGACTTGTTAATGCCTTATGTGGGATATATAAAGGATAGATTTAATGATACCATATATGATATTATACTGTGATTATAATATACCTATGTATAATTTTGTTTAAATTCCATTGAAATAAGAAATATAAATAAAAGTAGCGTTCATGCGTACGTACGACTTACCGTCTCAATGAACGGTGCATTTCATTTATTACCTTCGTATGTTATGTACTATTATAAATACATGTATATGCTGGATATATATGATATATATGATATATAAATCATGAATATCATTATGGATATAATGTACCTTTAAACACATGAACAACATGTAATTATAAGAAGTCCATTTTTGACTCAAGTGTCAAATATCGACAAAAGGAACATTATTAACATAAATGATTACATAATGTTTATAACACGGTAATAAGTGATATAGAAGGAATAATAAACTTGAAAAAGGTTCTTAATCAAGTAGAAATTAACTTTATTTTATTATTCAGGATATTAAAGAATGAACGGGTCAAGTCAGACACTAGGTAAGGGACTTCGTCTCAATCTCCTTTCATTGAGTCATATTTTGTTCTAATACAAGACTTTATTTTATATGCTGTATAAAACACCTTTGAATTTTCATTTCATTCAAATTGAATATTTTTCTACGAAGCGTTTTATTAAAAGACAAAAAGGAATGTTTCTTTTAACGTACGCAATGACAATGAACTTTTCCGCCGCCGCGAGTATTATTTGATCCTTGGATTCCTCAATAAGATGTAATGTTTTTAAAAGTAAATAAATACCATATAATATTTTATATATTTTGGTATTGAAAATGGTTTTTGTAATGGATTTGTTATGTTAATATATTTAAGTGATATATTGTGATTCAAATGTGGAAATGTTTTCTTTCCTTTATAATTGTTTTATATGTTATGATTTTATAATGGTACTTGGACATTTGACGTGTGGTTACGTGATAAACCAAATGACAGGTGGTGCCATGAATACCAGGATGGGTGATTACGTTATAACCTCTAATGCATTGGGTATGGAAGTCGGCCGTATGACTATTCCATTTAGTGATATGTGTGGAAGTCGACCGTATGGTTATTCCATTTATGTATGTTTATGTCCCAAGTTAACTTTATAAGTTATGTGTTCTTTATATGGGTTTTACAGTAATATTTTGGTCAAAAAAGGGTAAGTAATTATTTTTTTATTCAGTGAAGAGTATTTACTACTTCATAAAGTTTAAAAGTATTACTTATGTTAAAGTATTCATGGTTTACTTGTTGTTTTGAAAAACTAGCAGTTTTACTTCTTTGTGTATCCCTTACTGAGCTTTTTATGCTCATCCCAAGTTTTTGAAATGTTTGTCACATGACATAATGTGGAATAGTGTCAAGGATAGGATCAAGGAAAAGTCATGCTGTCTTAAACATGGAACTAGACATGACTCTTTTTTTAAGAGTTCATGTTTTGTAAAAAAATGGAAACTATGTAGAAGTGTCTACTTTGTAATCTTCTGAGATGTAATAGTTATATCCTAATTATCTAAAACTCTAAACCTGAAAAGATCCTCAATGTGAATTATTCATTTAATTCAAGATTATGTAATGTTTTAAGGCCGAGTCCTTATATTATCACTTCTTGATATAGAATTATAAAATAACATGGAACCCCTTTTTGGTATTTGAATATAGTTTTAGTTTACCATATTTAGCATAACAAATTTAGGTAATTAGATTTTGTTTATCAGAAGTTTTATTTGTCTAATATGGTCTTAAAGAAACTATAACAGAATCTATCAAGGAGGTAATGTTCAATTAGAAGTTTACATCTTCTAATGGAGATATAAAGGACTAAAATTTTAGTGGATGTTGAGTGAGTGGGGATGGCCTGGTTGGTTTTACTTACTATGATGGTCATGCTATATTGATTGGGGTTTTAGGAGGGGAAAGTATTCTAGGATTACTAGTATATTATCACTATATAATTGAGTGAGACCTCAAAGAAAAGTGATATTAAGTAGTGAATTAATTAATGTGTGGAGATATTATGAATGAATACTTATATTTTTTATTAATCTATTTATAATATCTTGTATTTTTATTCATAATATGAAAAGTATCATTAATGTTTCTCTCATTCATATAGGAAACATTCTCCAAATCATGTAAAATAAATTTCATCCTTTTTTTGTTATTTATTTATTTTTATAGTTTTTGTGAGGGTTAAATTTGATCCCTGAGTAGGATGAAATAAACTATAATTATGAAACACTCATTTGATGGTGTCCTTCAAAATGAATTGGTTCCATTACACATCATTCGATGATCTGGATTTCAATGGGTCACTTCCATTAGTTTATGTTGAAGTAATCATATTTTTTTTACCCAAAGGATACATGTGTGGATTACCAACAAGTGGTTTTAGATAATTTTATAATTCTTATGATAGACACTGAAAAGTATTACCAAATATTCCTAGTTTAATCAGTTCATGTTTTCTACTTCCTTGATAGAATTTCATTTTCTATGGGAGTTTACTATTAGTGGAATGTATGGAATCGAATGAAGAAAAATTATGGGTAGATAATTTTTATGGAACCAATTTTTGGAATCTAGAAAATCTATATATAATATCATATAATTCATAAATAACTATATGTTCCCCTCACTAGCATTTATTTCATGAAAATGGAGAAATATGAATGGTAACAGATGGATAGGAAGGAAATGGTGATGGTGAATATTTCATTGACAAAAAATGTTTCCATTAACATATGTGAAAATTAAAGAACTTAATTAATGGAGGATCAGAAATATTTCTATGAGAAACATACATTGCTGATTTTTTTATGAATTAGTGAGTTTTTGAATTTATGTTTATCATAATGAAATCCCAAAAAAAATTATTAGAATTATTTCAACATTATCCATAGACAACTCTAATCAATGAAGGTAACATTTATAGATGATTTATGGGAACTAATTTTTTTTTATTTTCACATCAGGAGACTTGGGATTCAATGGTTACTATTATTAGTAATTCCAGTTGAAATACTTATTTAGTGTTTATGGATATTTGAAACTTGATACTAAATGAGAAGATTAGGAAAATAGATGCTTATGTACTATTCATTAGCACACTTAATGATGATAGATGAGGTATGTCCCAATCAGAATAAATAATCGGATGCAAAGCGATAACAGAGAATCCGTAGCATGCTGTCTTTTCCTAGTCTAAGATACTAGAAATGTGGAGAGAGAGGACACATTAATAAGGATTATTGGAGTCACAATAAGATATCATAAATAATTTTAACATATGGATGCTCAAATTAAATGTGTGTAATAATAAGTAGTATCCAAATATTATTTAATGTGAATATTATGATGGATCAATGGTTTTTTAATCTGGTTAATCATTTAACTCAATAGGGGGAAAATGGATAATTTTGTTTCTAAAATCTCTGGAAAAGCACATTTTCTGAATATGAAAATCTATTGATAGTTGGAAATTGGTATCTTAATATCCTAATGAAGAATGGTACTGGCATGATGATAAAATAAGTTTGACATATTTTAAGTATGTATAAGAACTTAATTTCTATTGGATAATATGATAATGTATGTCACAGGTCTAGATTTATCGATGGATTCTCACAAGTGACCCTAGGATTCCTGGTGGTTGGAAATAGAGAAAAGGATGAGATTATATATTTGAAAAGAATCACATAAGCGATTGTAATGGTAAAAAATATATCATTAGTAGATCTTTAGGGTTGGAATTTCTGGCTATTTTATCTTAGTGATAAAAAAATGGTTATAATGTAAAAATTCACACAAATGCTTGATAACATAGATATAAAAATGTGTGAAAGTTTTGTTATGGTTAAATAGAGAAGGGTGTCCTTCAATTTAGATTATTAAAATTCTAGATTTTGTAATTTATAACTAGTACACATGAATGTTTAGGGTGTTGGAGATGTTAAGTTCCTTAGTGGGTCAATTCATTTTGTAACTCTTATTTATGATCTCACTAGAAAAGTTTGTATTTAATTTGTAAATAATAATTCTGGTGTTTTTTTATGATTTAATTAAATATGAATCCATACTGTAAGGGGAATATGGTCAGATGTTGAAATGTCTATGTTATGATAATGGTGGTTAATACACTATATACAACTTCTGAAACTTCTACAAGTATAAGAGAATAAGGAATGGAAGACTATTCCTGAAACACCATTACAAAATAGTGAAACTAGAAGGATAATTCAATCCTTTAATGAAAAATTCCAAAGAACGTGGCTGCACATTGGAATGTACAATGGATTTTAGGTGGAGGAACTTAACATAAAAATATATGATCTATATAATTCCAATAATGTCAATTGGATAATAAAATTTATGGGATTTATGGTGTATAAAATTACTAGAATATCACCTTATTAATGTCTTTATAATCATGATGTATACTCATGTTGAAACTAAGGATAGGTAAAAGCTTGACGATAAGTCCATATCATGTTTTTCATTGAGTATGATGATGAAAATTTTGGTTTATGGTTGTGGGTGAAGAAAAAATAAAAGTCTTTAGGAGAAGAAATGTTCACCTCAATGAAGGGGTTTTTTTGGAAGGACCAAAACATTGAAAGGAATGAAGTTAAGGAGGAAATATAAAATATATATGTTAACATTTATCAAAGTAAAAATATATAAATATATCATGTTATATAGATCTTATATGATAGTGTTGAAAGCACCAAAAGTCCAGGAGAAAGACTGTAGGAATAAACACTAGAAAATTCAAGAACTACTGAATCTCAAGTGAGAGCACCCAAAGTTTGGGTTCTAGTTGATAGAGTAGAAAAAATAAGTATATATAATCATAATAAATTTAGGATATAAAAAAGACTTATATGACTAGTTTAGAGGTTTTTAATTGATATAAAATTTCCTCACATAACATATGTAATATTACTAGAATGCCTAGATGAGGTGACCGTGCTCAGTGATTCAGAAATTGGAAGATAGTAATGAATGAATGAATTTTTACATTGAATTAAAATGTAAATTAGGAAATTAATGGCTTACTAGAAGAAAAAAAGGTACATAATAATAAGAGAGTTTACTTCTTTAATTAATATATTAATCACATAAAGTATTTCAAAGAAAAACATCTAGAAAATATATTTAAAAAAATGAGTGAGTTGATTTTCCAATATTATAGTTAATGCTAGTTAAACATGAAACTATATAGAAGGTTATAATCTAGGTGGAAAAAAAATATATATACTTAGAAAAGATCAATGTAAATATAGATTTCATTTATGGTGTGTTAGAGGATGAAATTTGAATGAATCATCTAAAAGGTTTCCTAAAATAAAGTAACTAGAAATTTGGTTGTAGATTTAGGAAAAATATTTATAGAATAATCTAAAAACTGAGGAAATAGAATAAAAACTATGAATGATTTATGTCTAAATAATGATTCAGAAGGTGAATCATGAACCCTTTTTGTTTTCAAGAGGAGTGAGTTTATAGAAGATTCATTATACTTCTACTCTATGTGGCTAAACTTTTTCTTGTTAAATAAGATATGAAAAGAATTTACAAGTATAAGAATGTTTTTTTATAATATTCTAGATGAAGAATCTTGGATAAGACAATAATATTTTGGGTATGAATATCCAAAGTTATTGTATATCCAAATCATTGGTATTATCCCATAAGGATTACATTCAGAAGTTCATTGAGAGATTTCGAATGACTAGATAAAAGCTAGTATCAAATCCTTTTACTAAAAATTTTATATTTCCCAAGTTTTAGTTTCCCAAAATGTAAGATAAATTCATCCACATAGAAAATTTTCCATATAAATCAACAGTTATATTTTTTATCTAAGAAATAATTTCCACTTTATTTGACCTTAGTTATTCAGTAGGATTTTTATGATGATTTATGTTTCATCTGGGAAAAAAATATTAGTGTTATTTAAAATGAATTATCTAATAATTGAAAGGATTGAAATTTATAACATTTTTCTTCAAGATAGATAATGATTTGTGTAGATATTTGTATTCTAACTTCATTGGTGATTCATCCCCTACAAAGATCACAATATGATTTGTGTTCACTTATAGACAAAGAAAATTTAGTTGGATGTCACTGATACAATGAATAGTTAATCTATGTAAAATGGAATAAGAATATGTGGATGAAAAAAATAAATGGTTTTTATGATGAAATTACTTAATTAAATGAAAATAATTCATGAGGAAGAAATCTTATTCTATGATAATCAATGTATGATTCACTTAGATTGGAATCTGGTTTTGAAAAAAGGACAAAGAACATTAATATGAAATTATATTTCATCATGAACCTTATATAGTATAAAAATATTATTCTACAATATATAGAAAAAAATTAAAATTTCCACCATAGCGATAGTTCAAGAAATATATGGTAGAATCATTCCTCAATAGGACATTGGTGAATGGAATGATATTAAGAAAAAAATTTCTTATGGGAAGGAAGAAGAATATTTCTAATTTTTAGTGGGTTATTAAGGTTCCATAAGTTGAGTCTTCTTATAGGAGATTATTATTAGGGGTAAAACTATTTTAGTTCAGTTGATTCAGTCTAGTGGATTTAGGTCACAAGATTCATGTTACTAGATATCAGTATTACTCAAAAAATTTCTTAGTTAGTGGAAACATAATCACTTTAGGAGTCAGTGGTCGATTATATTTTCACATCTCCCAAGAGTTAAACAAAGGTCCAAATGTTAAATTAAAGTAAAAAAGATCAAGTAAGACTAGGTTTGTTTGATTTTTATTAGAGTTCTTGTTATATCGACCATGATTTTAAGAGGAGATGGTATTATAGGTTAAAAGGATGATACTCACTATATAAGCAAGTGAGACCTTAAAGATAAGTGCGTTGAAGTGGTAAAAAAATTAAAGATAAGATATATTGGTTAGGATTAGTTATATTTGTTAATAATATGTTTGTAATCTTTCATATTTCCCTTTATAATTGAAATAGAAAATGGTAGTGTTTTTCCCATTCACGTAGGGCACATTGACTAAATCCCATAAAATATCTTTCATCATTTTTTTTATTTTTTTATTTACTTTTATTGTGTTTTATGGGATAACTATGTGTGGTGAGTAGGGTTCAATGAGTTTATACTTTTTCTAAACTCATTTTAGGGAGTCCTTATAGATGACATTGTTCCACTACACATATTGTAGGGATCATTCTTCTAATATGGTACTTCCATTGATAGAGGAGGATATAGATGTATTGGTTTTATCCAAATAATGAATATGTGGATTTCCAAAAACCCTTACATGCTATAAATTTAATGAGGATAAAATAAAAGAAGATCTAGATAACCACAAGCATTATATTTCACATCATGAGATTTATTTTCTACGTTTACATGTTTCTTGATGCCTCTTATATAGATTCATTGAGACCTAAAAGGATACTAATAGTATATTATGGAAAATAATGGTTAATTAAATATTTTATAGACGAATCCATCTCAAGTTATACACTACAATTATAAATATCATCATTACTATCTAATGAGGTTGATATAATGTTTACTTTTATTGAGGAGGATCCCAACCCCACATATTCCCTTTTGAGATTTTTTATATTGGTAACTCCATCATTTTAATTTCATGCTTAAAAATAAATACCTTATTCTTAAAATATTTAACATACATATGTCAATAATAAGAAAATTGTTATTGAAATATTTTTATTGTGATGTTTAAATTGATAGTTTTAATCTCTTCATCTCCATTAGCTTTATTTTTCAATACTATAACTGGTCTAGTGGTAGACAATGGAAGTGTCCTAGGGAATTTTTTTTCAACCTATACTATGGTCCCAATATATACTCTTAGAATAATAATATACCCATATTTTGAACTAATTTCAATTCTAAAATCTTTTAAAAGAAGGATACAAATTTTAGAGTATTTTCAATGGAATATCTAAAAATATCTTTAAAATATCCTTTAATCATCTATATTTTTCTATAAAATGAATATTTATGAATTAATTCTCACTCTCTAGATATATTAAACCCTATTTATATTGTTCACTTTAAATAAGTTAAGTTCATTAACAATCACTACACATTATTTTGGATACCAACTAGAAAGTACTAGATAATGGATGCTAAAAATCCAGGAAATAAGTGGATAACTCTAGATTCTTAGTTTTATTATAACCATATATTTAATGAGCCAACTAAAACCTCCCACAAAATCATGTGTATTAATAAATATACTTATAAGTTGGAAAAAATAGTCTTGAAATATAATCTAAAAGATATTCCATTTTTACACATTTATATTTCAACCTCTAGAACATTATTTTGAATAACACTTTCTAAACCCTTAATAATTCCTTATCGAAGACCACTCAAGGATTTCATGATACTAAGTAAAATATTAATGGAATAACATACCAATATATTTCTCAATTATTTAAAATGATATAAATTAATTTGTTTCCCCAAACAGAACATTATAGATGAAAGAATATCTTCATTATAAGATTCCCTTATTGAAGTAAGTTTTTCTATGTCTTCCAAAATTAAAATAGTATTTGAGTTCATAATATAAAATATTTAACTACCTTAAAAATGATTCAATAAATTCTCCATTATTTTCAGTAATTTCTAAAATAATTGGATCAATAGAAATCAAATATCGGGGACCAACATTATGATGAAGGTAATTTTGTATCGTATGAATTAATTATTTCCTAAGTCCAGGAGGGATATCGTTCTAATGATAAATGTATATAATAAATTTTAATGGGATAGATGTATTAAATTATACTTTAAAGGATAATATACATGGATAAATTTTGGGATGAAATGTTTTTCCTCATATAGGTATTGATATATATTTTTTCTAGATTTAGATAAGGAAATAACTTTACATGTATTTCATTATGAAGGAAAAAATATTCATAGAAGAAAATTCATCTCTTGGATAGAGTTCTTGAATTAGGTAGTCATTACTAAAAACATCCAAATTAAAAAAGTGGGTAATTTCCTCAACTATGAAGATTCCATAAAATTTGAATTGGTTCATGAAGGATTCATTTCCAAGATTGAAGATCTATCCCAAATTAATCCTGTGTTGAACACTGATCTCATAGGTAATCCATTTATCCTTGGAAACCAAGTTACGTCTATGTCTATACTGTAACCTTTCTACTCCTTAACAACATCCTTATACAGTTCATCCTAATACTAATGAACTCCATGGGAATAAATGAGTTTAATGGATTAAAGGATTTAATTTGAGTCCTTTTTTGTTTCCATGATTTTAGAAATATTGTTCAACTAGAGTGTTCATGGTCCTTATATTCCACCCATCAAACACAATTAATTTATCTTCTAGAGGTAACTAAATTTGATAAAATAGGATAGGGGTCATGTAATCCATCCCAATCACACCATTTCATTATTTTTAGATTAATTCTAGATTAATATGTACCATATTATTATAGGATCACTAAATGTTACAAATAATCATATAGTAGAAATAATGTAGATAACTCACATTGGGCATTGCTAGTAGAATTTTTCATTTATGTATCTGAACTTATGGGATTTTAAATCTCTCACTCATATATTACTTAAATACTATCCAAGTTTATTTAAGGAGTAATTCTAGCAATATGGTGAACAAGTGACTGCATCACCCTCCATTCTTACTTTGGAAAGAGATACCATTTTTACCTTAGGTGTCCAATGTATTCAAAAATAATGTTTAGCACACACAATCCAGACATAATTATCACTCCCATCATATAAAATTATATTTTCCCATATTAGAGTTTAGTTCTTCTCATTTGTGAGGTCAGTTAGTTTTTTACCACACCCATGTTGTTCCCCCATGTATCTGTTGTTCCACACACCTCCAATTTCACCTCAAGTAGTGTGGTCTTTAAAGAAGAGATAATTACATATTTTTATGGAATTTTCTGAGAAAAAGGAATCACACTAAATATATATTTATATAATTACATTTATTATTTAATATATTCTTCACACCATGAGAATATTATTCTCTTTGTTTAAGGAATATCGGAAACAACACCTTAATTTTACATATACATTGTTTCACCCTTTCAAGATGAGATTTATGGTCCTTTCCCATTATCAATTCACTCCTCCTTCACTAATAAGCTATTTTGGACCAATTTCTATAATCCTTGATCCTAAGGTAAATCTTTAGTGGACTAATTTGTTTTTATTGAATGAGTATGAACAATAATTTTTGGATAAGAAGAAGAAGAAGTAAAAGAATCCTTTGTGAAGATTCCCTAGAGTCCAAGGTTGAAAGATCCTCTTAAACTATGGTTTATACCAAAACTAACTTTCCATTATACTGACACAACCTCTAAAAAATATTTATCATCCCCAATATAACACTATCAACCCAATAAACCCCCCATAGAGGGTCAAAACTCAGCCACTTACCCTTACCCTTACATAACAGAATCACCATCCCACTATTCTATCATATCCCCATGCATTCCTATCAATGTAATGACCCTTATACCCCCATATGAAAAGTTATTTCAAGGATATATTGGTGCCAAAATCTCTATCATATTGTTCATAAATTTTTTCAATTTATTGAGTGAATTTTTGAGTAGGTTAATGAAGTGAATTAGGCCATGAAGATTGGTATGTAATAATTTTTTTCATGTTCTTACAATTATTAATATGGGTTCAGTTTTAGTATTTTTAATCTTACAATCATGAATCCAATATAGGAAAATATGTGATATCTATAATCATGGAATGTGAGTTAATAAAATATCATGAAATTGATACATATGATGGTCCCCATTATAACAATGGATTATGTCACCATAGACTGAATTAAGCATCAAGTAGATCTCATACATTAAGAGGAAACAATTGTTATTTTAATAAAAAAAATTTATGTTGCATATAGGTATGAAGAAAATGGTAATTGAATTCAAAAAATAATTGTCTCAAAAAATAATTATAGACAAAATTGAAAGAATTTTTTTGACTTTGTAAATCCAATGAGCCAGAAGCACCCATAATTAAATCCCTCTTCTATTTCTAGTTATGATTGGTCAAATTATACTTTGAACAATGTGATCCTTTTATTATTGACATATAGGTTTTTCATATGCTTCAATTCATATTTTTTATTTTAAATGTTTCTTCTGTTTTTCTATACTTTAAATATATATTACATTTTTTTCTTTATCATGTGTCAAGGGAAGATACAACTTGTTGTATATTATCTATCTCTAATTTTAATTATTTAAATTTAGATATTTAGTTTCTTCTAAGAATATGATTTTTTTTCAAATTTAATAATCTATTGTTATGATATAAGGAAAATGAATAAATATTAAATAAATATTATAATTAGTATGTAATATATAATTAAATTAATAAATATAATATAAAGTTTTATCAATAGATATTGAAATAAAAATAGAAAAAAATTCCTTTAAAAAATAATTTACTAATTGGTTTATTTATTCATTTTTTATAATAACACCCAAATTAATATTATTAATCATATTATAAATGGAAATATAAATGTTGGTAATATTATTAGAAATAGACAAATTTATTTATATATATTTTATTCATCTTATATATTATCTATTGGTTTGATTATAATTATAATTTTTTTTGTCATTAATAATATCTTTTAACAATAGAGTTTTTACCCAAAATTCCATTACATAGATGTACATATTGGTAAAATGATTTTTCCAATAGAAAATTTAAATTTACTAACTGATATGTCATTATTGAGAAAAACTAAATATCCTACACGAATGATTTTATTGGGATGACCTTCCTAGTAGGTACTTTAGGGAGGAACCCTAGAGTTATTCATCACGGTATTATGGGGATGACCTTCACATTAGGTACTCATGGAATGGCCTCCAAATTTGATCATGGTACCACAAGGAGGTCCTCCAAAACTATATTTTCGTTCTATTGTTGATGTATAACTAATTGGTCCTCAAGATACTACATGAATATGTCAATGAGTCTTAAAGATGTTAATATCTCTAAGGAAAGAGTGTTACTCCTTGATTGAATATTTACCATGTAAATCCCACCTTTTGGACGTTCTCAGATAGGAGACTGAATTTGGAACCTAAATCATAACATGCATCATGTAGTGTGGAAAATTACCTTAATGAGTAGGATCCATCCCAAATTACTCCTTATTTTAAATCAAAATATACTGATGAGATTCATTTTTCACTACTAAAATATGATGATAGACTTTATTGGTTGTTGTTGGAATATGGGAAAAACCTCATTAGTAATCATAGGAATATACTAATGATATTCATGTGATACCATTGGAATATATTTAAAGGATTCATGTGTGTTAAAAGGGATAAGGATATGAACCTAATTTTGAGCATTAATATATTTCTTCCCTCAACAGGATCTCCTCCTTAGTGTCTTTTCTTGAACAAAAGAGGTTGGGATATTTGGGGTGATGTACTCATCACATTTATGAGGGGATGGGGCCATGCAATGCTAGAAATGGAATTGATTGGAGAGATCCATATTATAAATATATTGAGAAATAGTGGGGACACAATCAATGTCATCCTCCATATATCTATGTTAAGGTAGGTAGTTATTTATGCACTTTAGGGATAAAATCTCAAAGCAGTTGGATGTGGAAACAAGTTCCACTAGCTTCTACATGACCGGTTATTGGTAGGATAACTTATGGGGCTTCATCTACTAGAGGAATTCCTAAGCCAACATTGTGGTTGGGATGTAGGATTTAATTTTTTATTCCTATACTAAATCATTCACAAATTTTAACTAGTGGCATTGGGTTTGTGAAAATTTATAGTTTAAATATATGGGAACAACCTTTATTAAAATTGATCATATGTTAGGTGTATTAGTTTATGGTGTGTAGTAAAATGATTAGTCATTTTGTTTCCACCAGTCTAACTTGGAAACTTAAAATGTGATGATGAATCTTGTGGCACTATTTATATTTTTTGGGAGATCATAAATGAAATGAAAACCAATATCAAGGGACCTATCAGTACCAAATCCTAATAAAAATTGTGCGGTCAATCGATCTCTTTCATGGGTGAAATATTTTATGTTGGGTTCATCATTTAATAATCCATAAAAATTCACTCCCATTTTCTTTATATTGGTGAATTATTTTTTCCATTGGTATTTTTCCATAGGAAATATAATAAACACTATGGATTTGGAATTGGTTGAGAGGATCATAGGTTTTATCATCTCTTAAAACGGTATATTTTCTATTATAGTATGGTCATATAGTTTTATAATGTATTCTCAAAATCCATACCAATAAAAATATGGGCTACCTTGGCCATGATAGTTTTTGATAATTACCATATATCTATGTGAATATTTTTATTTGTTATAGGTTCTTTATCTATCTCATGGTATTTTTTATTCAATGGTTTAAGACAACACAACTGGTCCCTGTAGAATTTATTTCCATCCATGTAGGTGTTAGGTGTTGTAAAGATGGGGTCAATCCCTTGAGAGAGTCTTCCTATATATCCCTATGAATAGAATTAGAACCCATGGAATTTGGTGTCACTAAATAGGACACGTTGTACAATTTAAGGTCATATGAGAATGATCATTGTAGTTCATTTTAAGGTCATACATCTATGAACAATTGAAGTTCTATTAATGGTATTTCATATGAGACCTCTTATGAGAAATTTATCATCATAAAAAATAGACTATATTCTAGGAAGTTTAAATTCATATAGCTAGTACTACTACATGATAATTACCTAGAAATTATTTGAGTTTGATATGGACATGAGTGATCATTTTTGGTCCATCCTATCTATGGGTAACTAGACACGAGATGGTATAGTGGGTGGAAAATCTTGGTTGGAGGCCCATGGAATTTATATATAATTGATGGGGAATAAGGACATGACCATTAATCAATACATGGTTAGGGATTAGAATTAAGAGGAGACCCATATACATACATTCACCCCTTCTCGGTTGGTAAATAGATGTAGTCGAGGGACTAGACTCACTGGTGATATGACCAAATGAGAGGGATTGGGACTTACACTAGATCAAAGGACCATATATGCATCATTAGTTTATTGAGTGGAGGATTTATGCTCTAATGGATTATTGAAGGTTATGTAATCCAACATGTACAACAAGGATAGATATGTTGAGATAGGGGTTTTCAGTAGTAGTGTATAGATATGGAAAACCATTATCAAGGGGATACATGATTATTAAAACCCTAAGGGTCCTATAAATTATTTAGAAAAACCTAGTGATTCTTTCTCATAAGATGACAGGTACCCATTATTAAATTAATATATGATTGATAAGGATTAATATAGTTTTCATAACCTAATAATTTATTTTAAGATACTATAAAGGTGGCCTTGGTAGATATTTACCTAGGTAGGTGACATGGGAAAAAGGTCTTCCAAGTTAGATGACCTGAGAAAATGGGTGTTTAGTTATATGACTTGAGAGAAACCCATTTGGGAGGACCTAGGATAATATCTACTTAGAAATAACTATGAACTATGTTAAACAGGACTTAGAGGTTGAAAAAAAATCTTCCCTAAAGGATTGAACAAATTAGTTCTCACTTGGGTATCCTCTAAGAGATGGGTTTGGCCCTTTAAGGATACAATGGTATCACCAATTTTGGGATGAATAGGAAAAAATATTTTAGGGGCCCTATTTTTTTTCTTTTTAAGACATTGAAAAATATTAGGAAATATTTTCAAAGCCATGCGCTGAGATAACACATGATTCTAAGTCTTGGTGATCCCAGAATTAATTTTATAAAAATATTAGAAATATTTTGTACCATGTGTTTGTAGTTTCTCAAAATTAATGGAATGAAACATATATAGAGTCTTAGGTCCAAAATATGATACCATGGTTAATCTAGAGCATGGGATTTACGCTAGGTGTGACCTACAGTTGGTTAGCATGGGATGTCCGAAAGAGGCAGCTGTTAGTGAGCACATTTAATTAAAATAAGTAAATAACTTATTTATTTATAATTAAGTGAAATAAAACATTTTCCCTTGATAAATAAAACTCTATGGTGAATCAATAGGGTTATCCACATAGCCTTGGGATCATTGAGAGGTGTTTCCACCAAACTTCATTGGAGGATTGATACCAAACAATGACCAACAACCGAATAAAGTTGAATCGAGGTGGCATGAACACAATGAGTCAGCTATATAGTTTGAGACTACGTTATTCACCAAATATCGATCCAAATAAAGGTAGTTCATATCTTTTTTTGGATTCCTGACATTTTTGAATTAATCAATCATGGTTTAATTAAATTTTTATATTTACGTCATTTTCAAATATTCACACGTGACCTATAAATTTTTGATTCAATTTATCTTCTCATTATGACATGTTTATCAAAATATATTTCCACACCAGTAATCTTTAGTCAAGAAAAATTGTAAAATGTTTTTGATCACCTATTTTATTGTGATTTCTCCCCATTATTCTTCATGTTCTTTGGCATTGTCTTATAGGGATGCGGTTCACCTTTTTTGGGTGGGTTCATGCACAATCAGACCCATAGATTCACAATAGATTCACATGTGATGAAAATATTGATGATTTAAGGATAAATATGGATGATCACTAGATGATGATCATGGATTTTTAGATCCTATATCCAAATCAGAGATGAGAATCATGCAGGATATGTTACAACCTCATACAAGCATTTTGGATTCCACGTTTTCTGGCCACTAGTGCCTAGAAATTAATGGTTGGTGATGGATAGAGAATGGGAAACCCAAGATCCATAACTCTTGTCATGATTTGAGGTGGAAAAGTTGGTGGATGATGTTCAATGATGATGTGTGAAGGAATATCTTTCTTATGTAAAAATCCCTACCACACGACATATACTAGGAAGAAAACACCTCGTGTGATGACCCATTTGTGATGACTTGGGAGTACATAGATATGAACATGGACACACAAAAACACACACACACACACACACACCGAGTATTGGAAAATGGATAAAAACATGGGCACAACTAAGATCATACGGGCAGGCCCCAGGTGGGCAAGCCATACAGTGTAGTACCCTTACATGCTGGGTAATACCACATGGCTAGTGATCCATGTGATGGAAATGAAATGAACATATAGAGGACTGGGTCTCATTCCATGTGACCCCTTAAAAGACATGTACTTACCTTTTGAATAAACTTCTACCAATCATATATCCTTCATTTTGACTCATATTTTGTCCCGTGAGTAGCCTATCTTATGTTTTTTCCCAAATAGAACATAATGGTGGTATTCAAAGTGGATTTTGAGATATGATACAATATTTTATGAGAGTGAAACCTATTTAGGTGATAATTTAAAATAGGAGTGATCGAGAAGGATCATCATAGAGTGATACCACCCAGATGGACTTGGGTATAGGTCCTTTATCTACATACCGGCTACTACCCCCCTGACAGAATAGGGCGTGGGTCCTTTATCAACCTACTGAGTAGTACCCCCTGACGGACTAGGGTGTGGTTATTCTATCTTCTAAGTAGTAACTCCTAATAAAAAATGGTGTGGTCCATCTATATATTGAGTAGTAACCCCCTAAGGGACTAGGGTGTAGATCCTATATGTACTAAGTGGTACCTCCTGATGGACTAGGGTATGAATCCTCTATTTATTAACTACCACTGCCTTGAAAAACAATGAAATGAGCCCTATATATAATGAGTGGTAACCCCTAATGAACTAAGGTGAGGGTAATCAATCTATCTACTAATTTTTACCCTGCATATATACTAGAATTTGGGTATGATAATTAAATATTGCACCCCTTGACTATTTGGAACAATGGTGAGGTGTGGGTTTTCCACATGCTTACTCATTCAGAAAGACATGCGAGATTTTTTGAATCGATGATGGACCCTTGGAACAGTTAGAAGACATTTTTCTTATGATGGGATGTAAGATTTTGATCCAATTTCTCCCTCATATTGGGTTTATTTTATAAGAATATATATATATATATATATTATTGATGGGATTTGTTTTCCCTCTTAATTTGGGGTAGATATCACTTATTCTATCATGTATCATATTGCTCCTCCTATAGTTTTCTGGGAATCCTAATGGGTATGTATATACTCACCCCATGCATGGATTTTCTAACACATGTCATGCCATATGTAGATGAAATATAGGTTAGCAGTGAAATCATAGAAGCAACGGGATACCTGGGATCATTTGACCATATATGATGGTAAGTGCTTAAAGATTTGGATCCATGGTATCTCATAATTTATTTTCTAGATATTGTTAGGTTGGTACATCTATTCAAGTTGGGAGTTTATTTTTCTCCTTTTCATTTTGGTTTATACTGTCACACTCGTTTTTATTACCTAGTGATGGTCACATGCATGGTTGTTACTCTAGATGTTGCAATATTTTATTATTATTCCTCTACACCTTTGATTGTAGACAGTTGGGTGAATACATATAGATACTTAGGAAAATGTCACCCATTTTAGTTATTTCTTTCACTGTTTGTTTCTAGTTCCTAATATGAATTCAATCCTTGGGAAGTTGTGGATTGACATTCCTCTAATCAGGTGGGCCCTAGTGGGTTGGGTTGTGCCATATTGATTTCAATGTTTTTTCGACCTCAGGACAATATTTAGAGTTATTTACCCTTGTTAGGTTTTGTTGGGAACATATGGAAATGGTGTCAAAGTGTCTCAAATGTGTATTTTATGGAAAGGAACCCAATGTTTGTTCGGTAGTCGATATATCCATTCACTTGGACCCTGAAAACCTACTTATCGGCTCAGTATACCATGAATTTTTTTTTTGCAATAAACTTTGTTACATAAATCATATAAGATCAAATATTCTATATATCCTTATTGAATCATCTCCACCCATATATATATATATATATATATATTTATCTAATCATGGTATATAATGATTAAAATTTTAGGATGTCTCTTCCAAGATAGATAACCAGGTTATCGATTCAGGATTGTGATGATGATGTGATGAGTGATGAGTCCTTAATTCAGGGACCATCACATGAGATCTTTCCTCTAGGAGGGGAGGTAGTAACACCCTAAATTTTAAAGCAGTAGATTATTTTACCATAGTAGGATTTTTATGTGTGCATTCTTAGTACACTCTGTAATTTTCAGTGCTTTAGGCCACTGAGGTTCTACATTGAGCCAGATCCCCAGGCATTGGAGGATTTACATGAGTTAGTGATTTGAGTTTTCAAACATTTTCAGACCTCGACTGATCCAATTTTTATAATGTAATCCATCCTTTTCCACAAATCAGCTGGGCCCTAGTAGAGCTTATTCACACATGAGAAATATCAGTTTAAACTCTCATGACATGACTAAAATCTGATTTTTCTTGAGGAGTATCACCCCTCATTCCTGTAGTAATTATATTTTTAAGAGATTATAGAGATTCATCTGGGAGGGGTGATAGTTTCTTAGTAAGATGTGAGGTTTAATGATCATACATGGTACTCACATTACATGGTTCAAGATGTAATCTTATGGTAAAAGAAGTTTTATAAGGGTTTTTACAGAGACATCCATGCCAATGTGGTACCCTTGTTAATTTCCATGTATGATTTAGTGTTAGAGAAGTATATGGTGATAAAGATATTAAAATCCAAGGGTTGACATGTGGGAGGAGCTAGAAGTGGGATTCATAGGGATTATTCATCTATAGTAGCTAGCTGGCACCAGTTATTAGGGTCTTGGCATATGAGATCCCCTCATGGACAAACTTAGGCATGTGCTTATCCAACTTAAGGATCACACATAGGTCTAGGGTAGTTGGTGAGGGGATATGAAATGCATGTGATGGTCTAGGTCACATGGTATGTGATTTTCCAACCCAGCATGCTGAGGAGTGAAGAATTATAGTTGATGGATGACAATGACAGAGGCAGTTCCATGATCATAGATCTCTATGGTGTATCCAAGGTGGCCCCTAGGGAGGAAGAGCTAGCATAGGGGAAGGTGGGTCTCCTGTAGTTGGAGTTGTTTCCAGTATACAACATTATGATCTCTTTCCAACACCACCACTAGGTGGCCCATGTCAGGCTCAGGGATCTCGTGGTTGGGTTTGTGTGAAGCTATAAGCTATAGAGGCATATGACTCAACAAATCATCAGATTATTTAAGGTATAATCCATGTTTATTATACACCTTATTTATTAATAGTAGACATAAGTGTGAATCATTCGTACATCTCTTTACTCAAAATGCTAGAGATGGAGCTCCAAGTTGAGTTGTTATCCCAATAGCTTTTCGTTGAGGTTCCTACAAGGAATAATTCCTCGATATCATTTATCTGCTGAAAGCGTGAGGTATTTCTTGCTGAAGAAAGTTTCTCATGGGACCACTTGGTAATCATGATAAGAACTTATAAATTTATCATGGGTATACAATTGTTTTCCATAGTCCAATCCTAGATTGACTGTCACTTCATAAAAGTATGATGCCTTCAATTAGATGGAGTGAGATTCTCTGTTATAGGTGAGAGCGATATCATAGTGGATCAGGTGGAGTTTTTAAGAAGGAAGCTATAACCCATGACCCATCATTTGGAATATCTATCCTTTAGCACAATAGGATCTTTAGGAATTTGGATTCCTTTAGACATGAAGGATTATATGAAAGTATTCCTTGAAGATGCTTTAGGACTACCTTTGAGGTGTTAGATAGAGGTTTTCACCGACTTACACCCTAGGACCACTCCAATATCTTATATATTATATCATATGGCCACTAATGAGCTCCATGAGTTGATATTTTCATTGGTGGACCTTTGAGGTAAGGGTATTATCAAACCTAGTGTGTCCTCCAAGGAATCTTTGGCATTGTTCTTGAAAAAGTTAGATGGTAGATTATGGATTTGCGTTGATTATCATTATGTGAACCAGGGCATGAAAAAGAATGAGAACCTATTTATGAGGATTGATGACTTCTTTGATCAGTTGTGAGGCATGATATTTTTCTCAAACATTGACCTTAGTTCTATCTACCAACAGTTGATATTTCAAAAGTCTAATATTCCAAGGATGGAATTACAATGAAACTATATACACTATGAGTTTCTGATGATTCCTTTTGGTGCAAAAAAATCCCCCACTATGCTTATGTCTCAGATGAAGAATCTTTTCCAGCCATATTTATACTATTTTTTTGTTGTATTCTTTGATGATATAAAGATATACTCTATGTTAGTTTTATTTGATCATAGACTTACTTTGGTAGAACCTAATTTATGGAATTCTCTCAATGTGTATTTTATGGATCCACAAGGTTCACTTTGTAAGCTATGTCATTTATGATCATAGATTATCTGTGCACCCAAAAAATATTAATGATGTATTTTCTTAAGACCATGCAAGATCATGTCATATGTGTGGGGTTATATGCTCTTGGAAGGGTACTACATGAGGTTCATGGAATAATTCTCTTGAATTGTGTCCCCTTTGATATCCTAGACATGAAAAGGGAAGTTGTTTACCTTGATTGAGTAGTGAAAGAGAGACTTTGAGGAGTTGAGGATGATAATGATGAGTGATCTTGTTTTGAGGATAATAAATGAGGGTTTTGAGTACGTAGTGTATTGTAATTCCTTTGAAATAGTGATCAGATTCATATTGATGTAGAGGTAGGTAGTGATAACATATTGGTTGAGGCAATTGAGACCTCATGAGAAAAACTATCTGACTCATGACCTAGAGTTGGCTGTGTTAGTCTTCTCTTGAAGGATGTGGAGGTAATATCTTCTAAGAGAGTGCTTAATTATTTATTCAAAAAACCATAGTCTCAATTTTTTATTCACATATAGAGACTTCAACCTAAGAAAAATGTGCTACTTGGAGTACCTACACGACTATGATTTTTAGATAGTCTATCATCCTAAGAAGGGTAGTGTGGTGGAAGATTCCCTTATCAGGAATTCTCATTCTCTCCTGGTAGAGGAAGTGTATGAGCATTTAACTTACTTATAGTATAACCTATTAAAGGAGGAGGTTGAATCTTATATTTAGTAGATGGTGTTGACACCTCTACTTACTTATTATGTGAGGGAGGTCCAGTTGGAATACATCGACTGTGACGCCTTATATAACTAGTTATCCTTAAGAGATTCATAAGATGAATTCCTTGTAGGAGGTAATCATATCATCCCTTTTAAGGGATTAGTGGTGGATCATGCTGTGATGTGATATGAGGTGATGGGGAAGTTTCACAACTCTCCTATGGATGTATATACCAGTGTAGGGAATATGTACATGGATATTCAGTGGATTTTTTCATGGGATGACATGAGGTAGAGTGTTTTTGCGTTCATATCTCAGTGTCTTACATGTCAGTAGAAAATGGATGAGCACTATGTTCTGGTAGGTTTTTTTCATCCTCTTGATATCTCGGAGTGGAAATGGGATGTAATATCCTTAGACTTTATGGAAGGGATTCTACGGAAAGCGAGAAGCCATAATTCCATCTAGGTGATAATTGACTGACTTAACAAGTTTTAATACATCCCTTCCATATGGGAGAAGAGTTTAGTATAGAGTTAGGGGTTGCTGTACATGAAGTAGATCATATGAATCCATGGGTTTCTCTTGATTATGGTCTCAAACTATGACACATGGTTTACATCACAGTTGTATAGAGGACTACAAGAGGCATTCAAGAAACATATGAGGATGTGTACAACTTTTCACCCCCATATATATGGGAAGACCAAGTGCACTATCTAGGTGTTTTAGGATATGATGAGGTTTTATGTGTCAGACTTCAGCTATACTTGGGAGGATCACTTATCTTTTTTAGAGTTTTCTTATAATAATAGCTATAACTATACTATTAGTGTGAAAAATTTTGAGGCATTGTGTTGAATACCCTACAGGTAACCCTTATGATAGACTGTGATCAGTAAGACATCTCATTTTTGTATAGAGATGGTGTAGGAGATGATAGAGAATGTTTAAGTGATCTGCAAGTGCATGAGGATATCTCAACATCATAGTCTCTTGGAATTCAAAAAGGGAGACCACATTTTTCATAGAGTCTCCCCACAATGGGGAATTTATTGATTGGGATGGGTGGGAAAAGATATCACCATGGTTCATCTATCCATTCGAGATATTTCAGATGGTTGAAAATGTCTCTTACTACCTGACTATATGGCCATAGTTGGAGGGGGTGTTTGGAACCTTCCTTATATCACAACTGAGAAGATGCATGCATGATCCTACATAGGTTATTTAATAGGGAGATCTAGAATTTTAGGATGGAGCCACTTTTTTAGAGAACCCAATCAGGATTGAGGATCGATAGGAGAGGATCCTATGTTGATGGAACATTCCCTTATTTTGGGTATTTTAGTAGTATGAGAGCATGCAGGAGAGATCCTAAGAGTGGGAGAGCCTGATAAAAGCTCTTTATCCTGACCTGTTTTCTCAATTTATTCTTTTTTGGACAAAAATAATAATGGATTTAATAAATCAGAGACCCTTTTTTACCATTTATTTTTTTTGAAAAATATTGGGAAAAATTTTCGGATCCATGTGCTGTGACAGTGCATGATTCCAATGCCCGGTGAGACTAGAATTAATTTGATAATTTTTTTAAAAAATTATACCACACACACACAATTTTTTATAAATAATAGAATATCTTATAAATGGTGTATTGGATAAAAAATATAAGACCATGATTGAATTTTTATCACATGATTTACCATAATTATAAACTAAAGCTGGTCAATGTAGGAAATCATTAAGAGGCAGCCGTTGGCGGGTATATTTGATTAGAGTAAATAAATAATTTATTTATTTTTAATTAAATAACATATTTTTTTCCCTTCATAAATAATATTCTATGGAAAATATCTATGTTTATCTATATAACCCTGGGATCTTTGAGAGTAGTTTCCACCATTTATCATTTGTGGATTGAGATTAGATGATGACCGATAACCGGATCATAGTGAATCAAAGTGTAGTGAACATAACATGTCTTCTATATCATTGTAAAATGAGTTATTAACCAATTATTGATCTGAATTGAGGTAGGGAATATATTTAGTAGTTTTTATACCATATTTTAATTAATCAATCATATTTTAATTTTTTTTATTTATTGCATTCTTCAATATTCGCATGATCCTTACAAATTGTTGATTCAATTTATCTTCTCACTATGCAATATTTCTCTCAATAGATTTATCTACTTGTAATATTTAGATTAAAATACATGGAAAACTATTTTTATAACATTTTTTGGTGGTTTTACCCCTTTGTTCATTTCTTTCATCACCGTTGGCCTGCAGTGTCACGGTTCAACTTTTTCGGGTGGTTTCACGCATGATCGAACCCCTTGATTCTCGATAGATTCCCATGTAATGAAAATATTCAATATTTAGGGGAAAATAGGGATTATATTTAAATACAGGTGATGGAATTTTGTATCATAGATCTGAAGTTGACATAGGTAGTGTGTGGGAGATTCTACGACCTCATATGGTCATTTTGGATTTCTGATTTCCACCCACCGAAGCATGAAAATCGATGGTCGATGATGGATCAAGAACTTAGTCCCACAAATCAGGAATTCTCAGCATGATTCATGGTGAAAATGGTGGTGTAAATGGTCTAACAATGACTCATAAAGGAATCTCAACCTTCTATGAAAATATTGACTACTCAACATGTATTGGGAAGAACACACACTGTGTAGTGTCCCAGCTATGATGACAATGTTTTTTGGATGAGTTAAATAAGACACATGGTGTGGGACCCACATATTCCATGGGACTTAGTGCTAGAAGACTGATGTGTACTTTGGGAGTACACAGACATGGAAATGGCCAGTCGCATGCCCTATAATGGTAGATGTATAGAGAACACGAGCACATTGAGGATCACAAAAGCATGCACTACATGGTTCAGACATGCTGTGTAGTACCTTTACACACTGTGTAGTACCATAAGTCCATTGAGATGTGTACTGGAGAGGAAATGTCCAGGAAGAGGAGTGGGTCCACATAGTGGGTGGACCCTATATATGTTTTGTAGTTTCTTTTTTAGAAAAATTATACCTCATGTATATCCTTCATTTTGACTTGGATTTTAGCATGTGAGTAGCATATCCCAAGTTTTCTTACACATAGAATGTGATGGTGTCCTTTATAGTGGATTTTTGGATATAAAGAGAGATATTACGGGCATGAAAATTTTTTAGGCAGTGCTTGACGATAGTAGGGATTATGAAGGATCATCATAGAATGGTACCCCTATGTTGGAAAAGGGTATGTGTCCTATATATACCTACTGAGTGGTACCCCATTGACGAAATAGGGTGTGTGTCCTATATCTACCTACTGAGTGGAACCCCTTGATGGAGTAGCATGTAGGTCCTCTATCTACTAAGTATGACTCCCCTGACAGACCAGTGCGTGGGTCCTCTATCTACTGAGGACAACCCCTAGAAGAATAGGTCATGGGTCCTCTATCTACTAAGTGGTACCCCACTAATAGAACAGGGGATTATCCCTCTATTCACTAAGTGTTACCCCTTGATAGAATATGGCATGTTTCCTCTATCTATTAAGTGGTTTATGATAAAAATATTCCTTATTTAACAATAATACATTATTTTTTACATAATATTACACTAAATAAACCTAAAATATCTATAAGTATAGTTTATTTGGGAATTATATACATTAAATAACAATTTAAAAAAGTAAAGAAATCATATTTATTGAAAACTTCCTTAACATTCTTGCACTTAAAACTACATGGGATAACCTGGAGACATATATAAAGAAGGGGTGACCTATATATCCCAGTAAGGGAATAAATATGTCATTAAGGAATAATAAATGTTATAAAATAATAATTTCAATGGGTAATACAAGGAACATGAATAATAAGGCCTGACATAACATGATAATCATATTATGGGACATGCGGAGACAACTTAAAACACTACATAAAAAACATAGGTCACATATAACTACCAAGAAATCATGATGAAAAAAGTCCCACAAAGTAATTAGATTCAATAACTATAACAACATGATTTCTTATGATACTAAAAAAATACCCAATTCATTAGATTTCTATATAATTCTTTGCTCATCATTCACTTTCATTTCATTCTCTTACATAAGTATACCACATAGATTACACAACATGGATTCATTCATTATTATATTTCATTCCATGATTAAGGATTATGGAATACATAAATTTAATTACCAAATAAAATGATTATAATTTTATAAATGTGAACACCCTTTATAGGAATTGGGTAAGGTATCCACTACACAATTATTTTGGCATGGAAAATCATGTTGAAATTTCGGCAGCATAACAACGTCACATAAAAATTCATAAAATGGGTTGATGAGAGATAAAGAGGTATCTAATAATTTGAACATAAAATGGGAAGAACTAGGGATATGTAAAAACATTTACCAACATTATTAATTGTAAATATAATTCCTAAAATGTTAAATAAACTTGAATAAAGAAGCTAAAGTGAGGATCTCTTACGAAAATCCGTCTTGGTAACAGGTGTACATAAAGGTTCATGGTAGAGATTAATGAGAGTAAAATAGGTATCTAATAATTTATAAATAAAATGTAAATTAATGTGGTTATATTAGGACACACAAAAACAATAAAAAATTGAAACTAAGAATCATAATATAAAAGAGGTGCTTGATTGGAAATAAGAAGAGAGAAATCATTTACTAAAATTCAGCATGGTAACATATGTACGTAAAGGTTAATGGGAGAGATTAATGAGAGTTAAATGGGACTTTAATAATTTATAAGCCAAATTTAAAATAATGGGTCTGTATTAGGAAATACCGAAACCACTACAAATTGAAACTAAGAATCATAAGAAAAAAGAGGTTCTTAAATGGAAATGAGAATAGAGAAATCTATTACTTGAGTTTGTGAATTTAAATACCTAATAAAAGATTATTGAGATATTGGGGGAACCTTGGGAGGACTATAGGGAGGGTATTTTAGAGTAGGTACATTCTCTAATGAATTTGAGTGAATAAAAATGGGATATTGGGTAGGTTTATGTAGGAAATGAGTGTGGAGTTTTTTTTATTTCTCAAACTTTGGTTTTGGATAGTATATAATAAAAAAACAAAAACCAAAAACATTACCATGGGGTTTCCCCATTTTTTCTATGAAATATGAGATATTTTAATTATTTTATAATTCTATGGTCCTAAATCAATAAAATAATACACTTTCTTAAGTGGATGGGAGTCATACACTTAAAGAAATTATTTAAACCCTTAAAATATATTAATTGTTTTAAAGGATTCATAATAGCTTTATAAAATTAATAAAATAAATTTAAAATCAAACTATTTTAAATAAAAACATAGATTTGGTCATGGATACCTTTTATAGTAATTATTATATCATTTGTGGGTCATCATGATGTCATAATACAAAAAGTATATTTATACTATATTTAATTTTTACCCGAAAATCCTACCATCTTAGAAACTTATGAAAAATTCACCGATGGATAATTTAGACACTATGATCCCCAAAATAATATTCATTTTATATAAATAATTTTATAAATATGCGATTATTCACTTTTAAAATAAAGAAAACATTAATCAATAAATGATGGGTTTTTATTACAATAATATTTTTTGAAGCCTTATAAAAATTACATTTGAATTCATAAAATTTATATGATAATATATATTTAATAAAAAATATTTAATAATAATATTCTATAAAAATATTATTAATTTCAAAAATCCATTAATTCATAAAAATAAGTTCCTTAATTAATTTTGAATATTACAAAAAAATATTATTTCTATTTTATTGAATGAAAATAAAAAACATTTATTATGTAAAAATAATAGTATGAAAATATATTTATTATTATATAAAAAATAGTGTGCATAATCATATTTCTAGGGTCTTGATAGACATCCCTTTAATACACTAGTAAACACCCTAAGGGTAAGGTGCACGACTGTGAGACTTTCATGAGGTGGTTCGACATACATGGTTTTAGTTGTGATCTCAATGAGCATCAACTTACCATGTAAATGGTTAAATAATGCATATTTTGTTAGATATCAACATGGTATTGGTCAAGGGAAAATCCTAATGATTATATCTCCCTTGGAAGATCTAATAAATGGGCTTCATAGGGTACGATTCTTTGGGTTGAGGCCATCACTTCCTTTATCTGTGCCAATTAGATTTTTTAAAATTCTATATTTATACTAACCATGTGCTCACTATTCAAAAACTATATTATCAATGGTAATGATATATTAAAGTTATTTTTAAATTTAATAGTAAAAAATAAGTGATTGTTTTTTCGATAACTACATTACATAATAAGAAATTAAATTAAATTTCAAGGGGAATTTTATTTATGATAGTCTAGGCCCTTATAATCATCCCTTAAGAAATTTAACCCTCAAAATTTTCATTTCCCACAATAAAATGGATGAAAATAACTTTGTTTCATCACTTACTCTAGTCCCACATTGCTTCTTCAAACTTGTGGTTCCTCCATAACAGTTTTAAAAGGTGAATTCTATTATTTCATAGAACATTGTCTCTATAATTTAAGATTTTAAATGGATGGTATTCATAGAAAAGATCATTCTCTAGTGGTACCACATATTTATTTAGTACATGTGAGGGATTTGGTATGTAATTAATTAATATTGATACATGGAATACATCATGTACTTGAGAGAGGTTCGGTGGGAGTGCTAGTAAATAAGCCACCACTCCAATATGATCAAGGATTTGAAAGAGGCTAATGCATCACGTACTAAGATTTACCTTCTTCCCAAATCTCAAAACTTTATTCAATGTAGAAATGTAGAGTAATACCATGTCCCCAACAAAAAAATATTTGTATCATTGATGATTTTCAACATAACTCTTCTGTTTACTCTGAGTAGCCTTGATGTGCTGTTAAATGGTCTTAACATTATCACCATTTCCTCAACCATTTCAGGTCCTTTCCACCATTAACTTTGATTATCAGCATAGATATTTTTCTTACTTTGATCTGATTTGACATGGGTTTGAATAGTCTTTACGTTCTCTTTTGTTTCCTCAACAAGCTCTGTACCCACAATCTTCCTTTCACCAATTTCAACCCAACAAGTTGGTGTATAAGATATCTTTACATACAATGCATCATATGGTGCCATTTGAATACTTTAATAGAAACTATTATTGTAGGAAAACTACACCAAAGTTAAATACTGATCCCATATACCTTGAAAGTCAAGTGATCATGATCTCAACATGTCTTCTAATTTTTTGATTGCCTTTTTTGATTGTCTATCAGTTTGAGGGAGATAATAAGTACTCAAATGAAGCTCAATATCCAATGATTTTGGGAGAATTTTCTATAATTTTGATGTAAATCATCGGTTATGATTAGAAAAAATTGATATATGTTCTCTATGAAGTCTGAAAACATCATTAATATAGATTCGTGCATGGTGCTCTATTGTAAAATCCTCCCTTACAGTGAGGAAGTGTGTAGATTTGGTAAGGTGATCAACAATTACCCATATTGCATAATTCATTCTTGGAGTTTTTGGTAATATAGTGAAAAAATACATAGTGATGTAATCCCATTTATATATAGGAATAGGAAGAGGTTACAAGACTCCTCTAGTATTCTTTATTTTATCCTTCACCTATTTACAAACTAAACATCTTGATACATAATCAGAAATTTCCCTCTTCATGTTATTCAACCAAGAATATTCCTTCAAATATATATACATCTTAGTGATACTAGGGTGAATAGAGAAATTAGAACTATGTGAATCATCCAATAACTCTTTTTTATCTCAAGTATAGAGGAAACACAAAGAATCTTCCCAAATTTCAGAATTCCATCCTCACACATGAAGTTAGAAAACTTCCCATCATTCACACCTTTAATTTTCTTTTGAATATTCTCCTAATTATAATGATAAATTTTAATCCTTTATAATAAATATGGTTGGGAAACCAGTTGAAAAAGAAAATATGTTTAACCTTATTTGATAATTCCCATGTCTGTTTTTGATAGGTCTATGTACACAATGTCCTTGGAAATACTCATTTTGTTTAGAAATCCATAATCATTCCTACTCAATGGATCAACTACCTTATTTTCCTTTCCTGGGTGATAGTGTATTGAACAATCATAATACTTGAGTGGCTTGAGCCATAGACTTTTCCTCATGTTCTCTTATTTCTGTGAGATGATATATTTCAAGCTCTTTTGATCCGTATATATCTCACATATTTATCGATAGAGATAGTGTCTCTATATATTTAGAGTAAATATTACAGCTGATAACTGAAGATCATGAGTTTAATAGTTTTGTTCAAGAGTTTTTAACTATGTTAATGCATAAGAAAATACCTTATCATTCTGCATATGGACAAAACCAAGTCCTTTCTTTGACGCGTCACTATAAATCACAAATCTAGCATTTCCCGATGGTAGATTTAGGATCATAGAATTCACTAATATCCTATTCAATTCTTAAAAAAATTCTTCACATTCTTTTTTCTATACAAACTTAACCCCCTTATGAGTAAGTTAGGTTAACAGGTTTTATAATTGGGAAATGTTCGGAATGAAACTCCAATAATAACATACTAAACCAATTAAACCATGTACCTTAGTTATGTTTGTTGGAGTAGTCCATTCATGAAGTTCCTTTGAATTTATAGGATAAACTAAGATTCCATCTTTAGAGACAACATATTCAAGAAAAGAATTTTTTTTAGGTAATAATTCACACCTGCTAAACTTCCCATATAACTAGTTTCTTCTAAGAGTCTTAAGAACAATGCACAAGTGATTCTCATGATCTTTTTAACTTTTGGATAATGCCAAGATATCATCAATAAATTCCAAAATGAAGTTATAAATATATTCATTGAAAATGTTATTCATTAGATCCTTGAAAAAAGAGGGTGAATTAGTCAGTCCAAGAGGTATTACTATAAACTCATAATGCCCATACCAGGTTCAAAATGTTTTCTTTAGAATATCTTCCATCCTCACATGAAACTGATGATATCCATATTAACCGTCTATCTTTAAACAATATTGGGCTCTGTGAAGTTGATCAAATAATTCATCAATGCAAGGAAGAAGATACTTTTTCTTTATCGTAATAGAATTGATCTCCATGTAGTCAATGCACATCTTCATATATCCATATTTATTTCTATAAAAAAGAATAGGATATCCCCATATAGAAACACAAGGTCACATAAATCCTTTATCACTCAATTACACTAGTTGTTTCTTCCGTTATACTAATTCTACAATGTCCATTATATAAAGAGTATTTGATATAAGCCTTGCACTGTGAATTAAATCGATAGAAAACTCAATTTCCCTCTACATATTATGTCTAGGAAAATACTCTTGAAATACATTGATATATTCTTACATAATAGGTAGATATTCAATTTTAAGATTTATTTCCGCACCTATAAATGTTGCGTTCTCATCCTCCCTAATAATTACATTCATTAGAGCTACTGGGTGTGGATCTAAATAAGAATCAAATGATGATGTTTCTACCCTAAAGATATGAATTGAAACTTCCTTATTCTTGTAATATATTTTCATATCCTAATTTGAATATCAATCCATACCAAGGATTATATCAAAGTAAATCATGGGTACGATGATAAGGTCAACAACTAAAGCACATTTAATTATCATAAGGGGGATAGATAGACACATCGGTTTTTCAATGATGCTTCCCATAAGAGTTTTGACTGAAAACTACTTTATTAAATAAAATTAGAAATATATAATTTTCATGGAACACTGGGAAGATATAAAATAATGCAGTGATATGGAATCAAATAAAGAAGTGTTTATGTTTGAAGAAACTATTAATGTACCTACCACTACATCATTAGGAATTTCAACCTCAGCTGTTTTGACCACATAATCTTAGACCTTCTCCCTTGTCCTTTCCTGAGGAATATTTCCTTGATTATTTGTAAAATCATTATAAAATTATCCCATATCCCTAAAATTATAGCATTTAACATTTATAGCATCTTTATTTACCTTAAAATCACTAGCATGATATCATTTTTGTTAACACTTGTAGTACCCTCCCTTTCCTTTTAAGTAGGCACCAGGGTGTTACCGTCCATAAGTATCACATTTTGGAAAATTCCCCTTTTTATTCTTCCATTTATCTATTCTATACTTGGCTACCCTATTATTATCTTGTTTTACAATAAAGTCATAATACATAGTGAATTATTTCTTTGTCTGGATATCACATGAGATAACATCTTTATATAATGAAAAACCTTAGGAGACTAGTTCCATTCGATGGAATGGTTTTAAATCATCAATGAATTGATCAATATTTCTCCTTGGATTAAATATATAGTCCACAACATTCCTTGATAACCTTGTGAAGTTGGTTTCATACTTTTTAACATTTTCATCCTCTTTCTGTTTGAGACTCAAGAATTTATTCTCAATGTCCTCTCATTATTCACAAGAAACTATTTTCCTAGAAAAATTCTATTAAAATCCTTCCATTCCATATTTTCAATATATTCCTCCTCATTTGTGTTTTGAATCAAAGAACACCATTTATCAGCATCTCCCAATATATGACACACTTCTATAGCAACATTATCCCTTTCGTTACATCCCAAGGCAAGAAATATCTTCTCTAAAGAACTTATCCACTGCTCCTCTATGAATGGGTTTGTAGTCCCATTAAATGAGGGAGATTATTTTCACATAAAGTAGTCTAGCATTGATCCTCTATGATATGGTTCTAGATTCTCTATACAGGTAAGGTTATTTTTCATAACCCGATTCAGTTGTCTCGGTATAGTTATAATTTTCTTAGCACCAATCACAACTCCATAACTAGCATCATTATGTATAGGAGGGAAATCCCTACATGGGATAAATAGGTTCATGAAGTTTCCATTACTTCCACTTAGATCCATTTATAAATAATGGAATAAAATAAATTAGGTTATTAATTAAAATTTATAACATTGAACTAGTAAAATACTTAACATAAATTGAAATCCAATGCATTCCTAATTTCATAATCATAAGCATGGTTTATTTGGGTACATATTTACAATTAAATACTTCATAATGATTTTTAAATAAAATGCGAATTATCCTAAGAATATACCTCTGGAGTGTCACACTAGGTGTGATGTAAGAGCCATTTTCTTGTACTAGGTTAGCCCGAGTTTGTCCTAGATCACATTTTCAGAGTTGGTACTCTTAGGTACATCAGTACCAGAACCACACCCACTTATAGTATCCAGACAGGGATGTATTTTCAAGAAATATAGACATAATATATACCCTAACAAAATTATATATACCAACTATAGAAACAAAACCCTAGTAACCCGGATTTAGTGAATTACTTTATTACATTGGCATATAAACAAGGAAGACGCATCCCGAAGGACTGAATAGTTTAGTAGCATCGTAAAACATGATACATATATAAGTTCAACATTATAACTTGTAAGGAAAAAATATATAAATTACTTTGAAAACATCCAAAACTCCAAGATTATTCATGTAGGTCATTATTAATATACTTCTTCACATCCTGAGGAAAAATAATAGATAATAAAGGGGTGATATAATATGCTCATTAAGGGTAAGAAATATATTGGAAGATATCCTAAACATAAACATTAGGCTTGGTGAATAACTGAAAACACATTCCTTTAAAAATTAATATAAGAATAATATAGAAGGAATAAAAGCTGGTTAAATAATTCCATAATAAAAAATAACCATGGATATTTAAATAGTTGAAAAATCTCATTGACTATAAATTAATAGTTTTATAATGAGGTAATGAATAATTCATGACATCTGAATCATATCATCAAGGAATTGACCAAGAAAAAAATTGATTAAGGCCTTGTCCAAAACCATATATGAAAATGGGAAAGGCCTCGGCCAAGTCCATATCTATTTTGTCTCATGAGACCTACCGATGCATAAAGGGGATATAGAAGGCCCCAACCATCACTTACTAAGTCCAATTCATTACTCATGTGAATGGCGTTAAACATAAACAACATATACATATGAATTGAAAATAACTTTCCCCAATCTATAAACATAATCACTAACCATTCTGAGTAATAAGGTGAATGGTATAAAAATAAAAAATCCATAGTCAAACTAATCATAAAAAATTAATAAAATATGGTTGATGAGATAATAAATTATTAATACAAATTAAACATATGAATAAACATGAGTGATGAAATAAATTAAAATACTCTTATAAAATCATCGTACAATTCTTGGGAGAAATACTCCTTTTCTTTGAAAAGAAGAGTTCTTTTGGAAAAATAATTGTATAAAAACAGAAGTTCCCTAAGATAGTTTTTTTATAATAAAAATAGTTATTTTACAAAAATAATGGTGTCTTAAAATATATTATAGAGTGTTTTTTAAAATAGGTAAGAAATCGAGAAGTTCCCTTGAATTAGTTTTGTTTATTGGGAAAAAGTTTCTGAAATATCCTTTTAAAAAATATAACTCCCCATAAAACAAATAAGAATTATGATTAATAAACATATGTATAACATTAACACATAATTTATGAGTAGTAAATAAGAATAATTAAGAATTTCATTTAGTTATGTAGAGAATAAAAGTAACCCGAAAGAAAATTGAGGTTCGGGTAGAAACCCTTGCCTTATATTTGAATGAGTTCTGTACTTCTACTTGAAGTCATGGATAATAAAATTAAATCCATTAAATAATTAATTAATAACATTATATACTTTATTTTTTTTAATTTTATTAGGTTCATTTATGGAATTTTTGATGAGTTATAAGACACAATTTTATTGTCCAGGAGCATTTGTTTCCTTGGTTTTAACGATCAATATACTTGTATATGAGTATAGAAGTTTATGTGGAATGGGTATAATTCTCTAGAATTTAATTTATATGATATTAATAAACATAAAAAATAATAAATGATTATATATTTCATTTATTTATATGGTAATATTATGATTCATTATGTAAAACATTAGTGTTAATAATTTAGATTATTTTGGTGGTATTTCGATTATTACGAATTAGTTTTGTTGTATGAATTAATATTATGTATATATACTAGTTAAAGAATATTAAATAGGTTAAAATAAATATATTATAGTCTGTTTCAACTATGAAAATGGTTTCATGACCATCCTTTAATGATAAATTAAAGAACAAAGGCTCGTCATCCATGAAGGTTGTAAATTGGAACATCCCGGATGATGATTTCGTTTTTAAAAATACAAGAGAGGGAGAGAGATAGTAGTTTGGGGAATTATATTACATTAACATTATATAACTAAAGTATATATATGATAATATATTTATCATGATTTTTGGATAGATGAGGGGAGGATAAGATAAGAGAATAATGTAAATTGGAAATGAAATTAGAAGAAAAAGGGAGATGGTTTACCTCTCAAATTAACCTCCTTGAGAACCTCCTTAAGGAAAGGGGTTTTGGTATTTTGGAAAGACCAAGAGATTCTAGACGTGGGTATATACTATTTAATAGTATTTTGAAATAAATTTTACAATATTAAAGGCTTAGAGGAGTGAAGAGAAGAGGGGGTGAGGGGTGGTTTTTATAGTGAATGAGGGGTGATTTCTCATTATTCTAAGAATTATTTTATTATTTTCCTCAAAACTACCAATAGTATTGATTATTGTGACTAAATATAGTAGTAAGTTCATGTTAGTTATAAAAAATGGTGTTTAAATTATCCATGAATTAAGGAATATTGTATTTATCATATAATGTATTTATACTGAAAATTACCATATTATACGATTCACTAAAATTCAAGTATTTTAGAAAAATACCAAAACTTCAGCATCACCATTTTTTTTTTGTAGAAGTAAAAAATGGACTCAATTTTATCATAATAATTTTCTAAGTATGTGAAATTTATTTTTTAAATAAAATCATTATTTACTTGAAAAATATAGATTTTAAATTTAAAGATGATTTTATTACACTTTTAAAAATTAACTAAGGTCCCATAAAATTATCCAAAAAGCATAAGACAAAAAAATATTTATTTATGAATCCATTTTATGAAAATTAATTTTATTTTAAATAATTTTATTAATTATAAAATTGTAATTAAATATTTATGACTTTAAAAAATACCAACACTTAAATATTAATTTTTTAAAATATTCACTTAGTTTTACTATGATATAATTATATCATATGTTCACTTATGATATATATAAAATTTATTTATACTTTAATGGGTGATGTTACTCTTTATTATTCCAATTTATTATTCATAAGGTCTATTTTACTATTCATAAGGGTAAGTTACTATTTCATTGGTATAGGTTTCTTAACATCTAAATATACCTCTTATTTCATTCATTATTCATTTATTAGGTTTGTATTATGTTATATAAGTGATTATATGTGACCTATACTATATGAAATAGACATAAGAAGGGAAATTCATTGACAGAGATTTGGGTCGTTACACTATTTCCTCATGATATATTTGGTATATGCCATGTCATTGTTGTATTATGCATGGTGCCAAAGTGACAGGTGGACACACCATGGCCCGATAACCCAAAAGAGAGAGCGTTTTCAGATGCTACATGTGATATGATGATAAGAAAAATATATATGATGGGTCATGATGTACTTTTGAGGCCTTCTATAGAAAAATTATTTCCATTTTTTATCAGACCTATGAGATTATAGCAACACATGATGTTTTATGTAACTTGACTTATGTGGAAATAATGGTGTAGATGGTCTATGTAACTTGACTTGAGATATAGTGATAGGGTATGGTGGACTAATGTAGTCTGACCAGGTGGATTATAAGATGTATGAATATTGGGAATCTTGGATATTTGAACCCTCATTTGTGATGTTTCGATGTATACACTTTTCTTTTTACAACATGAAGCCAAAGTAGGCACAACCGAGACTTGTTTAGAACAATATTGCTCGATAAGATTATTTTTATTGTTTTTAATTTTATTTATTATCATTAATTACACACTTATGCATGCACCCTAGTATAAAGGATGTTATGGAGGTGTCTAACTAGGTTTTATTAGTCACACCCTATATGTTTATTTTGATGTGTGTGTAAAATTCATGTATATGGATTTGAACATGGGAAAAGGGTTTGTGGAAGAAATTTGAGCCAAGGATCATAGATATGAGGTATAGACCAAGTTAGAAACAAGAATATTACCAAAAGTTTATTTATTTATTACATTTTTTAACTTTTAATATGGTATGGATTTCCAGTTTGGAAGCTCATTTATTTATTGTATGACTAGTATTCCATTTAAATTGTTTTCACATGATTATTATGATTATTATATTTAGTTTTTTTCTATTATATTTTTATTTTTTCAAGAAAATGAGTCTGAGGTTATAGTTACCACAATGATGGAAATAAACTCTCATTACTAGTCTTCACCACTTGTGTCCGGGGAAGTGCACATGAGGTTATGTGACTCTATGGCTCAGACACAGTGGTTCAGGTTAGGTAATTACAAAATGGTATCAAATAATGTTTTATTAATTTCTGTATGGACCAAAATGGGATATTGTAGAAAGGATATTATTATATGTGACATGGGTATGTGAGTTTCTATATGCCAAACCATCACTTGGGTATTGTGCCTTCGTGTTACCATTGGAAGGATTGGTGTTATAGTTTAATGAGAATTGGGACATGTTCATGAATCATGACTAGGCATGTATGATCTCATTCCATATACATACTTGTTGATGTGTTGCATTATTATTCATCAATATATTTCCTTGTTATGTGTCATATTTTTAGAGTAGGCCTATATTTATGACTATGTGATATATATTTTTAGTTACTATTATGATATATCTAAGAAATAATTAATTGGTTGAACATTAAAATGTTATTATTTTATATATATATAATTGTGAGTAAATTACAAGGATGGTGAATCTTTGTTAGAGTTGGGGGGTATATTTGGATGTCATTATCCTCATAGGGAAACCTTATTATGACCCCATATACTAATATTGAATTTTATTAAATATCATAATGTTATCCTTATATTTACAAATATTCCACCTCATAGACAACTATTAAGACTACCAACTGGATAGGAAACTGTTATAGATCATGGTGTACACATATTCTAGTAGTTCAGATAGGAGTAACTATTTATCCAATAGTTTTCCACCTTGGCTATAGTCAACTATACCTGGGATTTTCTACTCCAGCATCCTCTATCCTTCTTGGGAACTAGAGACCCTTAGAATTAGAGGACTGGATGTGGGTCTTCAATAGGATCCTTGATGTAATGGAGACCCCATAGGTTTGGAATGTGAATCTTGTGACATTTATGCATTAGGTAAATACTTGTTATTGGTGGGAAGTTATTATATAGATAGTAATATGTGAGACTCTTATGTGAGTGATATATAAGGAAATATTATTTGAGGATTTATTTCTAGATATGATGATGTTGAAATATGTTCATGATTTTATGAAGATTCTTCAGGGAAGGATGAAATTTTTTTATTACTCAAAATGGATCTTAGAATTTATATGCCTCGTTTACTTATTATCTAGTGATGAAGAGTAGAAAGATAAGAAGTTCAAGATCATGGTTAAACTAGAGTTGACATGGAAGGATAGAAACATCATCCTGTTGAGTTATACATAGGTTCTTTTCATTAACATGACGATCGAGAAGTGTCCGAATATGGATAGAGTTTTAGGTATTCTTTTAGCCTATAGTGAACTTCATTGTGAGTCATTCGTTTGTACGAAGTGAAAGGAAGACGATTCATATCAGAGTGGAAAAAAGAAACCAGATTTCAGTAGAGGATCAGAAACACCTTATATGGGGTAAAGAGGTCCCTAATTCATTTTTTTTTTAAAAATAGGGGAATTATCACAATTCATACCCTACAACTTAGATCAGTTTTACTTAGTGAGTAAATATATGGCATATAAAACATTTTCATTTAAAGGATTCATGGATTAACTATAATGGGAGATTGAGATAAAGAAGGAATCAAACCATGGGATAACATAGGGTCCTCAAAAGTAGGTTTAGGTGAAGATGACTCATACAGTTTATGATTAAGAGGTAAAGGGTAACGAAACTAAGGAAGTTCATGTATAAGAAGTGGAATAGATGTTAATATATACAGAGGAGGGACCATGTAATGTATAGGGTTTAATCTTGATCACCTCTAATTTATATACTTATTTCCTTTATATGGGGTATTTCCACTCTATTATATATGCATAGGCTATTATTCCACTTAAATTACTAGTCATGTTATATTCTGAGTAACTTTCCATTGATACACTATTGGGAATGATAATAGTTATCCATCAAAGATACCTAGATTTTCTAATATCCATTTCCAGTTATGGATTTTTTTGATTTTATTATTCTAGAGATGGTGAGATTCAATGTCATTCTCAACATGGACTGGATGATGAAATTCTAAGATCACATTAATTTCTATCAGACATGGGTATCATATTCATTACTGAAGAGATAATGGTACATTATGAATAGATAATGGGAACTAAGAGTAGGTAGAGTTGGTCCAGACATGAGTCATCTTGGGATTATCCCAAAAAAAATTGGGGGGGGGATTTTCTCTCTTATAAAGATCAGTGTTTTCCCTCATTATTTCTTACAGTCATTAATCTCTATGAGGATGTATTTCTAGATAAATTCATGGGACTTTCCCCTGATATAGGAATTAACTTTGAGATAGATTTCATATCTTTTGTATATCCCATTTTGATACACACTTATTCTATGAAACCAATTAAATCTAAGGAACTAAAGTTTTAACATGAGGAAATGGAGTATAAAGGCTTTATTATACCAAGTACAACCATATTAAGTGTACCTTTCTTTTCACTAATAAACAAAATGATAGTATTTGACTATGTGTAGATCAATGAATGTTGAACCACATGACTATGAAGAAAATAAATCCTTTTCTTAGTACCGATGATATTTTTGATCATTTATATGGATATCAGTGGTTCTTAGATATTGATCTTTTATCAGGCTATCACTAAATATGAGGTAGACTGGGGCAGGAGGACATACTAAATATTATTTTTCTAAGTAGGTATGGGTTATAAGAGTATATAGTGATGTTGTTTTATTTAATGAATGCATTGTAAGTGTTCATGTCCCTCATGAAAAGATCTTACACTTGTATCTAGACTCTTTCTTAATATTTTTTTATAGATGATAAGATCATCTACACATCAATTATAGATAATAATTACACACCCCATAAGATATTCATAAGTTCAAATTTGGTATATCACCCATATACCTTGTTTTTGAAGTGAAAATTATGCATTTGGGAGATGAAATTCCTGGGTAATGTAAATTTGATGATTGGTATATCTATTGACCCATATAATGTAATATTGATCATTCCCTAGACAAGTACCTAAAATGTGTTCAAGATCAAGGGAATTATGGGATTAGTTAGATAGTATTGATGATTTATCTAGGAATTCTCCCAAATATCAATTGCCATGAAATTAATTATGAATAATTGAGTGATGTTTTAGTATTTGAACATGTGTGAAGATGAATTTATTGAGTTGATTATAAGTAGACTATAACATTATTAGTGATACTTTTTAATCTAGGGATTAGTTTTACTGTGTACAGTGATGTGTCAGGTAGTGGTTTTGGAGCTGTAATGATATAGAGAGGGAATGTAGAAACCTATGGTTCATGTAATTCATGTATCCATGAATTGATATATCTTACTCATTACTTAGATCTAGAAGACATATTTTAATATTTTAAGTGTTGGAAACACTGTCTATTTATTGAGAGGTTTGTTGTCTATAATAACCACAAGATCCTAGGTTACTTCTTCACGCAACTACACCTGAATACAAGGTAGAGGTGATGGGTAGAGTATTTTTGTAAATTTAATATTGATATGTACTATGAACATAGTTAGGGAAAAATCATTACAAAATATCTTAGTCATAATATGTAGGTGGAGAAGCAGCATGTTGAGAGGTCATTTGAGAAGAAGTATCACTTGATGAGCTTTTTGGCTGAGTGGAGGATGTATTCTTCATAGGATCATGGATAGATGAATTTTAAACCATTAATGATCACAATATATATTATATATGGGGTTAAGGTGAGTTAAGAATATTACCCTATGTTTTCTTTAATTTAGGAATGACTTGCAGGTGGTGACCCATTACCTAGATGGTCATTGGATGGAAATTTTAGGAACTAAGCACATGAGAGACTTATTGTACCTAATTAAATTATAGAAGATATGATTTGATACTTTAAAACTTATATATAGAAGGTAAATCCCCATTTAAAAAAGAAGTAATAAAAATTTAGGTGCTAGTTCCGGTGGCCAGAAATGAAGAGGAACATTTTTGGGTTTGTCTCTTGATACCTTACCTTTCAGAGGGTAATAGATGAGCAACAAAATAATTATGGTTTAATCCAAAAAATTCCTATTCCATTATAGAAGTAGGATGATGTCATGATGGAATTTTTTATGTTTTTTCCTTGTAACCTAAGGAGTGGTGATGTTTTATGGGTGATAGTCGATCAATTCATGAAGGTTACCCACTATTTACCGATCCATGAGGCTCACTCAATATTAGAACTAGAAAATATGTATGTATGTGAGATCATATACATACACGAAGTTCTAGTGAGAAATAATTTTAAATTGATAAATTTTTACATCATTGTTTTACCAGGGCTTGTAGAATTCCCAAGGGACTTAGTTGAGATTGAGCATAATGTAATATCCTCATACAAATATACAGTTAGAGAAGATGATCTGTATAATGCAGGATATGTCTCAAAATTACCTTATATATTTCATTGGATCAAGGGATGATAATATATTCTTGATTGTATTAAATTATATAAATATTTATCAAATTAAATTCATATGGAACCTTTTGGGGCTCTTTAGAAGAGTTCATGTTGTTCACTTCATTTTTGGCATGTGGCTAGTGAGGAAGTAGGTTTAACGCCCAGTTTGGTTCAGGAGGCCTCTAAGTGGCTGAATCCGATTTAGAATAGGTTAAACATATATCAGAGCAGGAATAGATATTATTCTAAACATAGTAAGAGACCTACATATTTTTATGTAGTTGAAACATGTTTCTTAAAAGATAATCCTTGGTAAGACCACCAAAATATGAGGAATTAATTAAAGATGGAGATGTTATATGTTAGACACATTGAGAAAACTAATAAGGTTAGTACAGTGGTGTAACATATGTATCATTCTTCACACTAATAAGATTTGAAAAATTTGTTTCACGTGTCTTATATCTAGATGTACATATATAATCTCACATGTTTCATCAACTATAAAGATATTGATTTGGAGTGAAATGCATATTATAAGGAGAAACCTATGTAGAGTATAAACTGAAGAAATACATTCTTATAAGGGAAAGGGATACGACTTTCTTAGACCTTTTCGTGACGTGGGTGGATCCAAGAGGAGACCTAGAAGAAGGATATGGTCATTCAATATTAGTGGACTATGTTTTTTTAGAAAGTCCCCTAGGTATTATTTAGAACGACCCATTCTTCTAATACATAGATATCACACATTTTTAGATGAATATTCAATAAAAAATTATGATTCATGATAAAAATGTATAGGTTTAATATCATTGGACACTTGGATATATAAAAAAAATGTCTATAAGAGATATAAATCATCTTCCACTTAGTTATTTATTACTATCACCTTTATTAGACATATCATACATTAAATATTTCCTCATATCCCGAGGAAGGGAAAGATAAGAAAGGGTGAGATCAGATTCTTAGTGATAGTAAATAAGGGAGATATCAATGATAATTTAATCTTAACATGTGAAAATGAGAATGATATCATGACAATAATTATTTAGAACCATGACCATCATATCGTAGTTCATAATTAAGAGTCATGGTATAAATCTTCGCACTTTATAATACATGAATCATAAAGTAATTAAATAATCTTATTCATGAGAGCATAAAATTGGCATAAGACATAATATTTTTCACACACATAAGCATAGAATGTCATTCAATTAGTTAGGGATCATTTCCACAACTATAATAAAATATTGGGTTCACTCAACATTATATCACATCTTTATTCAAGGTTTACTCTGAAGGCTATTATAGTGGATATAGCCCCTTACTAAATTGGTCTCACCTCCCATTCCAGTCCTAATTATCTCCTGATATATCCATCACTAATAAATTCATTATAAGGAAAAATAATTCTAGGAAAAATAATAACATAATGAAAACAACATATATGTGTGCCAAAAGATCATAAAAAATCATCATATCATCATAACATACCCCTTTTAAAGTAAATGGGTTTCATAAATATTTCATTATTTCATCATACCATAGCTCATAGAAAATAAATGGGTTTCATAAAAATATCATCATTACATTTATTAACTATCTAGAGAAATAATAACTACTATATCATTATATGATATCCCCATCAAAGAATATGTAACATAAAATGATTTTATCTTATAGGAAAATGGCTTTAAAGGGTCTCTACAATTGTTCTTGAGAAAAATATCCTTCTTATTTTGAAATTAATACTTTAAAATAAAAAAATATTAAGGAAAATATTTTTTTGAAAATAACTAATATTTTTAAATTAATTTCAAAATATTTGAGTGGTTATGGTGGCAGATTTTGTTTTTCATTTCATGTATGTTAAAATAAGGATACACTTCACTATTTTGGTAAAAACTCAAAAGTACCTCATTCGGGAAATAAAAAGATGATTCCTTTTACAATTTATTTTAATATTTAAATCATGGGTAAATCTTATTTAAACAATAATATAATGATATTAATAATATAATTGATTTTTTATAGAAAACATGGATATAGATGAAAATGGATTTTTGTTTGAAAATATAAATGATGTGGGTTTTCGTTGAAAACATTCTTTTAGTATCTTGAGTACATAAATGGAGGAAAATGAAAATAAAAAATTTATTATATAGAAATAACTAGATAATATTAAACTTCATGGGGTATATTAGAGGTAGATAATAAAATTTAATTATTGGAAACATAATAATAAACACCCCTGACAAACACTGAGATTATAACATAAATCTATTACCTAAAGTTTGACATTAATTGAATGAACTATAACCACCGATATAATAAATTTAAATTTATTATAATTATATAATAGAGTAATGTGTATAATTATAATATCATACATGATGACTTATAAAATTTATACACCCATTTATTAATAATTCCTTACTAATATCATTGTTTTCGGTAGTAAACTATTTCATTTTTCATGAGAATTTCAATTCAGTAGTTCCAGTCCTTGTATATTGGTCAGTATTCCATCATCTCTATAATTTTTATCATGATATATAACATATATATTAATTTAATATATATTTAGAGTCATCTAAAAAAATAATAGATAGATAAATGAATTACACTATTCATTGAGATGGTAGGCCGTACATATACTTGAACGCAATAACCATTTTTCAATAGATAGAAAAAAATAAAGGTAAATAAAAAATAACATTTATAGAATAATTATTATATAATATATTTCATATATAAACATTAAATATACCATAATAACCATCCTAAGATGCTCATGATAGAAAATTAATTGTATCTCTATGTGGGGGTAGTAGTCCGCATATACATACGAGTAGTGATTTAAATTCACTTTTATTGTAATAGATTATGAATAATAATGGTTACATAATCATGATAAAATTAATGTATATTAAAGATTCATAATTTATTATTTTATGTTTAATAAAATATAATTGAAGTATGTAGAAGAAGAAATAAATTGAAATAGGATATGTTGGATGATTCCCTCTTCTTCAGTAGGCCTCTTTTAGATCCCTTCTTAAGGATACCTGAAATTTTATTTAATGAAGAAAATAAAATCTAATTCATAGTTATAAAATTTTATAAGATAATATTTTAGGGTTTGGTAAACTTAGATGGCTCACAATTTGTGAGGAATATAGGATAAGTGGTTCCATTTTATACGTGAGGGGAGGGGCACTCTTGGAATGAAGTAAAGTATTAATTTAATATAAATTAATTTTCATTTTTAAATAGCTCCATATTAGTATATTTAAAATATTTGATGAGGAAAATTATAAATCCTATCATATAATATTATTTATAAATGTTTATGTATTGTTTTAATCCTTATATCTTAGTTTTAACCATTATTAATCCTTGGGAAAATTACCATAATATGAATGTTCATTACGCATTAAGGGTCATGAATTTTACCATAAAAGAATAAGTAACACATAAATGGGCCATGGATTATATTTTCCACCATTTAACTTTCATGTGGCCAATGATAATATTTTATGAATTTTAAATCATTTAATAACATACTATTTATTATAAGATATCATCAATTCCATTTTAGAACTATACATTTACATTGAATTTTAAGTCATTATGATAGTAATTTAATTCGAATATGAATCTTTCACACACCCCAAATATTTTATATTTATCTTCAAAATTCAAGGAACATAATAATTCACCAAAATTGTTGAAATTATAATATTTTTAAAATTATTAATTTTATTTTTCCATTTATTGAATAAATGTTATATCAACACTGTGTAAGAATTTAATGTAATTATTCAATAACTAAAAATTAATAATACAAAAAATTAAATCATCTTTTAAATAATAATTTAGAACAAAACATTCCTATTCCAATCCCCATGTAAAATATTTAGAGATATTAATATAAATAGAGTGGTAATTTATATTTATTATTTCCTTAAAATAATATAAGGGTCATATTCAAAGAAAAATGGAACCAAATTTATATAATTTAGAAACATCTATTCTTATGAAAAAACACTGCTCATCGAATAAGATAAATATATGTTTTAGGGAAATTTAAAAGCCTTATCTAAATTTTTTAGTACTATTTGACATGTTTTACCCTTACCAAGGTGAAAAATTTCTGATAAATGGGATTTAAAATTCTTGATCCAACTTTTTTTCCATCATTTACCCATTATACAACAATTATCATTTTTTATTTTCTTTTATAAAAAATAATTCTTAAATGATTACCTGTAATCATAATTCCCAATGGTAAAATTGACCAGTGGATAGGTAATGGTCAGATTCTAATAGTCACTTTTCCTTTTAAACCCAATATATAGTTGACAATTCTCATTCCTCAACATTTATTACTATTTATAATTTCTTTCTACACTTACCTTGATAATTTTTATCATATTTGTATCTCTTTATTTTCTTTTTAATATTTTATAGCATGTGTGATATTTATTGGATAATTCATTCTAATTGAGTTTGCATTAGTGTGTATATTATTATTATTTATTTATCTTCCAATATTATTTCTAGTGTTACAACCTGTATTAATTTATGATATGAAATTTTATTTTAAACTCTAATTTCTATTCCATGTTCTCATAATAAAAAACTCCTTGTAAAATAAGAGCTCTTAAAAACATAAAGGTTTTTTTTTCATTAAATTATACCACCCTTAAGAAAAATTTCCCTTGAAATTTGTTTCATACCCCAAATAAAATAGAGGAATTTTTATTTCATTTATTCTTTAGGATCCTATGTTTCTTCCTGAAACTTGTTATTTCTCCACAATATTTGCATGAGTCAAGTTTTCTTGTTCCTTAACACTTCTTCCCTTCCATCAAGAATTTGGATCAGTTCTTATTCACATGATAGAACAAGTTCTAATTCTATACCATTTGCGTCTAATATATATGTTTGGTATGAAACATATTTTCTTAATAAGGATACATGGATGATGTTTTAGACATTGTAATCATTTAGTCGTAGTGATACATGTTTGGAAATTGATAAAACATGATCCTGAATCTCAAATGGTCTAATTTAACTTGGACTTAGTTTCCTCTTCTTTATAAACCTCAGAAAGCCTTTACATAGTGATATTTTGAGGAATACATGATCCCTAAAATGAAAATACAAGCACTTATTTTTATTTTCATCATAACTTTTTATTGACTCTAGGAATCCTTGATGTGTTTCTAGATCAAACGTATCTTCTTAAAAATGTCTTTTACAATGTATGGTCCCAACAATTTTCCTTATCTAACATTGTTATATTTTTTTAGCTCTATATCTCTTTTATAAGAGTGATTCATAAGGTTTAATTTTAATTCTCAAGTGAAAACTATTTTTATATGAGAATTCATTAAGCGGAAGATGTTGATCACAACTCCCTTGAAAATAAAGTGAGCAAGCCCAAAACATGTCTTCTAATTTTTGAATAGTTCTCTCAGACTATCCCTTATTTTGTGGATGATAGGTATTACTAATTTTTAATTAAATATTGATATCCTCTTGAAAGATCCTTCATAAATTAGAATTAAATAATTTATCATAGTCTGAAATAATTTATAGTGGAACCTAATAAAGTTTGAATACTTTTTGAATTTATAGATGGGAAAACCACTTAAGTGACGATTTTTCTGGTATTTTGATAAAATAGGAATACTCAATTATTATATCAATTATTACCCATATATAATTTCCCCTTGGATATATTTGTAAGAAACTTTAAAATATACATAGTGATGTTTTTCTAGTTTCATATAGGTATGGGTAGTGTTTGTAGCACTGATTTGGGTATTTTTTGCTCAACCTTAAATTTCTAACATACCAACCATCTTGCATTATAATAAGTAATATCCCTTTTCATGTTATCCCAAAAACTATTATCTTTTGAATCTATATAAAATTTATTACTTCTAGTATTTATAGGTAATGTAGAGTTATGAGCATAGTAACCCTCACTTTTTCATACATAGGCAATACATAACTTTTATGGAATATATAGAACATTATACAAATAGGAGCCCAAATACTGTACTAGTCTAGTTCCTTTGGAAGCATGGAAAATTAGGCACTGGTACATAAATGAGTTACATTATATCCCACTAGGTTCTTCTTGACTATCACCCTTCTTAGACACATCAAACATAATACATATCTTCTTAACCTAGGGAAGGAAACATAAAAGGGCTGAGATAAAATGCTCAGTAAGGGTAAACAAGGGAGATATGCAAGAATAATCATGAGCATAAGGGTATAAGAACATAATCATGAAAATTGAAGATCATACCCTACATATCAAAGATCATATACATGAATAATGGTATAAATCAAGGTAGTTCATAACACATGAATCATACAGAAATAAAGAACATAAGCCATTGAAGTATAACATAGGAATAAAACATGTAATCGTTGAAGAAAAATAATTATATATAATGATTCTATATTAGCCAAGGAATTGATGTTAAGACCATCTTAGTGGAAAAAGTCCTTTACTGAATTGGGTTAACATCTTGTTCCTGCCCTATATTACTAAACTGAGGTGATTCCCCATTCCATCCCTATAATACTGAATTGAGTTCATTTTCCATTCCATCCATATAAGTCTTTACCGTGTTCATTCCTCATTGCATCCCCGTAATACTGAACCATGTTCATTTATCATTCCAAACATGTCTATATCATGTGATAGAATTATTTACCCAATGCATTGGAGGGAGATATGGGTCCAACCCATCTCATAGAGAAATTATACATACATGTTCCACATAATCATATCAATCATATCTTAACCCATGAAATGAAATGGGTATCATAAACATATAAACATATCAAAACATGTGAAAAAAGATACAAGTTTCATAATCATTTCATCAAAATAATAACCCATGAAAAGAAGAAAGATTCAAAATCATATAACTTGTGGAAGAGAAACATATTTCATAATCATATAACCATTGAAGGAGAAATGAGTTTCACAAAGACCATAACATTAAGCGTAACCCATTCATAGAAAGAATATGAATGTAACCTTTTGATCATTTCCTAGAAAGGACTGAATAACATTAATATATGTAATATTATATAGAAAATTATTTCAGAATATATTTCAAAAACTTTTTTTAAGGAAAATATCCACTTTTATTTGAAAAAGGATTTTTTACTAAGTAAAACCTTTTGAAAATCATTTAATTATAAAATACCATGAAAAATTATTAAGAAGAATTGAAATCATTTTGAAAATATTTTTCTTTGAAAAATTATAAAATAAGCTTCAAATTATTTTAAAAACCTTTTTCTTTGAAATAAATTTCATAACATATAAAGAAATATTGATATTTGTTTGAAAACCTTTTCATTGAAGATACTTTGAAAACTTATAAAGAAAGCTTGAAAATGTTTTGAAAACCATTTACTTGAAAATATATTTAAAAAATAATAAAAAATTAATTTCAAACCATAAAAAATTTTAAATATCATTCTTATTTGATAATTATTTTCAAATATAATTTGAAAACATTTTTGAATAGATGGTTTTGAAATAAAACAAATTTCCAATCGAAGAGAGAGATACAATCAAATTTATCTTAAAAAACATTTTCTTAATTATCTTAAGTAAAAAAGAGTATAAAGTGGTAATAAGACATGGATATATCTTTAATAAATAGAGGATAATGAATCTCATGAGTTATATTTATATATGCATCATAATATTTCATCCAAATAATCATAATCATTAAGAATTTGGAAAAGCGATGAGATTGTATCAATAAACTCTTACCACCTTGTTACTTTGGATCATTCTATTCATGCAAGAAAATTAAATTATAGAAAATATAAAATATCATTAAAATAATTATATTCATTATATAACATGTCAATTGGAATCATATACACCTCATTAATCAACATATGTGCATAACAAAACATGTGTCTCAAAGAAGACAATTTGAGACAAAACAACTTTACCGATTTGGTAGCTTTTGAAACATTAACTCTATAAAATAAAGATCATGGAACATATATGTAAATAACCATAAATTTAAGTATAATAATCATATAATACATCCATGGTCAGTATAAACACCACATAAAAGGAATCAGTTGTGAATAGAGCATGTATCTCACAAAAATAAAAAGTGAGATGAAATTCCCTTACATTATATGTTGACTCTTGTCATACACATTAGAACCACATATATAATAAATATAAATACATTATAGACCTTTTATATAACCATATTATTATATAAAATAACATATATGGGTTGATCAGGACTTTATATTACCCTCTTGTTTATAGTCCTATGTTAAGGTTTCACTTCTGGTAATATTTGCATTGTTCTTTACATGTGTCTTAATTTGTTATATCTTTGGTAATTATACTTATATCATGATTACATAATGGAAAAAGGATTTAAATATAGTTTATTTTTACTATATGTGTATAATAATAATATATAGAATATAGATGTATAAAATTGAATACACCATTCATGAAGACGGTAAGCCGTGCGTACACATGAACATTGTTTCCATTTTTATTGTCATATTAAAAGAAAGAAAGAAAATTAAATATATTTATATATGTATATAATATAATTAAAGTATAATTATAATGTTATATATATCGTATAATTTCACTAAACCCATTCTTAATACATTCCATGAAGTGTATGAAAGAATCAATCTCTTTGAGGGGTCAGTAGTCCGCACTTCCTTGAACAAAATTATCGTACAGACACAAAATGGAATGTATAAAGATACACATTTTAAAATAATTATATAAGATTAAATACATAATAAATATAATATATAACATATATAAACGTATTTTCCATCATAACTTCCACCATGAGAGCCAGTAAATGAAAAATGAACAATCATCGTTTAGCGAGGAAATAGTTCGCTATACATGTAAACAATATGTTTGTTTCCCATTAGATGGAGGCATGTGTAAGTGTAGTTTGAACAATTAGAATAAAAAAATCATGGTATATTTAGGATACTAGTGTTTTCATACAATCATTGGTTAAAGAGAGTGGAGGGGGTGGAGAGGGAAAATAAAAGAAAGGGTCTTGAGAGAAGGCATTTCCTCTTAATTGGGTAACTCCTTTTTGTTTGTACCAAAAGGCTTCCTCGGAATAATTTCTGACCAAATGGAGGATTCTAGGAGGTGGGTGGTATGTTTTTAAGTTTATTTAGAATATATTTTATTAACCTATGTGGTTTGGGAGTTGTGAAGAAGAGGGAGAGGTGGTGGCCCTTTATAAGGAAGGAGGAGTGTCACTCTTGTAAATATTTGAAAAGAGAATTCCACCAAAGCTTTTCATGTTGAAAGTGGATAAAATAATGATAATAAGTAGTTGAAAGGAATTATAGGGTCAAAAAATGGCTATATAATGGATTTAGTACAATTTTATGGGTTGTTTTTGGCTTTATGGTTATGTTTTAGTCCCTTATTAACCTTAATCTAACATTAATCTATATAATTAATTTTAATCACTTTCACTAATTGTTTTAGTAAAAAACTATGTTTACTTATTATAAATTATAAATTATTATGACTAAAAATATGTAATACATTTTTCTAAATTAAAATCACATAAGTAGAAGAAATTAATTTAAAAATAACCCAATAGTAGGGTTGAAAATGAAGGTTTTTAATTTAAAACCATTTAAATGTTTGCTATGTTTTTATACCCAATTTCAAAGTAAAATTGATCTCAACAAAAAATTATATTAATTGATAAAAATATTATCTAATTAAACTTTGAAATAAGTTGAAAATATAATCTAACCTTATAAATACATTATATGAAAAAATAGTTTTCAACTAATATTCAGTATTTTTAACTATTCATTAAAAATTGAAACCATACCGAAAAGTACCAAAATATTATCCTAACCCATTTTTCGCGTTTATATTCTAAAGATGATGTTAATTTTGATGTAGGAAGTCCATAAAAGTTCCAGAATTGGTATTTAAATGGGTTCTCCATTGAAAGGTGGTAATACTACATTTATAAAAATATATGTTTTTAAGCATAAATTTGGGTTTGTTCTTATCTTAACTATATAAAATAAATTGAATGAATATAAAAAATATTTTTTTAAATGTATAACATATATATTACATTAGTATCACTCAATAATTGTGTTTAATTTAATTTTAATGGTAAAAAACTTTGTGATAATAAAAATAATAATATTTTCTTTTACATTCAATTGGTTTTCATATTCATTTAAATTGGTAACCTATTAATTCATATTATATTATTTAAACAATATATTTTAAAAAATTAGTTAATATAATCTATAACCACTGGTTTATATGTAGTTTATATATTATTATATTAATTTATAACATTTTAATGATATATTATTGTTCTGTAAAACTTGGTCTTGTATTTTACACAAGATATCAAGGAAAGTCATTATTTCATGTAACACAAGTGTTGGTCGGAGTGGACACTCAAGAGGGGGGTGAATTGAGTTCCAATTAAAATTTCTGCTAAAAACAATTTCTATTAAAATCCCTCAATTTCAAAAACAGATTAAACTGTAGTGAATTTATACAGATTATAAAGGTTCAATTAGTTTCTCCAAGATTGATTAGTTCTCAGTTAACTTAATATTATGATTAATTTAACTTTTGAAACTAACTTACTAGTTTACAATAAATATAAACACTTGCGAGTTTAACTATCAAAGTAGCCTTGAAAATAAATTATATTTCAAAGTAATAGCAGCGGAATATGAAATAGATATGTATTGTATGGATATAAACTTTAACTAACAACATAGAGGAGTTAACCAAGAGGTTCAGTCTCAAGTCGAGACTTAGTCCTCCCAAAAGTTTATATAAGGATGATCCACACCCTGGATCGGGGTTCAACAGTTTACAACTGTCCAGGTCCAAGACCTCTACCACTGTTATCCGTGGGAAACAAAACAACAACAACCAGCTGTCCAGGTCACACACAACCTCTACCACTATCCATAGTGGGAAAAAGAATGAAAAGATAGTGAGTGAGGATTTTCAAATCCTCCAGTTAAGGTTCAGGATACAGTGTGTGTGTAAAATACAACAGATAACACACACTGCTCGTAATGTAAAAAGTAAATCACAGAGATAAAGATTTAGAGATTAGAAAAGGCTCTAGTGATCTTCGTGCAGCTCTCGACTCCTTTTGTTGATTAGAATTCGTTCTGAGTCTTCTTCTGGTTTTTGTCTGGAAAACAGAGTACCATCTTCTTCCTTGACTTCCAGGTTCAGCTTGCTTATCGGCTCAAAGAATGATGAGTTTTGTGTGGTTCTTCTTTAGCATAGATTGCTCGATGTATGCTCTATGTTCTGGAGGCTGGTAGTAGTAGTCTCGTGAGTGCAAGTTCTCCAGTTGTTCTTGGCACGTTTTTAGCTTGATCGCCAGTATGTTCTGTGTGCTTGATCTCTTTTTGGTCTAGTGTCTCTCTCTCTTTTTGATACATACTCAATTTCCTTTTTACGCCACTTCTTTTTTGTTTTTCTGAGGAGGAATGATTATGCTTTTTGATCGTACTTGGTACGGTTTCCTGAAATGGAAACACAAATCATTTAATAACATCAAATGCATCAAAAGTAACAAATGTAACCGTTAGTATAATAAACAAATAGGGTCGAGGATATAGGATTTGACTCCGCAGTTCATTATAGGTAGCCGTTTGTTTGTAGACGTGTACGGTTGACTCGGTGTAGGGATCTTCCATCGGTAGCTCTTCAAACTCTTATCGGTGGCTCTTATCGGTAGCTCTCTGTGCATCGGTATCCTTGTGTGCATCGGTAGCTCTGTGTGCATCGGTAGCTCTTTGTGCATCGGTAGCTCTTTGTGCATCGGTAGCTCTGGCTATCGGTAGCTCTGGATATCGGTAGCTCTGGCTATCGGTAGCTCTGGCTATCGGTAGCTCTGGCTACCGGTAGCTCTGGCTACCGGTAGCTCTGGCTACCGGTAGCTCTGGCTATCGGTAGCTCTGGCTATCATGAAAACCACATCTATTTGACTTAGAATTGTTTCAAAGCTTTTATAAACAAGGATAATCGAGATTAACATAAATCAGAGATTATTTAAACAATATTATTAACTTGATCACTAATTTGAATGAATTAAAATGTAAATCATCAGTAATTGAGAATAGCATAATATATGAACACATAATTGGGATTATCAAAACAGGTGAGGTCAACAATCTCCCCCTTTTTGATAATCACAACTTATGATATGACCAAAAATAGTGAGAATATAGTATAAGAGAATATAACGTTTATATTCTAATCTCTCAAAGAAAGCAATCAGAGGAAATAGAGGAAATATTAATAGAATGAAATAGATCAAAAATTATCATAGGAAGTATTAAATACACTAGTATCATAGATAATCTTTGAAAGAATTGGTACCAAAGAAGGAAATGTAAGAATAGTAGCAAAGGCTCAAAATTTCTCCCCTTTGATATTTCCCCCCCCTCTCTTTATATTTTCTCCCCCTTTATAATTTTCTCCCCCTTTATAATTTTCTCCCCCTTTGTGATAATCAAAAAGTGGGAAAGAAGACAGAGAAAACTGAGAAACAGAGATAGTGTAAAGAAAAGCATTTGTATTAGACCAGAAAAAACTTACATAAACAGAATAGAAAAGAAGAAAAAAAAATTCCTATCAAACAGCCTGGCCACTTCAGCAATCCGGATCTTCAACATGAGATTTTCATATTGGATCAGAAGAGGAGGCAGGTGGTGAGGATGTGAGTGAGGGCTTTGGAATCCCAGAAATGATCACAGGAGGCTGAGCCACCGATACAGTGCCTGGACTGTATTGGGAAGTTTGTTGAGTGATCATAGGTGTGAGGCTTCGGATGGCCTGAGCAGGAGTCATCTGGACTGGAGACTTAGTAGAGGCAGAGGCAGGCAGGGCAGGAGGGACAATAACTGGTCTGGCATCAACATGCAAAAAAGGCAGCAACAGATTTCTGAAATCCATAATGATTCCTCCCCCTCTTTCTATAGTAGATATAAAATCATCTTTGTTCTCCATAAATTTTTCTAAGGCAGGAGTCAGCTGTCTTAGCTTGCTCACTTGTTCTCGGAAGGCTTGAGTGACAGGGGGTAATTTCATGTTTTCCAACATCAGCTTGAAATGATGGGTGAGTTGTTGCTTGGTAAAAACCCTTTGGAAATAATAATCCACCTTGTTCTTGATGTCCTCCTGAGAGGCAGAGGTCTCTTTCATATGGTTGTGGACGATTGTCACTATTTCCCTGACTGAATCTCTTGTAGAGAGCACTACTCGGCTTAGATCTGATGAGTCCACAGAGCCACTGGTTGAAATAGAACCAAGCTCCTCCGTCATCATAGCTCGTAATTGATTCAAATCAAATGCAGGTTTTGAAGCTAGAGGACCAACCGAGAAAGATACAGTTTCTTTGAAACTTTTGGTCAAACCACTAATCAGAGTTTGCAGTTGAGAGTCCTGATTTTTAACATGATCCTTTATAGAAGATTTGAAATCTTCAAATACTGAGACCATTTTGCTTACAACAATTTTCACATAGGCTAAATCCTTATCAGCTTGAGGCTTTGAGCTCATGTAAGAATTTAAAGCAGTAAGAGACTTCTTTAAGGCTTCAAGATCTGCTTCTATTCTAGAAGATTGGGTTTGGCACTTTTTGACTATTTCCATTAGCTCACCCATAAAAGTTGACAGATTGAAACCAAGAGAAAGCTCAAGATATTGTTCTAACAACTTCATTTCTTCACGAAAACAGTGCTTCATCTCAGTAACTGAGGCACTGAAGGATTATTTCAGCTCATGCTTCAGGGATTTGAGATCAGACTTTGTAACAAAATCAGTAGGAGCAACTGTAGTAGATACTCCTGCAGAAGCTAAGCTGACTACTGAATCATTCATGACTGATTGAATCGAAGAAACTAAAAAAGATTCCATTGTCTTTACTTCTTCTACAAAACTGACTTTGAGATTTTCTTTCAGCACATCTAAATCATGTACTCGGACCACATCATCAGGTAATAACTCAGAATTGATGTCATAGCTGATCTTTGGTCTATTCAAGGATACTTCATTATCCAAATCAGGATAATCCAAACCACAGACTATAAAACCAGGGTCTTCTACCCAGTCTTCAATCTCAACAGCCACTGTAACATTTCCAAGATTGGAATGATGCTCCCCCTTAATGGGTGCATTCTTATGTACAACAACTACATTCTCTACTGGTCTTTCTTCATCAGAATCTTCCACAACAACTTCCATCTCAGTAGTAGTAAGGAGATTTTCTGAAACAGGTACAACTTTTTCTCTTTCTTTTTCTACTTCATCAGTAGGCACAACTGATTTTTCAATCAATGGACTCAGACTCAACCTACCAGAATAGGACAATTCAGATACATTCTCTTTTTCTCCTTCCTGCTGAGGAACTGGCTGGTCTTCCTCATGAATAGATAACACTTCCTCTACTTTTCCTTTTCTTGAGTATACAAACTCAGTAACAGGACTTGGGGGAAAGTCTGGATCTCCTCCAATATCCATAGGAGTTTCTTCCTCTTCTTCTTCTTCTTCTTCTTCTTCTTATTCTTCTGACTCATCACTGTACTCGGGTTTCTCTTCATCAGATCCTAAACCTGGATCTCTTTTATCCTTTGGCCTTGAAGGATAATCCATAGGATTAAATTTATCGTACACCTTCTGGTCATCACTGACCCATTCTCCTTTCCACAGGTTCCAATTGATTTTCATGTACTTACAAACTGTAGTAGTGATACAGAAGTTATTCTTAACTACAACTGTCTCATCCTGAGACTCAGCTATCCCTTTCACTTTTATCATCACAGAGATCATTTTGGAAAGAATAAATCATTAGTCTTTGATTTTGGCCGAATCATGTCTTCCATTTGACTCAACAGCAGTCTGCACAGATTAACTTTCACACCATGTCTTAACAGATTTAGAAGATAAATATCTTGATATCTCAGATTAGAAAAATATCCTCTCCTCGGTATCAAAACATGTTGAACAAATTTGAAAAGTAGTCTGTTCTCTCCATCCAATTCAGTAGCAACCACTTTCCTTTGACTTCCATTACCCGTTAGTTCTTTTAAAGCGGTCTTATAGTCAAAGATGTTACTGGTAGGAGGAATTGCTCTTGAGACATACCCGGATATGCCTTCATGTGGGACTTTTAAACATTCTGCCCACTCTACTGAAGAAAATGACATTTCTTTTCCATTTAAAAAAGAAATTACCCGATTCTCATTTTCAGACTTCTCGAAGCTTACGAATTCGTAGAACTTTTTCACTAACTTCGGGTAGTAGGGACCATTGTTATTTGAAAAACAATATACCCATCTCTGATCTTCCAGAATTTCAAGCACCAACGACTTGCTTGGTAGCAGCCAATCTACGCATTGATCCTTTTCAATCACAATATCTCTATTCTGCAAATGAGGGTTTACTGGTCGCTTTCCCGACCTAGTTCTGACATTACTTCCACGAGCTTCTTGCTGCACTTTCTGCTTCTTTGTTTTAGGCTCTACACTGTCATCTCTGCTGGCAAGAATCTTGGTTTTTTCCATCGCGGATTTAGGGTTCTCAGTCGATTAGGGAGCTAGGATTCAAAGGTGAAAGGTTTTGGGTCCGGTGGAGTGAGAAGCGGTTTAGGCTTAGTTTTATCATGTAGGAATCATAAATAAATGAATAAAGTAAAATAACAAAAAACAAGTAAAATGATTCATATTCTTGGTGGCATACAGAAGTTTTAAAACATTGCATCGGTGAGAATTGATCATCGGTGAGAATTTCAACATCGGTGAGAATTGATCATCGGTGAGAATTTCAATATCGGTGAGAATTGATCATCGGTGAGAATTTCAACATCGGTGAGAATTGATCATCGGTGAGAATTGATCATCGGTAAGAATTTCAACATCAGTGAGAATTGATCATCGGTGAGAATTTCAACATCGGTGAGAATTGATCATCGGTGAGAATTTCAACATCGGTGAGAATTTCAACATTGGTGAGAATTGATCATCGGTGAGAATTTCAACATCGGTGAGAATTTATCATCCCCAGCTCGTGCCTAATGTAACTTAACCTATCAGAACTTAAAGGTTTAGTGAAAATATCGGCCAATTGATGTTTAGTGCCAATAAATTCAAGAGTAATATCACCTTTTTGATAATGATCTCTCAGAAAATGATGTCTTACATATATGTGTTTGGTTCTAGAGTGAGATACAGGGTTCTTAGATATGTTTATTTCACTAGTGTTGTCACAGTTAATTGAAACATGTTTAAACTCAAATCCATAGTCCAATAAAGTGTGTTTCATCCACAGAATTTGTGCACAGCAACTACCAGTAGCTATATACTCTTCTTCGGCAGTAGACAATGCAACTGAGTTCTGTTTCTTACTACACCATGACACTAGGGATTTCCCAAGTAAATGACATGTTCCAGATGTGCTTTTCCTTTCTAACTTACATCCAGCAAAGTCAGCATCTGAATAGCTAGTTAGGTCAAATGATTGTCCTTTTGTATAAAACAATCCTAAATGTACAGTATGATTAAGATATTTAAAAATCCTTTTAACAGCCAGTAAGTGTGATTCTTTAGGATTAGCTTGAAATCTAGCGCACATACATACACTGAACATAATTTCTGGTCGACTAGAAGTAAGATAAAGTAAGCTCCCAATCATACCTCTGTAATTGGTTTGATCCACTGGTTTCCCAGCTTCATCTGTATCCAACTTACAGGTAGTACTCATAGGTGTATCATTTTCCTTAATTCTATCCAATCCAAAACATTTTAAAAGATCTTTTGTATATTTACTTTGATTTAAAATAATTCCATATCTAGTTTTAAAAATTTGAAAACCAATAAAATACTTAAGCTCTCCCATTAAGCTCATTTCAAATTCATTTTTCATACTTTTTGAAAATCAGTACATAAAGAGTGTTTAGAAGATCCAAATATAATATCATCAACATAGATTTGTACAACTAAAACATCTTTAGAAATTCTTTTAATAAAAATAGTTGGATCAACAATCCCTTTCGTAAAACCTTTTGAAATAAGAAAATTGCTGAGTCTATCATACCAAGCTCTTGGAGCTTGTTTTTAACCATATAAAGCTTTAGAAAGTTTAAAAACTGGATTTGGAAAATGAGGGTTTGTAAATCCAGGTGGTTATTCCACAAAAACATCTTCAATTATAAAACCATTTAGAAATGCACTTTTGACATCCATTTGATATAACTTGAAATTCAGATGTGATGCATATGAAAGTAAGATCCTAATAGCTTCTAGTCGAGCTACAGGTGCAAAAGTTTCTCCATAGTCTATACCCTCTTCTTGACTATATCCCTGTGCAACTAGTCTAGCTTTGTTTCTAACTATGTTTCCTGATTCATCAACTTTATTTCTAAAAACCCATTTTGTGCCTATTGTCAAGGTGTCCTTGGGTCTGTTAACTAATTCCCAGACTTTGTTTCTTTCAAATTGATTCAACTCTTCTTGCATGGCTATTACCCAGAATTCATCATTGATAGCATCATTGATATTTTTGGGTTCTAGATGTGACAGAAAAGCATGATGTTTAACCTGGTTCCTTAGAGAAGCTGTAGTTTGTGTTCTTATATCAAGATTACCAACAACAGCATCTAAAGGATGATTCTTTAGAATCTTAGTCGATTTGGTAAAGGTTGGACTAGAAACTTCAGGTTCATCTATAGGTTCGGGTTCAACAGAAGCAGATTCTGGAGAAAGTCCAGAACTGGATGTTTTTATAACAGGTTCTTTAGATTTATCATTAAGGTCCAGAATAGACAAATCTTCTTCAAGATTCTCAAGAGAGGTTTTAGGCTCATGTGGATCAGTTTCATCGAATTTGATGTGAACAGATTCTTCCACACATTTGGTTCTCTTATTGAAAACTCTATAAGCTTTACTTGAAATAGAGTAACCCAGAAAAATTCCTTTATCGCTTTTGGGAGAAAACTTATCCAGATTATCTTTAGTATTAAGTATAAATACTTTTCAACCAAAAACTCTGAAGTAATTAACCTTAGCCTTTCTATTGTTCCACAACTCATAAGGGGTTTTCTTAAGAACATGTCTGATCAAGACTCTATTGATAACATAACAAGCTGTATTAACAGCTTCAGCCCAAAAGTAAATAGGCAGTTCATATTCATTGAGAATGGTTCTAGCTATTTCTTGAAGGGTTCGGTTTCTCCTTTCTACTACACCATTATGTTGGGGTGTCCTAGGGGCAGAAAAATTGTGACTATAGCCATTGTGTGAGCAATAAGATTCAAACTCATGATTTTCAAACTCACGACCATGATCACTTCTTAGGGTTTTAATCTTAAGTCCACTAAGGTTCTCTACAGACTTGGAATATTTAATAAAGTAAGGACAAACTTCACTTTTGTGAGCTAGAAAGTATACCCAAGTATATCTAGAAAAGTCATCTACAAGGACATAGACATAATGCTTCCCATTTAAACTAGAAACTCTTGATGGTCCAAACAAATCCATTTGAACCAACTCAAGTGGTTGAGAAGTTGAGACTTCTTTCTTTGATTTAAAAGAAACTTTGTGTTGTTTTCCCTTTTGACAGGGATTACACACTTTGTCATTTGGGAATTCTAATTTTGGTAAGTCTCTAACTATGTTTTTCCTAGCCAGTTTTCTAAGCGAGTGAATGTTGCAGTGTCCTAATCTTCTGTGCCATAGCCAAGATTCTTTATGAAAAGCATTCAAACAAGAAATATTTTGTTTGGATAAAGAATTTAAATCAACAGCATAAACATTTTCATTCCTTAGAGCAGAAAATACTAAAGAGTTTTTGGAGTTAAAAACATCACACGAGTCATTTTCAAACTTGACATTGAAACCATCGTCACATAATTGAGATATACTAAGCAAGTTATATTTAAGTCCATCAACGAAGAAAACTTTAGAAATTAATACTGAGTCAGTGTTACCAATCTGGCCTAGGCCGATGATTTTTCCTTTAGAGTTGTCACCAAAGGTGACATGACCTCCATCAACCTTTATTAAGCTCTTGAAGCAAGAATAATCTCCAGTCATGTGTCTTGAGCACCCACTGTCTAAATACCATATCTTCTTGTGATAGCTCTTCAAGAAGGTCTCCTATAAAACAGATTTAAAGAGGAAATGACTTTGGTACCCAGATTTTCTTGGGTCCAGATAGGTCAGCAATCAGGGCCTTAGGTACCCAAATTTGTTTTATGGGTCCCATACAATTAACAGAAACAACATATTTTGAAAGATAAACTTTATTTGGTCTATAACCATGTGCACAACCTGTTGAAGCATATGAATTTCCAAAACTGGAACTAGCAGAATTTTTTCCAGACTTAGGAATAAATCGGGTTCCAGTGAACTGTCTCTGTCCAGGTTGGTATCCCAAACCAGTAGCATATCTAGGTGCAAATTTCTTTCCTAGAATTTGAGTTAAAGCATCCTTTCCATTTGTGAATTTTTCTAAGTCCTTTCTAAGTTGATCATTTGACAGTTTCAGTTCTGTATTTTCCTTTAGTAGTTGAGCATTCTTTTCCTTTTCTATATCAAGATCAGATTTATTCTTAACACTTAAAGCATACTGTTTATTTAAAACTTTGTATTTGTCTTTAAGCTCATTACATGTTTCTTCCAACATATCACAGTACTCAAATAGTTCAGATTTTGACAGGTTTTTTGAATCAGAATCATCTCCAAAATAATATGAATTTAAAACAGGAGTGTCAGATGTTACCTCAGAAGTATTTGTCATGAAACACATGTTGGCTCGATTCCTTTCAGAGTCCGAAGATTCTGCTTCACTAGTGCTGTCTTCTGAAGCACTCCAGGTAGACTTCATGGCTTTCTTGTACTTCTTGTCTTTGTAATCATATTTATTTTTGAATTTTAACTTTGGACAGTCTGCTTTGATATGTCCTTTTCGCTTGCATTCATAGCAGACAACTTCATCAGTCATGTCAGCCTTCTTCCAATCCTTTTTCCATTTGCCTTGTTGATCATACTTTCCTCTGTAATTAGTTTTCCTATAAAACTTCTTGAATCTCCTGGCTATTTGATCCATCTCGGCATAACTGTCAGATTCTGAATTTTCACTCATTGAACTCTCAGTCTCCATTTGTAGTTTATCCTTGTCTTTACTCTTAAAGGTAGTAGTTTTAAACGCTACATATTTTCTTTTGGGTTCCTCATCTTCTTCTTTATTTACTTTAAGCTCTTCTTCATACATCATCAGCTTACCAATTAACTCCTTGATAGGCAGTGTTCCAATGTCACATGATTATCTAATTGAAATAGATGTACCTCTCCATCTATATGGAAAACATCTCAGTATTCTCATAATTTGTTCTTTTGCAGGAACAATCTTTCCGAGTGAGCTCATTGTGTTTACTATCTCATTGAACCTGAGATACATGTTAGAAATAGGTTCATCAGGATTCATTTTGAAATTATTATATTTAATAGTATAAGTGTTTAATCTCATTTCTTTAACATTAGTTGTTCTTTCGTGAGAAATAGCCACGGTATCCCAAATTTCAAAAGCAGTTTTACATGCAGAAATTCTATTAAATTATTCATCTCCTAGAGCACAGTACAGAGCATTCATAGCTTTACAATTATTATTGTAAGCAGTCTTTTTAGGTTCATCCCAAGTAGATCTATCAGTAGTGGGAACTTTATATTCAGATTCAATAGAAGTCCAAATATCAAAACTCATGCTTTCTAGATGAATTTTCATTTTAAGTTTCCACTGAGCATAGTTATTTCCATTAAAGAAAGGTGGCCATTTAGTAGCAGCACCCTCAAGTATATTATCCATTATAAACAAAATTTAAAGAGATAAAAATTTAGAAATAACAGAAATTTTACGAACTTTAAAATACAACTAAAATCACAGTTGAAAACAGAGTAATTTAGAAGGTATTAATAAACCATTTGATACCAAATGTTGGTCAGAGTGGACACTCAAGAGGGGGGTCAATTGAGTTCCAATTAAAATTTCTGCTAAAAACAATTTCTATTAAAATCCCCCAATTTCAAAAACAGATTAAACTGTAGTGAATTTATACAGATTATAAAGGTTCAATTATTTTCTCCAAGATTGATTAGTTCTCAGTTAAATTAATCTTATGATTAATTTAACTTTTGAAACTAACTTACTGGTTTACAATAAATATTAACACTTGCGAGTTTAACTATCAAAGTAGCCTTGAAAATAAATTATATTTCAAAGTAATATCAGCAGAATATGAAATAGATATGTATTGTATGGATATAAACTTTAACTAAAAACACAGAGGAGTTAACCAAGAGGTTCAGTCTCAAGTCAAGACTTAGTCCTCTCAAAAGTTTATATAAGGATGATCCACACCCTGGATCGGGGTTCAACAGTTTACAACTGTTCAGGTCCAAGACCTCTACCACTGTTATCCGTGGGAAAAAAAACAACAAAAACCAGCTGTCCAGGTCACGCACAACCTCTAACACTATCCACAGTGGGAAAAAGAATGAAAAGATAGTGAGTGAGGATTTTCAAATCCTCCAGTTAAGGTTCAGGAGACAGTGTGTGTGTAAAATACAACAGATAACACACACTGCTCGTAATGTAAAAAGTAAATCACAGAGATAAAGATTTAGAGATTAGAAAAGGCTCTAGTGATCTTCGTGCAGCTCTCGACTCCTTTTGTTGATTAGAATTCGTTCTGAGTCTTCTTCTGGTTTTTGTCTGAAAAACAGAGTACCATATGCTTCCTTGACTTCCAGGTTCAGCTTTCTTATTGGATCAAAGAATGATGAGTTTTTTGTGGTTCTTCTTTAGCATAGATTGCTCGATGTATGCTCTATGTTCTGGAGGCTGGTAGTAGTAGTCTCGTGAGTGCAAGTTCTCCAGTTGTTCTTGGCGCGTTTTTAGCTTGATCTCCAGTATGTTCTGTGTGCTTGATCTCTTTTTGGTCTAGTGTCTCTCTCTCTTTTTGATACATACTCGATGTCCTTTTTACGCCACTTCTTTTTTGTTTTTCTGAGGAGGAATGATTATGATTTTTGATTGTACTTGGTACGATTTCCTGAAATGGAAACACAAATCATTTAATAACATTAAATGCATCAAAAGTAACAAATGTAACCATTAGTATAATAAACAAATAGGGTTGAGGATATAGGATTTGACTCTGCAGTTCATTATAGGTAGTCGTTTGTTTGTAGACGTGAACTGTTGACTCGGTGTAGGGATCTTCCATCGGTACCTCTTCAAACTCTTATCGGTGGCGCTTATCGGTAGCTCTCTGTGCATCGGTAGCTCTGTGTGTATCGATAGCTCTGTGTGCATCGGTAGCTCTGTGTGCATCGGTAGCTCTTTGTGCATCGGTAGCTCTGGCTATCGGTAGCTCTGGCTATCGGTAGCTCTGGCTATCGGTAGCTCTGGCTATCGGTAGCTCTGGCTATCGGTAGCTCTGGCTATCATGCAAACCACATCTATTTGACTTAGAATTGTTTCAAAGCTTGTATAAACAAGGATAATCGAGATTAACATAATTCAGAGATTATTTAAACATTATTATTAACTTGATCACTGATTTGAAAGAATTAAAATGTAAATCATCAGTAATTGAGAATAGCATAATATATGAACACATAATTGGGATTATCAAAACAGGTGAGGTCAACAACAAGATAACCTCAATGATATATGTAGAGTAAGATAAAACGTATGTTGTATGTACTACATGATTAACTAGTATTTTTGTATAAATTAATCCAAAAATAGTTCCCTAATATAAAATAAACTATTTTCAGTGTTGCGTGAAATGAAAAATAAAAAAAGGATTAAATTAATTTGAAAAAAACTAATTCAAAAAATCTAGAGGTGTTACATTCTACCCCCTTGAAATTTAATTTCTCCATAAAAATTCATCTAGGTAATCAATGGTTTAATAATTGAAATATTTATTCATAGAAACCCACATTGTAAAAATTAATACTAAAACTTCCCTTAAAAAGGTAAATTTGGATCCATAACATTTAACCAAATTAAAATATAACTAGGTTTACACATAGGAGAACATATATTGGAAGTGAAGATTAGATATAGAGGAAAATCATAAATATTTATAGGGAGTGTTTGAGGACATCATTCATAAATAGGTGAATGATCAAAGGAAAGTTGACGGCCTCAAAATCATAAATATATGATGATTTATAAGGCTATAGGTTCAAAAAAATCAAGGTATTAGGAAAACAAATTGTTTTGGTCATTATCCTAAAGCTGGGTAATTCATTTATTAACCATGAATATATGGAAATATACTTGATATATTTCAATAAAACAATTTCATTATTTATTTGTGCTTTTATCTAATTATAATTCATCCATTACTTTATGAAATGGATGTTAAGAAATTAACTTTGATTCTTGAAGTGCTAAAATACACTTTTAGAATATCTTAAGTCCCATAAAAGAATGAAAATTATAACTATTTGTCTCTAACTATTCTTCAAAATAAATATGGTTAATACATTAATATGTAAACATAAAAAGTACCTCTACTGGTTCAACATTAATAATTATTCAACAAAAATAATTAAACATTAACCTATACATCTTGTAGGCCAGTGGTAGGCACAAAAAACTCATCGTCCTTCAGTCATGGGTTCAACACCCATGGCCTTACTGGACATGATAGGTTGTTTCCCAACATACATTATGTCCTTTTCTAGGAAATTCTAATATAATTTCCAAACTAAATAATATGGACATCCTTGAAATAAGTTTAATCAATAAATAACATTTTAACTAAGGGTTTCATTACAAAATCAGTGCATAAATACTTAATACAAATATTGACATAAACTTTTCATGAATAGTTAACCTTATAACCATTCTTATATATGAAAATACAGACGATTATAAAGAATTTCATGAAATAATATGCACATTGATTCCCCTGTATATCATAAAGCAGCTCCTGGTCATCACATTCCAAACATGTGAATACCCTCATCTTTTATTATTTTGAAACATGGTAATAACCAGAATTACCATAAAAAAGTTGTAAAACATTCATGATTACTTATTTAAATGGTCACTAGATATATTTAATAAAATGAAATTAGTTTTAAACTTCATCCATAATGATATCGACCACTTTTTCAATAAATCAATAATCATATACTGGGTAATCTGTACCGTCCAATTATCTTTTTTTATATCCAACATGTCCCTTATCCAAAAATTAAGGGTTATCTTTACCTTAATCTTGTTTTTCCCATGAATATCACATTTTAATTAAATCACTTTTCCAATCTATCAAAAACATTCAATATAATATTGTAAATCCTTATAGAAAAACATAAACTATACAATCCTTGCATATTTAACCATTCATATAACATAATTTTTGAATCCAAATACATAAAAACATCAATTACTTAATCCTTAATCCATTAAATAGGATACATAATCCTATTACATAATACATCCTTCCTTTGAAATTTCATCTATAGTCTCTTCATAATCAGCAATGTAACCTTTACTCACACCACCTTGCTGATTCTCTTTAGGAGCTTTCCTCTTGGTACATTGAGTTGCATAATGACCATTTAATCCACACTTACAAAACCTTCGATGATGACTTAGGGAGGTCAATATTATCATCCTTTTCATTAATTTAACTCTTAATTTCTCCCTTGTATTCAGTTACATTGTGTCCTTCTTTTCTACAGTCAAAACATCTTCTTGATTTTCTAAGGCATTCACTTAGTTGATTATTTCCACAATGTCACCACAAAGTAAACATAATATTTTTTCCTCCATGATCTCCATTACATGAAATCTTAGTGAAATAATTATTTCTAGTCATTGGTGAGTATGAGATTTGGTTAAGGTATACATTGTTAATCATGTTCCATCAAAACAGATTAGGCATGATCACAACATCATTCACTCTAGTGATCACCCCACTTGACTTTTCATTTGAAAGTTATCTATCAAATTCAATGATAATCTAGTTACTTATAGTTACCACCATTGACTAAAACCATAAGAATAGTGTGATAATTACACATCATTATATAAAACCACATATTCAAGAAAATAATTACTTATATGATGTCTAAATCATGACACCTTTCTGAATCTATGACACCTTTGGTTCATCCTAGGTTATTTATATCCAACTTCTATTTAAATCCTTCATAATGGGTTTTTAGGACTTTGTGAATTAAAAAAATAATATCCCATAGGAGTCTCAAACTAGGTGTGAAAGAATGTATTGTTTTCAGGTACCAGATTACCCTGAGTTAGGCCCAAACATCTTACCGGAGTTATTACCCCTAGGTACATCTGTTCCAGATCCACATCCACTTGTAGTATCCATAACAAGATATATTTATAAGAAACCACTCAATTTATCCTTTACCAAAATTATAGGTCAATTTCCTAAATGTTAACTTATCATTATACTTATCCTTAGAGATATCCCCAGATATATCCTTAGAAATATACCTAGGGATCTCACTAAAGTTTTATCATCCTAGATTCTAATGATTATCTCAACCTTTACTATGATACCAACTACAACGAACAAAACTTTTTATACATAGAAATTATATAACTATTGAGTAATACATAAAACATTATATAAACATATACCAAAATATTTTACTAGTATAGTGACTTTGGAAAAATGGAAACATAAACACTAGTAAATAAATGAGCTACATTATCTCCCACTAGGTTCTTCTTCACTATCACCCTTCTTCGAAGAATCAAACATAATACCTATTCTCACATCCTGAGTAAGAAACCATAAAAAAAGGGAATATGAAATTCTTAGTAGGGGTAAATAAGGGAGATATGTATGCATAATCATGAGAATAAGGGTATGAGAACATGATCTTGAAAATAGAAGACCATACCCTGAATATCAAATATCATACACATGAATCGTAACATAAATAGTGGCAGTTTATAAGAAATGAATCATAAGGAAATAAATAAAATAATACATGAAATCATAACATAGGAATAATACATGTAATCGTGATAAGCACGTAAGTATATATAATTATTTTCATAGTAGTCAAGGTATTGCTGCCGAGCTCATCTTGGTGGAAAAAGTTCTGTAATGAACTGAGTTCACACCCTGTTCTAGCCCTGTATTACTGATCCAAGTTCACTCCCTATTCCATCCTTGTAATACTGAATCGATATCATTTCCCATTCTAGCCAAGTAATACTGATCTATGTTAATTTCTCATTCCAGTCTAGTAATAATGAATCAATTTCATTTCTCATTCCATCCATGTCTATCTCATAAGATATAAATCTTTTCCTAATGCATTAGAAGGAGATATATATCCCACATTTCTCAGAGTGAAATCATACACACATGTTCCACATAATCACAATAAATCATATCTTAACCCATTAAATGAAATGGGTATCATAAACATATAAAAATTTCATAACCAATGGAAAAAGTTGCAAGTTTTATAATCATTTCATCAAAAGAATAAACCATGAAAATAAGTGAAATTAAAAATAATATATCCAATGGAATAGAAAACTATTTCATAAATATATAACCCATGAAGGAGAAACATGTATAATAAAGACCATTACATTAAACATAACCTATTCATAGAAATAATATGAATAAAACCTTTATATCATTTCTTAGAAAAGAATGAGTAACATTAAAAAATCTCATATTATGTGGAAAATAAATTTGGAATATATTTCATAATTTTTTCTTGATGAAAATACCCTTTCTTATTTTAAAAAGGATTTTCTACTACGTAAAACCAATTAAAATTCTTTTTATTAGAAAATATATTGAAAACTTATTAAGAAGACTTGAAATCATTTTGAAAACCATTTTCCTTGAAAACTTATAAAATAAGGTTCAGAATATTTTAAAAAAAATTTTCTTTGAAAACACATTGAAAACATATTAAAAAATATTGATTTTTTTTAAAACCATTTTATTTAAGATACTTTGAAAAATTATAACAAAATATTGAAAACATTTTAAAAAGAATTTCTTTGAAAATAAATTTTTAAACATATAATGAAAGATTTTAAAACCATAATATAATTTTTTAAATTATTTTTCTTTGAATATTATCATAAATAATCATTTTATTTTTTTGAAAACATTTTTGAAAACATGGTTTTGAAATAAAACTATTTTCCAATGAAAGAAGGGATTTAGTAAGATCTTTCTTAAAATAAAATTTTATTAATTATCTTAAGTACCAAAGAGTTGTAAAATGGTACTAATACATGGATATATATTTAATAAAAAATAATATATAATATAATGAGTTTTATTGAGATATGGATCATAATATTTCATCAAAATAAGCATAATCATTAACAGTCTGGAAAAGGGATGACATTGTTTCAATAAAATCTTACCACTTTGTTACTTGGGATAATAATCTTCAAGTAAGAAAATGAAATTATATAAATAAAAAAATATAATTAAAGGAAGGAGATTAATTATATAACATGTAAATTTTAATCATATAAACATTGTTAAAGAACATACGTTCATAAAAAAACCTGTGTCTCAAAGAAGGCAATTTGAGACAAAACCACTTCACCGATTTGGTAACTTCTAAAACATGAACCCCATGAAATAAAGATCATATAATGGATATATATATACCCATAAATTTATGTATTATAATAATATAATAAATCTATGATCAGTATAAACACCACACAAAAGGAATGGGTGGTGAATGAAGCATGCATCTTACATAAATAAAAAGTGAGATGAAATTCTCATAACTTGTATTTTGAATCTCATTGTACTCATTAAAACCACCTTTATAATAAATATAATTTTTTTATAAATTTTTTACAGAAAAATATTATTATATCTTATACCATATATGGTTTTATCATGACGTTATATTACCCTCTTGTTAACAATCCTATATTAAGGTTTCACTTTGGGTAATATTCACTTTGTTCTTCGCATGTATCTTAATTTGTTATATATTTGGTCTTTATACTTATATCATGATTAAAGAATGTATAAAATGATATAAATATAATTTATATTCATTATATTTTTATTGTAATAATATTTAGAGTATATAAGTATGAAATGTAATACACTTTTCATGAAGATGGTAAGCCGTACGTACACATGAATACTATTTCTATTTTTATTGGCGTATTAAAAGAAATAAACAAAATTATATATATTTATATAAGTATATAATATAATTAAAGTATAATTATAATTTTATATATATCATATAATTTCAATAAAACCATTCTTAATACATTTCATGTAGTGTATGACCGAATCACATCGGTTTTAGAGGGTGGTAGTCCACAATTCCTCAAAAATAATTATCGTACTAACACAAAATGGAACGTATAAGGATATATGTTTTAAAAGATTTAATAAATATTATAGAAATAATAAATATAATATATAATATATATAAACATATTTTCCATCATAATTTCTTCTAGGATAGACAGTAAAGGAAATATGGACAATCATCGTTTAGTGAGGCGGTAGTTCACTATACACGTAAATAGTATGTTTGTTATCCCTTATATAGAGGTGTGTGTAATTTTAGGTTGAAATCATAGCATAAAATAATAATATTATATTCAGTATAGTTTTTATGTTATAAAAGCTTTGAATAAATAGAGTTTATGGGTGGAGAAGGAAAATAAAAGAAGGGAGTTTGAGAGAAGGTGTTACCTCTTAATCGGGTAACTCCTTTTGGTTTGTACCCAAAGGATTTCTTGGAATAATTTATGCCTAAAGGGAGGAATCAAGGATTAATGGAGGTATTTTTTTAATTTTATTGGAAATATATTGTCTGAAACTAGGTAGTTTTAGAGGTGTGAAGAATAAGGAGAGTTGGTGGCCTTTTATAGGGAAGGAGTGACACTATTGTAAATATTTGAAGAGATAATTTCACCCATGTCTTTCATGTTTCATGTGGATACAATAATGATAAAAATTATATAAAAGGGAGTCTTGGGTCAAAATATGTCCATGAAATATATTTTATACAATTTTATAGGGTTTGTTCAGCCTTAAGGATATGTCTTAGTCCCTTATTAAGCTTAATTTAACCTTAATCGTTGTAATTAATTTTAATCACTTTTACTATTATTTTTGATCAAAAAATAATTTGGAATTATTAGAAATTATAAATTATTCTAATTACACATATTTAATCCATTTTTAAAAATTAAAATCATATAAGTGGCATAAATTAATTTAAAATTAATCCCACAGTCGGGTCGACAATGTCCGTTTTTTATATAAAAACATTCAAAAGTTTTCTAAGTTTTTAATCCCAATTTCAAAGTGAAATTGATATCAATAACCTAAATTATATTAATTTATAAAAATATTAAATAATAAACCTTTTAAACCTATTTAAAATATAATTTTTCCTTATTAATATGTTATATGAAAAAGCAATTTTGAACTACAATTCAGTATTTTTAACTATTCATTGAAAAATGAAACCTTAGAGAAAAATATGAAAAAATTATCCTAACCTAATTTTTATGTTTCTCATTAAAATATGAAATTTTTTTTACATATTAAGTCTATAAAAGTTCCAAAATTTATATTTAAAATTGGTTAAACATTAAAAGGAGGTAAAAAAACATTTATAAAAATATATGTTTTGAAGCATAAAATTGGGTTTGTTATTATCTTACATCTATAAAATATATTGAATGAATATAAAAAATATTTGATGGAATATATTATATATATTTTATATTATAATCACTCACCAATTTTATTTAATTTAGTTTATTATGGTAAAATAAATTTGTTACCATAAAAATAATAATATTTCTTTTTAACTTCAATCGGTTTTCATATTCATTTATAATTAATTTGTAACCTATAAATTCTTATTATATTTTGTAAAAAATATAATTTCAAAAATTAGTTAATTCCATTCATAACATCTAATTTTACTGATTTGTTAAATTTTTTTATATTATGTAATAAAATTTTAATGATATAATATTTTTCATTAAAACTCGGTCTTGCGTTTTACGCAATCCATCGAGGAAAGTATTTGTTGCGTGTAATATAGGATAAACTCAGTGTTCTGTGTAGAGAAAGATAAAATTTATAATAAATTTAGTGTAATATTAACTAGGTTTTTCATATAATGTAATCCAAACATAGTTTCCTAATATTAAATAAACTATTTTTAGTGTTGTGTGAAATGAAAAATATCAAAAGGATTAATTTAATTTGAAACAAATAATTCACAAAATCTGGGGGTGTTACAATGAGTTTCATAATTCATATCATTATTCATCTATATATTGTATCAAATACATAGCCTTGTACAAAACCTTTATACACCCTCTTGATCAATAGTGAACTTAGAAATCTTTCTATTTTTCATAGATTCTATAATCTATTATAACATGGGATTATCACTTTTTTATTTATTTATCTTCTCTAATAATGATTTTTGGGAAATAATTTCAGATAATATTAATGATGTACCTTCCTTATAACTTCCATGTATATCTTTACCATGAATTAGAATAATGAATATCCTTAAATTATCATTATCTTTACAATTCTAGTGTATTTACTACTCAATACCTCAGTAACATTGTATTCATTTCCAAGGTGATAATGGATGAAAAAATCATAGTACTTTATAAGTTCCAAAAATATCCATTATCTCATATTTAGTTCAATTTTTGTGAATATATACTTTAGTCTCTGTTTTTCACTATATATTTCAAACTTCTCACCATAAAGATATTGTATTCCAATATTTAATAAAAATATAACCATATCAAAGTCCATATCATGAGAAGGATAATTATATTTATGAGGCATGTGCTATTATGATGTATAAGAAATCACCTTTTCATTAATTCTGAGTATTCATGTATTTATTTTAAAGGATGAATCACTATAAATGACTATTCATTCACTAATGGAGGGTAATGTTTTCAGAAGTTAAATAAAAATAACCTTAATCAATTCTTGAAAAAAAAATTCACTCCATTTTCAAGATAAAAATAATTACATATCAAATTTACTTGGTTATTAGATTATAAAGTAATGAATTTTTTTCCCAAACCATATATTATATCCATTTGTACTAAGAAAACTATGAATATGAGTTACTATATTGTAAGGCATGGAAACTTTTTCTACAAACTTTTTCTTTTTTGGATATACTAATATTTATAAACTTAGTATAAACTTTTTCCCAAACTTTTTCTAAACTTACTAAAATTTATACTAAGATTTACTTTTTCTAAACTTACTAAACTTTTTCTAAGATTTATACTAATATTTATACTAATATTTATAGTAACTTACTAAGATTTATACTAAGATTTATACTAAGATTTATACTAAGATTTATTGTAACTTTTTCTAAACTTACTAAGATTTACTTACTAAGATTTATACTAAGATTTATGAGTTACTATATTGTAAGGCATGAATTTACTTTTTCTTTTTCCCAAACTTTTTCTAAGATTTATACTAAGATTTATAAACTTAGTATAAACTTTTTCTTTGTTTAAACTTTTTCTACAAACTTTTTTCTTTTTTTTTCTTTTTCTATATGATTTATAAACTTTTTCTTTTTTGGATTTATTCACTAGTCTTAATTTTTCCCAATAATGTGAATTATTGTTTAAATAAATCTAATTTTCTAGATTTACCAAATTGGTTCCCATTATTCAATGTCTTTGAAATGGATCTTATATGAACCTCATTCTCTTTACAAATTTTAGAATATAAAATAATATCAATAATAAATATCACCCCAAATTTATCAAGGTACTCCCTAAAGACTATATTAAATAAATCCATAAACATATTAGGATAATTTGGCTAAACAATAGGAATAAAAAAAAACTCATAATGTCCATATCTTGTTTAAAATTTAATATTTGGGATATAGTTTTTTTCACCCTCATGCAATAATACCCCAATCAGAGGTCAATCATGGAAAATTATTATGAACTAGGAAGATGGTCGAAAAAATCATCGATCCTTGGAAGTGGGTGTTTTTTCTTCATATTGATCTCATTAAGATATTTATAATAGATGAATATCCATGTTGATCTATCTTTATTATTTACAAATGGAATAATGTATCCCCAACAATACATTATTGGTAAAAAAACCTTTCTCCAAAGAATCATAATGTTTCCACTTAAATTCCTATAAATCCATATATTCCATTCAATATGCAGTCATTGATATCATCTTAGATCTAGTTATGTGTTCAATCAATAACTCTATCTCTCTTTATAGGGGAGGTTCATGTAACTCCTAAGAAAATATATCAATGTAATCCAAAATAATTGGTACATATCCTATTTTTATAATTTATCTTTATTATCCTTTTTCACGAATCATTTCCATAAATAATGAAATAAGAGGTGGTTTTTTGAAAAAATCGTACTGGGATATCCCTCTGTTGATGATAATTAGAAGGTTAGCCTTGAATACCACTAAAATTTATTTTATTCTAAAATTAATCTTGGAATTATATTTTGAAAACCAATCCATCCCATGTATTATGAAAAAAATCCACCATTAGAATGACCACCATGTTTATGGAGTGATTTTACTCATCAGAGATAAATGGGAATCCCAATATATATTTCATTCTTTAATAGTTCCTCAATGATTATTAACTAATAACTCTATCACTATTAGTTTTTGGATTAAATTTTTATTAATTAAAATCTTAAATAATATAAAATAAATCATAGAACCAGAATAAAACAACTTACTTTCTAGATTTGACCGTACGATGAGTAAACCTACCACTAAATCATTGGGAGCCTCTACATCATCCATTTTGATTATAAAATCATGACCTTTATCCTATAGACTCCACTAGGGATGATGGTGGTTTAGCTTTATTATCTTCTAAATTGGATATTGATTATTGAAATTTACATGCCCCACATGCGTGAAGTGTTATATATCAAGTAATGCTTTCACCATATTCCCTTTTTCATTGGTGTTCAGATGTTGAGGATTAACATATCCATGATAGTTTCTAGCAATATAGATATCTATTCCCCTCATTTAGTAGTTTTTACATCATTTTAGAAAGTTCCACAAATGCTTCATACCACATTTTTTGTACATAGGATGTTTTAATTTCATTTCATCTGGATTCTTTCCAAGATTTTAATAAATCCTTATATTCTAATATTTTTTTATATGAGTTCACTGGGTATCTTTTAACTCCATTTATATTTGAGAGCATATTTTACTATCTCTTCATAACATCAAATGTCTCATATTTCCAATTCAATCAGTATATGGGGTCTCAGTCTTACAAATAATTGATCCAAGTTCCCATTATAATCGATGATAATGTTTGAAGTGTATTGAAGAATCCATGTAATGTTTATATCATAATTCAGAAAATACTCATATTATATTTATATCAACTAATGTATTTCCTTCTCCACCATGTTTTTTATGGTATAGGGAAAATACTTGTTGAAAAATATATTTTTTAAGTCTTATCATTCCATAGATTCTATCTTATCCCTTAACTTCTTATTAATAATCAATTTACACCACTAATCATCTTTAAACTCTGAGTGATATACTACCAATGTAATTTTATCTTCCACAGAATAATTGATAATAGATATTTTTTTCTATATTATTGATATAGTGTTCAAAGATCATTTAGTCAGAGGTTCCATTAAAAATTGATTGATGTTAAAACATTAAGGATTAAACTATTATTTATTCCTTCCTTGGTAAATTAAGATTCTACACATGGATTAATTTGTTATTCATCACAATAGTTAAATAAATGATCATCATTATAATCTTTTGAACTCTAGGTTCCATGAAATTCAAAATACCAGCACTACACAATCAATTTCATCCATTCTTAACAAAAGTCCCATAATTTCCTTAAAATTTTATAGAATAATGAAACCAAAGTGGAAAATCATTCACTAGTTGAAATATTATTATAATTATAATGGAAATTTTAAACCTAAAATTTTATAATATCATGCATATAGGATGACATAATTCATTCTTAAAAAAAGAATACATAATCTACATATCTTTCATAATGGATTGTATAAAACATGTTATTAACCAAAGAATATCCTCTAGGAGAGTCAAAATAGGTTTTAATAATGAACCCTTTATCATGAATTGAGTGAATATTTAGTTAACACCCAGTGTTTCCTTTTTATGGTTATTACCCTTATATACAATTATTATAGAGCCATATCAGATTATAGTATTCATATAAGGATTTTTTATTAGAAACCACTCAAATTATAATTCCTAATAACTTAAGGGTGATTTTATATATCTAGAATTATACCTTGGGATATTACTAAAGTTTTAAAAGATCCAATTTCCACAAATAAAAAATACATGACATTTGATGCCAATTATAGAGACCCACCTTTTTAATAATTGATTTTAAAAATAATTTCCTAGAAAAATAGTGTATTGATTACTTCAATAGACCATTTCAGGTTTAGTGTCTTTGAAAATATGTATATAATACATGGATTAAATAAGGAAAACATATAAATAAACTTTATTTAATCTATTTGAATGACTCCATTATTATTCCATACTAGTTAAAATCTCTGAAAGTGATTTCATGAGGACATATTTTAATAGAAACGAGTGACCATAATGCCTTGTAAGGAATAAAAAATGGAATTAAAACGATTGAAAAATTATGGATAAATAATTAGGAATAACATGATTATATATTCATATGTACATGCTGCATAACATGGAATTATGGCTAAAATATAAAAACAATACATTCATAAGCTTATAACCAAGGATCAATACCAATGCACCATAAGACACATTACCATTGTATACACCAAGGTATTATAAAACATGTAATCTCTATAGATTAATTCTTTAACCAATTCATTAGAGATATAATAGGGTGAAACCTTCATATGTATGAATTCACGTGTGTCCCACAATTCATAATGTGTTTCCCCAATATAACTTGGAGAATAAAGAATAGGTTTCATATAAAATCATTGATTCTTTAAGTGTATAAATAATTGAACGTTTAATTTATTTTAAACCATGATAAGGGAATTTATATTTCATAAATGTAAATCCACAATAAATGAATTATAATTACATATTTTTGATAACCCTTGAATAAAAATAGTGTTGAGTATTCAAGACATATTAAAAGAGGCATGGAAAGTGAATATAAGAATTTGCTTATATAATAGGTATACAATGTGGTTTACGGAATATGAGTAATGCGAGTGAATGGAAGTATCTAATTAATAGAAAAACATTTTTAAAGAAATTGAATGATAATAAGTATATTATAATATAATAACTTCTAAATTATAAGCCTAACTACAAAGTAAGTACTTGGAAAATATATTAAGGAGCACAAACCCTTAACTTATAGTACAAATTTATAAATAATGAGGAGAGTTCCCTGTAACATTAAAAACTCATTGGAATGTATTTAGATAGGTAAATTTAGGGGAAATTCATTTTTAACTAATTTCTAGTGAATGAAATGTGCTGGATATGTGGATATTTATAAGGAATGTGGGAGGATTTTATATTAATTTTTTAATACGGTCCTTTGGAATATAGGTTGTTGAAAATAAATAACCATCGGCTTGGCCATATTTTTGGCTCATCGTTTATTGGATTAAGAAGGTTTTTTAAATAGTTGAATTTCAAAACTGAACAACAATATTTTATATTACTTTTTTTCAGGGGAAGTTAATTTTTCTACAAAATAATGATTTTAAAAGACTATTTTCTAATTTAGAATTTGTAAAGTTGTCTATAGGTTTTTTTTAAAAAATATATTAATTTAAATAAATTAAATTAATTAAATATCATATTTTTTGGTTATAAAATCAGTTTTATTAATTATTACATAATTGTTACATATTTATGAATCATAGACATATTGAAAATATAAAAAAATATTTATAGTAATCACTAGAAAATAATGTCTTTTAAAAAAATCTCAAAATTTCACCCCAACCAAAATTAGAAATGATGACTTTAAATATAAATTTTTATATTATCAAAATAATTATCTAAATATGAGAAATTTGACTATTAAATAATCACCCTTATTAATTAAAAAAATAATTTTTAGGACATAGAAAACTTTAAAAACCTTATAAAAATTACATATGAAATTATATATAATTATAAAATAATTAATATTTAAATAAATAATGTTTTATGAGTATATTTCATAAAAAACCTTTTATTTATTATACATGATTTTATCATAAATTTGTATATATTTCTTAAAAAATATCTTTTATTTATATTTAGAAATCTATTTATCGTATTCCTATTATATTAATGTTAATTTTATTAAACAAAAAACAATGAAAATGGACTTTAAGAAAACACTATTTAATTTATACAAAAATTACTCCTTTATAATACAATGGTTTAGATAAAAAACCCTTATTACACCTATATACACCCATATGGTAAGGTGTGTGAAAGTTTTACGTTCATTAGGGGGGGGGGCTTAACTAACATTGACATAGTGGTGATATACACTAACTTAAACATCATATATATTTAATTATTATTAATCCTTACTTTTTGAAGAACTACCTAAGATTGGTCAAGGGTGAACCCCAGGGATTCTGCATACTCCAAAAGTTCTGATAAATTATATTTTAAACACAAGAACATATTTGTTGAGGTCATTGTTTCTACCTTCCACATTAATCATCTCTTATCATTTCTATTTGTGAACAAAAATTCTAGTAATATTACCAAAAATCATAATGATCAATGATAAATTTCACTGATGGTATGGTAATATTTAGATCCAAATAGTCAGTTATCCTATTATACCATATATATAATCCACCATTCTCATACCTCCACATTGATTAATTTTAATACAAAGGTTATACACCTCCCTTGGTAATGTCTATGGTATTCCTAACAATTATTTTTCTTTTTTCTATTTTTATATTAGGTGTGATCTTCAATAGAGAATACATTCCAATGGATTTTAAATTTTCTTATACATTATTCTTTTTTTATCTTCCAATATTATTTCTATATTTTATAATGTATATTAATTCATGATATGTAATATTCTTATGAAATTTAGAAGTCATTATTTGAGATAAAAAAAATTGTTAAATAAGATCACTTAATAATATAAAGGAATAATTTTTGGGTACCTCCCTTAAGAAATTTATTACTTTCAATTTTTGTCCTTACTCAAAAAATGGGTCTATTTCACTTTCTTTGCTTCTTCAGGCTCCTAATTTGCATCATCAAACTTGTGATTTCTACACATAAATTTCACAAGTCGGGTTGTCTTTTTTCCTTAACACTTGATCCCTTTTATCAATAATCTAGATCAGTTTTATTTATATTATTTTTTATATTCCCATTAAATACCATTTGTGTGTAAAATATGTGTTTTTTGACATATAATTTCTTAATATGGATGCATAAAAGTCGCTGTGGACATTGGAATGACTTAAAGGTAGCATTACCTACAAGGAATATGATCCAACATTTTCTAAAATCTTTGATGGTCTAATTTACCTTATAAAAAGTAAATTATTCTTTTCAAATATCATGAATCCCTTCCATGGTGATATTTTTAGGATAACATCATCCCATATATGAAAATATAACTCATTCCTTATATTTTTAGCATAACTATTTTTTCCACTCTGAGCATCATTGATGTGTTTCTAGATCACATGTATCTTATCAATAATTTCTTTCAAAATTTATGGTTCTAACAACTTTAATTATATATCTTTATACCAAAAGTTTTAATTCTACATATCTTCCAATATATTTCTTCATAAGGTGTTATTTGAATGCTCGTGCGGAAATTTTTATTATAGGAGAATTAAAAAAGTGGAATATGTTGATCCTAACTCTTTTGAAAATATTGTGAGCTAGCTGATAACATGTCCCCAAATTTTTTAAAAGTCATATATTTTTTCAAATTATTTTGTGGATGGTAGGTAGTGATATTTTTGACTTTAATATTCATATACATTTGAAGGATCCTCCACAACATAGATGTAAATCCTGGATGGTAGTCTAAAAAAATTGATACTAACTCCTCATGAATTATCACCAATTTTTGAATATATATATGGGAATGGTGATCAAGGGAGAAATCTTATCATATGATGATAAAATGGGTATAATTTTTTAATATGTCAATGATTACCCGTATTAAATTGTTTCAATTTTATATCCTTGAATGGTCCGAAAGAAAGTCCATAATGATGTTGTAAAAGTTTTATATAGGATTGGTCAGTGGTTGCAACACTAATTTGGGTTGTCTTCACTTATAATTAATTTAATATAATACCAAACATCTTTCATTATAACTTTAAATATTCATTTTAATGTTATCTGACCAATAATGATCTCACATATCTATAAAATTTGGTGTTTCTATGATGTATAGGGAATAAAGAGATATTATCTTCATCTATCATCTCTTTTATTAGCTCTATATCAGTTGGAATACATGACCATGTACCAAGCATTAGTATTACCTCTTGATCAACATTGAAATAAAAAAGATTTATATTTTACATGGATTTTATCATATTTTTTTAACTTTGGACCATCTATTTGTGTTTTCTTGATCTTGTAAAGTAATGTTGGATGGGAAATATTTTTGGATAAGATTTATAATGTCCTTTACCTTATGAATATGATGTCAATATTTAACAAGACTTAAATCAATTAATATCCTTCTAGCCTAATTATCAAAAGAACTTAATGGTACTTCCTACTCTATGCACTAATGAATTTTTTGGTTTTAAAATGAGATAATGTATAGAATAATCAAAATCCATAATAATTTCCATCCACATCCTTTATCTCATGACTAATTTCTTTTGTGTGAATATATACTTCAAAATATGGTTGTTGTTGTATATATTACACTTCTCACTATAATGATAATGGTGCCATATCTTTAATGAAAATATAACTATAGTTAATCCCATATCTTGTGTATGATAATTATACTCATGAGGATATGAATAAAACAGTTCAAGGGAAAATATTGTCATATTTTATGAGTATGTATCTATTTACTTTTAAATATATATCATTATGAATGAAAAATCATTCCCTGTTTAAGGGAAAAGTTAGAATAAGTGAACTAAAAAACCACTTATTTAGATCTTGGAATATTTATTCAAACTCCATTGTCAGGATAAAATTTATTCCTTATCATGTTAAAAATTTTGTAATATTAGAAATCAATGATTTTTTTCACAAACCATCTATATTATCTTATTGGACAATAGAACCAACAAACCTCAGTTTCTATTTTAGCACATGGCTACTCCTATACAAAAATTATTTTTGTTGAATCCACTATCGTAACATACAAATACTTTAAAAGAAGAAAATTATATTCAATAGCATAAATGACATGTAATACTGAGTATTTCTTGCATTACACGTAATATTGGATTTATCATGTGTTATATTCAATAATGATTTTAAACCAAACACACTATTATTATTATTACTATTATTTAATATGATAGTTATTACCTAGCTATTGGAGTGGCATGTATGTATAGGATTGAATAAATTATAAAAATATGTTCTACAAAAGTATATATAATGTTTTATTTTCTAACTAATTAATTTGAAATGAAAATAAAAACATTTTGAAAATAAAATGATATGTTTTTTTTTCTAAAAAACTATTTTAATGTGCACAAATTTTTTTTATAGAAATAAATAAAAAACAAATATTATTTAATTATATTAATTAATTTAATATTTTATATATTTAATTTAATGGTTAGAATCAATACAATTCATTTTGTAGGCAAGAGTTAAAAATAAATCCAATTTTACACATAAAATAATATTTTTTTATAAAAGAAGTTTTATCACCTTTTTATAACACATTTCTTTTAAAACTAATTTTATTACACATTTAAAAAAATAATTTGAGAAAATAAAACTCATTTTTGAAATCATGACACCAAAATTATCTTAGGGTGAAGTGTTTGTATTTTTCTAATTTTTTTCAATTTTTGATGAATATTGAAAAAATATTATATTTTAATTGAAAACTACAAACTCAAATAAATAATTTATAAATATAATGTTGAAACCAATGTTTTTAATAGATATAAATGGAGTTTATTTTGTTTTTTTAATAAATACTTGTTTTATCAGGTAGTTTTTAAGGAAAGTGATCTTGTGGGGCATGAGGCTTGATTGTTGAAGGTGACACAATTTCCTAGTGTTTGCTAAATTTTTTAACCTAAAAATTCAGAGGAAGGGGTAATCTTTGAGAAATATGGATTTATAGAAATAAATATTAAAATAAATTATTAAGTAATGGATTTCAAAAATATTCAAGCTTCAAAAATATGTGGATATTCATAATGGAATCTGGTGTTATGTAGGTTTGAAGGTTTGTGAAAGAGTCTTCATAAAAATGGATAAGTCATGATGAAAAGATGAAAATATACATGACTTTGATAATATTCAAGAATAGAATAATTTCACTAAATATTAAAAAAGAAAATTATATTCATAAAAATTAATAAAATATTTTCATGAAAAGTCATTGGTGATCTTGAATGATTTACTAAGAGACATTGTTTATATATATGAGGACACACAAATCATTTTTAGATCAGAGAGAATTTGGAAAAGGGTGAATCAATTTAATTTTGTGAATGTATAATTATTCATAAATCAAGAAATATTTGCGAGAAGACTCATCATGAAAATTATATTTTATATAAAACTGTCACAAAGGTATTTCTGAAAAGGGAGTTTTGTGAAGACTGGGAGCTTCGTGATAGTTTGGGGTTTTATTAAGGTTTGGAGGTTCAGAAAAGGTAATGGGTTCATGCTGTCTGAAGTATAGTTGAAATAATATAGTGGTTTATAAAAGCTAGTATATCCATTATTTTTTTGGACATTAGGTTTTAGTAATCCGTTTTTCTAAGTGCATTAATTTAGAATTATGGTGAAGGTAGATTCTCATTCTAATTAGGGACAATGACTTAAATTCTGAACCTATTGAAGAAAATTTCATGTCAATAAACTATGTAATCCTTCTCCCAACATAGAGATAAATTTATAATCAAGATAAGTTATTTGAGGGAGTTAGTTGCCTCTCCCTAAATTTTTTGTATAGGCAGTGTTCCTAGCACATAGTGACTGAGTTTGAACAATTTTTATCCATAGTATCTTCTGAAGCATAGACGATTCATGTATGATTGAAACATTTTTGGTGTATGCTTCTTGGAATGGAACTTAAAGTTGAACTAAGTAAAACAAATATGTTATGATTTTATTTCTATGTCTGGGTATTTGATAATTTTACAATTATATTAGATAGTTTTAACCTATTCTTACCAAAGTGGGGACAAGATCTATCTCATTTGAAAAAAAAGTTGACGCCCTGATTCACCCCACCCCTCTCAGGGTGTTCTAGGGTCCTATAATTAAATTATATTTTAAATTGGTTTTAAAATAAAATTATTTCAATTTAATATCAATAAATATATTTTATATCATTGTAATCATTTTCATATTTAATTTTGATATAAAAACATTGTAATCTTTTAAACATTTTTCTCTTTAGAAACATACTTTCTCATCCAGTCTGAGAGATTAATTTTAAATTGAATTATACCACTTATATGAGTTGAATTTAGCCAAATGGAATTCATATTTTTAATAAGAATAATTATTATAATTTAATAATGTAATATTAATTGATTACCATAATTACTTTTGAAAACAGTTGAAATTAATTACCATAGTTAACGTTGAAATAGGGTTTTCCACACTACATATATTTTTATTAAAATTAATTTTACAAAAACATAGAGTTTTCTTGATAAATTTTATTTCATATTTAGAATCATTAGGTCTAAATTATCTAATAAAAATCATTTTAATTTTAGTATTAACTGATAAATTAACTTGGAAAATAAAAATATATTATTTATCATGGTAAAAACTAAAAGTGTATAACTTAATAAACATAAATACTAAGGAATAACATGATATTCGTTTTGTTTTGGAGTATTTTATTGACCAAATAAACCATATCCTCTATTATTATTCAATTTTGGAGGTTCATGTGGCAATGAAGACCTCACAATAGTGAATACTTTTGGGTCTTTACAAGAATGTCACTTCTCCATTATAAAAGTGATTTCACCCCCCTCAATTCTTCACACCACTAAATAAATTTGGATTGACCAAAAAATATCAAAATAACTTTAAAATATCATACCCTCATCCCATAATACTTATTTTGGTCATAATTCAAACTTATAAATGTTTTAGTGAAAAACTAATGAGGATACCCACAGAAGAGGTAACATTCATCCATGAGAGTTTTTGATTTATATCTACCTAGAAATAGTTAAAAAGTTATTAAAACATTATTATATAATAAAATAAATATATTACATATATTTTTATTTTATTATGTTATTTTCCTAAGCTAAATTATTTCCATATTCCATAAAATGGGTTATCGAATCATCCTCTGTGTAAACAGCAGACTACCACCTCACGAACCGATGTTGTTTGTTTTCCATTAAAACCTATCACAGTTGGGTATGATTAAGTATATAAGATATATATATGATATTAAATATTTAATTATACTTTTGGATTCATTATACCTTATATAAATTTTTTATATTCCATTCCATATGGGATATGATAAAATCACTCGTGTGTACTGCATACTATAACCTCGTGAAGCGATGTGAATATTTTTAACTAACACTTTAAATAAAAGGTAATAAGGTAAATAATAATTAATATATGTGATATACATGACATAATAATTATTTAAAATACATATCATTTTTTATAAAAATATAATATATCTTTTTCTTTCTTACCTTTTCACTCACTATAAAAGTGATAACGTCGGTTATAGACGTCTGGATTACCACCACCTAGAAGCGATGTGATATTTTTCTTCACCATATAAAAATAATGTTATATATAATTACATATAATCAAATATAATAATATTTATGATATAATTATCATTATGTAAATATATAATATTATATACTTTGTTTCAATAATGATCATTTTAAAATTGAAATGTTACTCATGCGTACGTCAGACCTACCATATCCATGATAGAAATATTAGTTCATTTTTCATAACCATCATTCATGATTGATTTTAAAAGTAAAATTTATTTATACATAAGATACTTTTATCATTATTATTATTATGGATATGTTTATACAATGATATCTTTGACCATAGTCATCCTACCAAAGTCAATTTTGATTGAAAATCTAAATATGGGAAAAATATCAAACCTAAACTTATTTGATTAAGTAATTTTATAAAAAACTATAATAAGTAAAATAAAAGTTATAATAAACTTGAAATTTTTTATAAAGAATTTAAATAATTATCATAATTTTATTATCCCAGAATATAAAGACACATGTGAAGAATCAGACTCAAGATAAGGGACTTCATCATAATTTCCTTTCATTGTGTCATTTTTTGATGGTATGCCCCTGTATTATTTTATAATATGTATATAAATCCCCTTGAAAATTTTATATGATGAATATATATATTATAATTATATTTAATAATGATTTTAATGTTATTATTTCATGGGTATTTGGATATAATTATTTCCTATGTGATAAGGGACTTTTCCTTAAAAAATATATTTTAATATTTTTTCATTCAAAACCTCCCCTTCCAAGTCCATGTTTTATAAAATGAATTTATGTATTTTTTTATATAAATATTAGAGATTTATCATGTAAATTTTATGTACATTTTTTACTTTATTTAAATTCTTCTAAAAGAGTAATCTTTTTAAGTGTTTTATATGGACGGTTTTGACAGACGATAAAAGGAATGTTTTATATAGAAACAATGAAATTTCTACTGATGTGACCTTTAATTGATTTCTAACATCCTTTTAAATATTTAATGTTTTTTCCCAAATTTTTTTTTTAATTTTTAGGTATTTTGGTATTGAAACTAGATTATCAAAAGAAAAGAGTATTTTTTTATAAAAAAAATAGTTTTAAAAGAAAATGGTATTTTGATCCAAAAATGTTTTCCATATGAGTCTAAAATATTTTCCCTAAGGGTTTTATAATGAAAGGTTATAAGAATAATTTGTTTTATTTAATGAAATTTTACATGAGAATTATACAATGGGGTGACCCAAATAACACATGATGATTCCGTTATAGTTTATATGATGGGGCCGTCTTGATACTGATGGGTGAGGATGTTAAAAATTATACGATGGGGTGGCCCAGATATTTCTAGGTGATCCCATTACAACTTATATGATGGGGAAGAAGAAATAGCACCAGGTGAGCCTATTATAACTTAAATTATGATTAGAACTAGATAGCACTCTAATGCAATAGGTAATGATTATATTGGGTGTCAAATATATAGTTATTACAATTAAAATGTTTTTGAATGGGTATTTTGTATATGATACTCCAAGTCATTAAAAAAGAGTTTTAATTTATGGTTATGGGTTCTAATGGATTTATATGAGAAAAACATGTTTGGGTTTTCTTATAAAATTATTTTATTTCTTTATCTCATAGAACATTGATTTAAAGTTAGATATTTCATTGGATTTCATGTTTTCATTGAAATAAGAGTTTCCTTTATTTTAATGACCATTGATGAAATTTTTGTGCACATAACACATTGAAATGATTTTCATATGGTTTAAGGATGGGGGGGGGGGGTAGGAAGAATTCAATTTGAAATTTGTGGATATTTTCCATAAAAAGAAGTCATGCCCTATTTTAAAAGTTTTATATTATGGAAAAATGTATACTAATCAGATGTTTCCACATTGTATTTTATGGTTTTATTATGTGTGATTTATGGAATAATTATACAAAACTATAAAACTTAAAAGACTATAAAATGAAAGAGAATAAATTATTTACTTTAAACTTATAATTTTTTTTGTTTAATGTTGTGTTCTTATAGTTGGTATCAAAGGAAAGGTCTAGATTAATTGAAGATTAGGATGTCTTCATGTGATCTTGTCTTGAGAGTCATAGATACCTTCATAAGTATACTAGATTAAGTAAGATCATAATTTCAAATACTTAGACACCCATTTTTGGTTTTAAGTGATGATGTTTTAATGTGATTGATGAAATTTTTGGAGAAGTTTTAAATGTTTGAACAATGTTTAAATTTATGTTTTAACATGGAGTGTGCATTTAAAATTTTTTTAAATGAGATTTAAGGTATTGATAACCTTTAGGGTTTATATGATATTGGATATTGAGAACACAAGTTTTATCATATATATAACCACATTATTGAAAAGTTATTTTGGGATAAAGTGATTAATGTTACTTAATAAGAATATCTCCATATTTTTGGTCGTGAAATCTAAAAGGTATGAGATAGCCTTTGAGTTTATAAAAATTTTCAATTTTGTGGATATTGTGGTTTTTTGGGGAATAGGGTTAGGGAATGATTTAATTTCTTCTTTGGGTATTATTGTTGAATTTTTAGGATTAATTTATCATAATAAGTGTTATTAATTTTTTAATTTTATTACCTTGTGCTAACCATGTTGGTTTTAGTTATTTAATAATTATAGGAGAAATATATTGTTATGATTTTGGGGAATATGTGGTCCTTTAAATGTTTATTTTAGTGATTCTGGAATGAAAAATTCATCTTGAACACACAACATTTGTAGAGAACTATGATATTGTAGTGGAACTTGGTTAAAGATTGAAACTCTACTCATCAAGTAAGTATGTTTCCATATTCTCTTTGTCAATATTATAAAATAATTTCTCAAATCTAGGAAAAGAATCAAGAAGAAAAAGTTATATTTTATTACTATAAATTATAATTAACCTATGCACTTTTAGATCATCAAATATTTATCATTTTGAGGCCTTTAACATTCCATTTATCATTCACTTGCTTGTGATCAATGAACTCAATAACACTTTATAATTATTTATGAATTTATTCCTTGTACAAATATTCACTTCTCACATATATTCTCCTATATCAAAACATAGTTATGTTTTATTCCATATGAGATTTTTAATTACCTTTATCTCTAATTAATATTATGTATTATTAACCCTTTTTTTTAGTATGGTTTTACAAAAAACTTATTTTCAAATTTTTATACTTTGATTCCCAAGATAACGTTTAAATTGCACAGATGAAATTTATTAAGGTGGGGGGAAACAAAACCCCAATAATTTAAAAAAATAAAATTATATATGAAATAATTAATGACATGAAACAATTATCTTTTCTTTAGTGATACAAAATACCATGTTTAGATTGAATTACACACAAAACCAAGTTTAAACAAAAACACATTATTATTATTATTATTATTTAATATAATAGTTATCACTTAACAATTTATATAGTGGGTATGAATGGTATTAATTGAATTATGAAAATATTTTTTATACTTGAATATATACTTAATTATTTTGTTACAAAATATTCAGAAATGAAAATAAATGTAACACCCCAAGCATCCATAGTACAATTCTCTTTGAATAATATAGTAGCGTGTGTTTTACGCAACTTTGAGTTCTAGCACACACCACAACCAATCAAACTAGCCGTTATGAATAGTAATACCCACTTTTTAAACTTTTATAAATTTTATATTTCAAAATGGACTTCATTTTTATATTTTTAATATCGAAATTAGCTTAGGGTGAATTTTTGGCAGTTTTTGGATAACTTTCATATTTTGATGAATAGTGAAAATTACTAAATTTTAATTAAAAACAACTTTTTTAATCAAAATAATTAATAGTGATAAATTATTAATTTGAGTGGTTTTAAATTATATTTAGAATATATTTTTACCATTTAATACAATATTTCTCATTGGACATAATTTCAAAATTAAACCGGACATAAACAAGTGTCAATCTTTTGATAATTATTATATCTTAAAAACACGCTTTTTGTTTTGACAGCGGGAATTAATTTTAAATTAATTTATGCCAATTCTATGTTTTGAATTTGGAAAAATGTATTCCATATTTGGAATCAGGATTTCCAAATTTCATAAATAGGTAACTTTTATTTTTAGACATTTTAAATATTTACTTCGGTAAATATTTTATTTACCACAGTTAAAGGGTAAATCCGATAAATAAGGGAAAAACAATAATATTATAATAATAATAAATTATCCTAAAACATTTCCTAAACTTATTGGTTGATACATTTCTGACCATGAGAATCTTAGTGTTTATTTGGGGACCCCATGGAGCCACTTGTAAGTAATAAGTACACTTTATATTAATTAAGTTAAAGTAAATACAAAAATGACATAAGCATATATCTTTTAGAAATTTTTTTTACATAGGGTTATATATGTTATATTTTCGACTATAAATATTAATTATAAAGATAAAATTATTTCTTACATAATGGTATTTTATTTAGAATTTTTATACATTTAATAATTAAATTTATTTATGACACAATAATGATGAAGTATTTTCTTTATTAATGAAAGAATCAAATAATTGGTATTATAAAAGTTAAAATAAATATAATTTGAAAGTTTTGATGCCATAAAATAATTTTATTGGTTAATATAAAATGTTAGGATTTATTAAATGAATTTTTTTTAATTAATAAAGTTTTTAAGACTTTAACAAAAATCAATTATTAAATATTGTAAAAATTGACATAAATGAGTTTTTAAAACAAGTATTATATTATCAATTGATATTATATTCCTAAAAATATATGGTTCATAAAAATGACTTATATCATGATATTTTTATCATTAATGGACCACTTGGGGGTCTCTTGGATGTATATAATAAGTTTATTAACTATATAATATAAAAATACAAAGTGACATGGTAAATGTCAATCTAATTAACTAAGAGTTAAAACTAAAATATAAGGTTAATATAATGACCCAAACCTGTATAAAATATATTTGTTGAATGGATTTATACCCATACCCACCTTATAATTTTAATAATAAACTTTGGAGTCATTATAAACCGAATATGAATTTATTATAAATTAATACTTTAAGTTTTTCCTAAAGAGCCCCTCCTCCCCCTTATAAAAAGACACCACTTCTAACCAATTCTTAACACCTTTAAAGCCTTTTGGTTAGACCAAACCCTACCTAAATATTCTATAAACCTCACTAAATTCAACCTAGAGGCCTTAGTTTTATCATAAATCCAACCTAAGGAGCCCTTTTGATCAAATCAAAAGGAAGAACCCGAAGAAGAGGTAATGTTTTCACCACCCTTTTTCAAGTTCCTTTCTTCTTCAAATTCTTCTTTCTTTGTTATTTCATTTATAAAATAATAACTCCAGTATCTTATATATAATGGGATGTTATTATAAATATGGTACAACCATATTCAGTATTCTATCGATCCTTTGAATGACATGTCACCATACGTGCGTACCTACAGCTTACCGTCTCCACGTCGTGGTGTAATTGTTATTCAAAAAAATTATTATTTTGAAGGGTATGATAATGATATTTAATTGATTTAAATAATAAATATAACATGATAATGATTATGTATATATGATATAACATCTAATTTTATTTTATTTTAATATCAAAAGAATGATATTGTCGCTCGTGCGTACGTACGGACTACCGTCTCCACGAACGCGATGAGATTCATTACCCATCGTATCCATTCAAGTATAATTATCATTTTATGATTAAAAATAATTTTTAAGGACTTTATATCATTCTAGATATGAATATGATACAACCTATCCATAAAAAATATGACTTATGTAACAAAATATATAAAAGAAAACGAGTAAGTTACCATGAGAAATGATGATAATACTAAGATATTATTAACAAATCAATGTTAAAAGATCATATATAATATCATATTAATGTATATGATTATTTTATAATTTCATAAAAATTATTTCACCATTATACAGGAGGTTAAACTACCCTTAACCAAGAAAAATTACAAGGTAAGGGTTTATTTCACAATCTCATCATTATCCGAGGTTGTTTATACGTAATTATCTCTCGGACCTCTTTATCATCCACATCCATGTTTCTTAAAAATGTATTTCAAATCATTATTACTATTTTATAGACTATGGGTTAAAGTCATTTATACCCTTTTTGACTTTTTATAATATGTTTATAATGGAATCTTTCCTTCATTTTCCAAACAAGGTCCTTTTTAACCTTTTCGATAGAATTAAGGTAAGAATGTATTTTTTTAACTTATACGGCGGGTGCAGCTATTTTCCTCCATTATAAAATCTTTGAAGCTTCCATTAAAAGATTATAAAGATATTTTCAAAGTAAATGTTTTATTTTATAATTATGTGACTTTTAAATGATTTCAAAAAAATAGATATTTCTCTCAAATAGTTTTGATTTCATCTATGTCAACATCCTTTGATGGATTTTAAGCTTATTTGAAGTTGATTTATTATGATACAAAACTCCCATATTGTATTGAAGGTTTTGTGATATGTTTGACTATGGATATGTTATTTTTATACCATTCAAGGTTTATGGAGAATGTATTAACATTTCATATGCTAGTTTTAATACAAATGTTTATGTTATATTTAAACGAGTTCATATAAGGAATGCATTGGACATAATAAGTGACGGGTGGAGCCTTCTATAGCTTCTCGATGCATCGGTAGGTATCATGAGACAAACTAGTGTCTTGGAACAAGGCCTTGACAAAATCTTATTTGTAGTCTTGGAACGAGGCCTTGGCTACGTGGTTATGATAGTCTGACATTATGCATTCCATCATTATGAAAGGGGTTATTGATATTGAATGTTATTATTCGATTAGTAGAATATCCATGTGAATAAGTAAATGTAATTATTTCATTTTATTTCTTCCATATTATGCTGAAGTTCAAGTTTAAAAGGATTTTGTTTTAGTTATACATTGCCTTAAATGTTTATGCTTATTTATGAATGTTTCCGTTATATTGTTATCTGTAACACCCCAAGATTTTATGAAAAATATTCTTTTAATTTCATTAATGTCTTGTGTTGTATTCTAACACAAGATTACCTTGCGCTATACGCAACACCGTATTAGCCTGCAGTATACACAACACTATTCTTGGATCGTGTTACACACAATTTTGATAATAGATATGCTACGCAACATTGAGTATATATATATATATATATATATATATATATATTCAATGTATAAATGAAATATTGTTGGATTCTGTTATACGAAAAAACGAAGGATTCTTTCACAACATGCAACCCTGACTTGGCTTGCATTACCCGCAATCGCGACCATCCTCGATAGCGTGTGTTGTACGCAATACCGGGTTTTACTAAATAAAAATATATGATTATAATATTATTATGAACTATCCGTTATTAATAGTATTAAATAAATTTTGAATTTTATAACATTATTATTCATCTTACACATTTTCTAGAACATGGTATAAGAACAAAATAAATTTTTCGGGTAAAATAAGTATTTTTCAAAAAATGCAGTTTTGCCGCCTTTTGATGGCGCACCCACTTTAAATATAGTTTCTGACATGTTTATAAGTTCAATTTGACAAAATAAAATTCTTATTTGGAATCAAGAAATAAAAATTTACTTTTGGATAAATTTTTCGTATTATTCTAGTAACTTTCATATTTTGATCAATAGTAAAAACATGCTATATTTTAATGAAAAACAACTTTTTTCATCGTGATAATTTATATGGTTAAATTATAATATTGAATGGTTTTAAAGTATAAATAGAATATATTTTTACCATTTAATATAATGTATGTCATTAGCATTGATTTGACATTGAATTCGTAGGTTAAATCAATTCAATCTTTTGCAATGTTTTAAACAAAAAACCGTTTTCATTCGACAACGGGATTAATTTTAATTTAATTTCTGCAACTTCTGTGTATTGAATTTGAAAAAATGGATTCCATATTTGGAATCAGTGGGTCCAAATTATGTTAATAGGATACTTTTTATTTTTGGGAATTATGAATATTAACTACGGTAAATTTTATTTACTATAGTTAAAGGTAAATCGGGTAATTAAGGGTAAATATAATATTATAAAATTATCCTAACACATTCCAAAATTATATTGGATGGATAAAGGTAAACCCATATCAACTAAGGGTCGGATTAGATTCATTTTATGGACTTTTGACCATGAAAATAATATAATTATTATTAAAACCAAAGAAAGTGACAACATGTCACTCTCTTAAATCTTATAAGTATAATAATTTTAATTTAGTGATAAACATCATAAATCTTCAAACATGAATAGTATCCAGAAATCTAATAAAATTATCTACGTCATGATAATTTATTTGGAATTTTTAGGGATTAAATAATTGTCATTAATGGTGATACATTAATGATATAGAAATTATTTATTAAGTGGAAAATAAGTAATATAGTTTTTATTGAAATAATAATACCCATTAAAAGGCCCAAAAACCTACAAAAAACTTATTGGTAGTGTATATATACACGTTAATCATCCAATGACCTAATATATAACCGTTTGGAGCCTTATAAAAGTGATTATGACACTTATATTATTTTATTTTAAATGATGCCAAAGTTGTCACCTTCATAATTAAATAAATATAACAATTTAAATATTGTGATTTTAAGATGATAAATTAAAGTAAAAGTATTATTGTGAAAGGTAATAGATTTATCTTCAACATAGGATTTTATTTTAAATTTTTATGCAACAAATCAGTATATTAAATAATTATACAAAAATGTTGTAGTAATTATTTTACTAAGAGATAAACCAAATAAATGGTTTTAAAAATAATTAAATAAATATTATATGAACTATTTAATGTTATCCACTAATTTTATATATACATATGACCTTTTATGAATCTATTAAAGATTTTAGTTCGAACATATCTTCTGGATATATTTTATTTAAATTCAAATAAATGAATAATGACAAATTTGACACTATTGTTATTTTATAAAAATAACAAATTATAAAATTGTTTAAAAATCACAAAAATATTTTAAAATTATAAATTTAAATTTATATGGTCTATAATGTTATAATGTAAACAATTATGGAAAATTCACAACAAATAAGTAATTATTTGTTACAATTTAAAATTTAGAATTTTATTACCACAAATAAACTTAAATGGATTAAATAAGGATAAATCAAAATGATAAGGTTTAAAACAAGATCCAAACATGTCTAAATTTGATTGTTTGATGAGATTACAACCCAATATCATCTAAGATTCTAATATGAGTCATTTTGGAGGTTTTTAAGTGGGGTTAGATTTATTATAAATTAATATTTTTTAAGAATTCCAAAGGTGACCCTCTCCTCCCTTATAAAAGGGCACCTCCTTCCTCTCCTCCTCACACCAATTTGAGCCTTCAATATCGGCCAACCCCTGAAAAATTATCTTCTCCACTTCCGTAGAAACATCCTAGAGGTTCTAGTCTACTTTTAAGACCAATCTTATTTCTCTAAGAGGAGGTTTCAAAGAGGCGTATCGAAGAAGAGGTAATTTCTTCTCCCGATTCTTTCAAGCTTCTTTCTACTTCAACTTTTTCTTATTTAGTTGTTTCATTATAAATTAATAACATAAGTATCACTAATATACTGATTTGTTATTATAAATATGAAACAACCTCATTTCACCTTCTATCCATCATACGAAAAACAAATACACCGCGCGTGCGTACGTACAGAATACCGTCTCCACGCCGTGGTGTAATCTGTTTTTCCACCAACACCTTACATGGATGGGTATAATTGTGTAAAGAATAACTATAAATAGTTATTATAACATCATACTTATTCTGATATATTTTACCATCCACTGCAATTCAATTCAATAATTATGGAAACGATATCATCGCTCGTGCGTACGTATGGAGTACCGTCTCCACGACGCGATGAGATTCATTATCCATGTTAACCATTTAAGAATGATTATAAAGTATATATAATCAATAATAATGAAATATATGACATTATAAAGAGACTGGATTTATGTATATATGTATTTCATCTACTTAATTCCATTCAACTCAATAAGGAAACGAAAACAACGTTCATGCGTACGTACGGCCTACCGTCTCCATGAACGGTGCATTTATTTCCATTTATCGATCTATTATATATATGTATATTCTGAATATATATTATATATAAATAATTTTTTATATTCTGGAATTAAAAAATCGTGATCTAAGTAATCATATGAATAATTACAAGTCAAAACCTGGACGACAAATGAAACGATTTTACCCAAAACACTCTTTAACATGGAATTTACAAAAGAACGGGTAATATAAAGTCATAAGTGAACCATGTATGATATCATAAAAATGAATATGATTCTGTAATAAGTCAATAACAATATTTAAATCATTATATAGGGGGTTCAGATACGTACGAAGCATATCAGACCTAAGGTAAGGGATAATTTTGCAAATCTCATTTTTATCCGAGATTGCTTATTCATAAGTATTTAGTGGGGTTATTTCTATCATCCATGTCCATGTTTTATAAAAGTGTTTTCATGTATGTTTAAAGTCCTTTTTACCCATTTTTGACTTTTACTACATGGTAAGTAAGGAATATTTCTTTTGTTTACGTTACAAGGTACTTTTTGACTTTTTCGGCAAAAGTACGAAAAGAATGTTTTTTTAACTTATACGGCACGAACAGATTTTTACGGTTTTATAAAGCCTTATTTTCATGATGCTTCCTCCAAAAGATTTCATGACTATTTTAAACAAAATCCTATTATTTTAAAATTGCATGGAATTTTGTGAAAATAAAATGATTTTGAAGAAGAAAGGATATTTTCCTCAATAATTCATTTCAAGTATTTTATAAAAAAAACAATTTTTCATCTAAGATAACATTATTTCATATGTGTATGTTTCAAGTACAATGTCACTATGATTTATATGGTTTCACTTCTCTTATTATGAAATGATATCCATTTCTTTTATATGGATTATTTGATGATGGGATGATGTTTTTGAAACCCATTATATTTATCGGGTTTTTATGAATGATGTATGTTTATTTTGTGGCACAAGTAAGAATTATTTCATTATGAGATGGGTGAGACCTATATCTCCCTCCAATGAATTGGGTAAAGATTTTATATCTCATGAGATAGACATGGCTGGAATGGTAAGTTAATCCGGTTCAGTGTTACGGGACTGAAACGAGGAGTGAACTCGATTCAGAATGGGACTTTTTCCACTAAGATGGTCTTGGCAGCAATGCCTTGGCTACTATGGAAATCATTACATGTGCTTAATGGATTCCACAATTACATGTTTTATTCCCATGCTATTTTATCATTCTTAATGTTTCTTTATGATCTATTCCTTACGTACTTCCATGTTTTATGTCATTGCTCAAGCTTTTGATGTTTAAACATTATGTTCATGTTTTTAAGTTCAAATGTATATGGTATGTTTTATTTTATCCATGCTTGCCATTATTGAGCATTTGAGCTCACCCTTTTTATGATTTATTTTCCCCAGGATATAAAGAAAGGTTTTAGGTAAGAAAAAAAGGGAGGATCTTTATGGGAGATGTTGAAGATCTTTCACCACGATTAGAAGATTACGTTCCATGTTTCCAAAGACACTAAACTATTATGGTCCTTGTGTTTCTATTTTTGTTATGTATTAAGTATTACGAAAATGTAATGTAATGTCCATGTAAGTCAAGATTAGGGTCTCTATAGTTGGTATTATAAGAAAGGTTTAGTCAACCTTTGGAAACTAGGATGCGAAAACGTTAGTGAGATCCCTAGAGATATTTCTAAGGTATGTCTAGGGATGTACCTAAGGATAAGAATACGTATTGGATATAGTCCTATAACTATAGTAACGATCTTAGAATTTAACCTAAGATGTTAGATATTGAGGGTGATCCCCCTTTACTATGTTGTTTTCCCTAGCATGATTTTTTCCTCTCACACTATTCTTTTTGGGTTTTAGAAAATGGCTGGAAACATGAAGATTCATGATGATAAAGGATATGACAGACAATGGAATGATTTTCTTCATGAGAAACCAAATGAAACGAGATCTGGAAGTCCAAAAATCGTTATTATGCTTAATCAGCAATCTCATAATATGATCAATAATCTCAACTTTGGTAAGTTTCCCGACTCAGATAATAAGAGAAAGATGGAGTTTCATGATGATCATAGAGGATAGAAAGTTCAATTTACCTCATGTAAATCATATGGGAAGAGGCATCAGGGAGATTGTTTCAAAGGAATTGGAAGATGCTTTGGGTGTAGAAAAGAAGGACACAAATCCAGTAAGTGCAAAGGAAAAGGTTCAGTTAACACCATGGACAAGGATAATGGTATTTCTACGACATCAACAATGATTAGATGTTTTAAATGTGGAATGTACGAGCATTATGCAAACCAATGCCCTAATGGAAAATCTCATGAAGAGAATCAGCATGGTCATATGGGTAGTATTTATGTGGATGACGATGAGGAGACTACAAATGATATATGTGCTGAAAGAAGTGTTGAAGCTCAGTCGGTTGTTTTAGAAGGTAGTGGAATGATTGTATGTTTATCGAGAGTTATGTTGTATAGTTAATGGTACTATGGAATAAAGAATCATATAAGGATTGTTACACTTTTGTTTTTCCTAAAAGTATTTGAAAGTATATGTTGAATGGTTCCAGTAACCATGGAATGTTATTCAGACATTTTTGTAAAGTAGATGATATGTGCATAATGAAGGAATAAGAAGATAATGAGATGTTTGATTGTATTCATGAGCTCATGATTGATATAAGGACTAAGTGATATCATGGTTTGAGTATATAGAATTTTGAGGATTTTGGTATGTGGAAAGTGTTAACTTTTAAATACATTCATTTTTTCACTAAGGTTCAATGAGTATTCATTTTTCAAGAGAATACATGATTAAGGCCTTCAAACGTTTGTAATGTGACCAACAAGACATATCTTATGATATATGGGGATCAACGATGGTATTAACATGCTTCTTATATGAAATCTCTGGTAATCGTTTTCACTATAATATGACAATGGACTGTAATATTATGGATAAGCCTAAATATTGGAATGGATTATGTTGGACATAAGTTATTATTGTTTAATGATATAACTTTTTTTGATATTATTGATGGGATGATATAGTAATGTAGTTTTAGAAAAAGGACAACCTGCAGGACGGGCGATAGCCCATCGCGTTGGACAAGGTTGTGGGAATCAAACCCACAACCGAAGTGCGACTGGCCTTTATCGCCTACCATTGGCCAACAGGAAGTCCCTGGTTAGTAGAAACTAGTTTTATTAAGAGGTATGATATATGAAGTATAAGTTCATTTTTGGAACCATATATGATTAATCTAACCATAAGATGGACTTATAACTTTTTCTAACCTTTTGTTTGAAAGAGATGGAATGACCCATCATTCTATCACATGATCTGCTAACACATCACGGATAACAAATTCAACTTCATTTCTTTAAGGGATGAAGTGGAAATTGTTCAATTCACATACAACAGTGAGATTGTACCAAAATCATGCAAGTATTTATTTCAATTCATCAACTTTAGGGAAATGATCTTGAAAACCAAAAATGTTGTCCTAGTTCCCTTATATCCGATGAATCAGATGGTACCTTAGATCATCACAAATCAATAGCTTTGTGATTTTTGGCTTTTTCATAGCCATGTTCTCTACCACTCTCCATCAGAACTTGATGGTTAGATTTTTCTTCCATATCCATATTTTCACCTATGTTCTCCTACGTGGAAACCCAGGGATGAGTTAATTTGGGTAACCGTTACATTTAATACTTTAGTTTTTAAAGCCATGTTTTGGTATTCCTTTTTACGATGTGGGTTTCTATTAAACAAAATTTCGAGTAGTAAACCATTTATAACCCCGACGAATTTCGAGGGAGAAATTCATTTTAAGGGGGGTAGAATGTAACACCCTGAGATTTTATGAAAAATATTCTTTTAATTTCATTAGTTTCTTGTGTTTTATGTTACACCAATATTACCTTGCGCTATACACAACACCGTATTAGCTTGCAGTATACGCAACACTATTCTTGGATCGTGTTACACAAAATTTTGATAATAGTTATTCTACGCAACATTGAGTATATATATATATATATATATTCAATGTATAAATGAAATATTGTTGGATTCTGTTATATGAAACATCGAAGGATTCTTTCACAACACGCAACCCTGACTTGGCTTGCATTACCTGCAATCGCGACCTTCCTCGATAGCGTGTGTTGTACACAATACCGGGTTTTACTAAATAACGATATATTATTATAATATTATTATGAACTAGCCATTATGAATAGTATTAACTAAATTTTGAATTTTATAACATTGTTATTCATCTTACACATTTTCTAGAACATGGTATAAGAATAAAATAAATTCTTCGGGTAAAATAAGTATTTTTAAAAAAATGCAGTTTTGCCGCCTTTTGATGGCACACCCACTTTAAATCTTATTTTTGACATGTTTATAAGTTCAATTTGACAAAATAAAATTCTTATTTGGAATCAATAAATAAAAATTTACTTTGGATAAATTTTTCGTATTATTCTGGTAACTTTCATATTTTGATGAATAGTAAAAACATGCTATATTTTAATGAAAAACAACTTTTTTCATCATGATAGTTTATATGGTTAAATTATAATATTGAATGGTTTTAATGTATAAATAAAATATATTTTTACCATTTAATATAATGTATGTCATTAGCATTGATTTTACATTGAATTCCTAGGATAAATCAATTCAATCTTTTGCAATGTTTTAAACAAAAACCCGTTTTAGTTCGACAACAGGATTAATTTTAATTTAATTTCTGCAACTTCTGTGTATTGAATTTGAAAAAATGGATTCCATATTTGGAATCAGTGGGTCCAAAATATATTAATAGGCTACTTTTTATTTTTGGGAATTATGAATAGTAACTACGGTAAATTTTATTTACCATAGTTAAAGGTAAATCAGTTTATTAAGGGTAAATATAATATTATAAAATTACCCTAACACATGAAAAAATTCTATTGGATGGCTAAAAGTAAACCCATATCAACTAAGGGTCGGATTAGATTCATTTTATGAATTTTTGACCATGAAAATAATTTAATTGTTATTAAAACCAAAGAAAGTGACAACATGTCACTATCTTAAATCTTATAAGTATAATAATTTTAATTTAGTGATAAACATCATAAAACTTCAAACATGAATAGTCTACAGAGATCTAATAAAATTATCTATATCATGATAATTTATTTAGAATTTTTAGGGATTAAATATTTGTCATTAATGGTGATACATTAATGATTTAGAAATTATTTATTAAGTGGAAAATAAGTAATATAGTTTTTATTGAAATAATAATACCCATTAAAAGGCCCAAAAACCTGAACAAAAACTTATTGGTAGTGTATATATACACCTTAATCATCCAATTACCTAATATATAACCGTGTGTATCCTTATAAAAGTGATTATGACACTTATATTATTTTATTTTAAATGATGCCAAAGTTGTCACCTTCATAATTAAATAAATATAACAATTTAAATATTGTGATTTTAAGATGATAAATTCAAGTAAAAGTATTATTGTGAAAGGTAATATATTTATCTTCAACATAGGATTTTATTTTAAATTTTTTATGCAACAAATCAGTATATTAAATAATAATACAAAAATGTTGTAGTAATTATTTTATTAAGAGATAAACCAAATAAATGGTTTTAAAAATAATAAAATAAATATTATATGAACTATTTAATGTTATGCACTAATTTTTTATATAAATATGACCTTTTATTAATCTATTAAAGCTTTTATTTCGAACATATCATCTTTATATATTTTATTTAAATTCAAATAAATGAATAGTGTCAAAATTGACACCATTGTTATTTTATAAAAATAACATATTATAAAATTGTTTAAAAATAAAAAAAATATTTTAAAATTATAAATTTAACTTTATATGGTCTATAATGTTATAAAGAAAACAATTATGGAAAATTCACAACAAATAAGTAATTATTTGTTATAATTTAAAATTTAGAATTTTATTACCACAAATAAACTTAAATGGATTTAATAAGGATAAATCAAAATGATAAGGTTTAAAACAAGATCCAAACATGTATAAATTTTATTTGTTGATGATATTACAACCCTATCTCATATAAGATTTTAATATGAGTCATTTTTGGAGGTTTTTAAGTGGGGTTAGATTTATTATAAATTAATATGTTTTAAGAATTCCAAAGGTGCCCCTCTCCTCCCTTATAAAAGGGCACCTCCTCCCTATCCTACTCACACCAATTTGAGCCTTCAAGCTCGGCAAAACCCTGCCAAATTATATTCTCCACTTACCTAGAAACATCCTATAGGTTCTGGGCCACTTTAAAGACCAATCTTAGTGCCCTAAGAGGAGGTTTCAAAGAGGCGTATCGAAGAAGAGGTAATTTCTTCTCCCGATTCTTTCAAGCTTCTTTCTTTTTCAAATTTTTCTTATTTAGTTGTTTCATTATAAATTAATAACATAAGTATCACTAATATACTGATTTGTTATTATAAATATGAAACAACCTCATTTCACCTTCTATCCATCATATAGAAACCAAAATCACCGCGCGTGCGTACGTACGGAATACCGTCTCCACGCCGTGGTGTAATCTGTTTTTCCACCAACACCTTACATGGATGGGTATAATGGTGTAAAGAATAACTATAAATAGTTATTATAACATCATAATGATTCTGATATATTGCACCATCCACTCCAATTCAATTCAATAATTATGGAAACGATATCATCGCTCGTGCGTACGTACGAACTACCATCTCCACGACGCGATGAGATTCATTCTCCATGTTAACCATTTAAGAATGATTATAAAGTATATATAAGAAATAATAATGAAATATATGACATTATAAAGCTACTGGATTTATGTATATATGTATGTCATCTACTTAATTGCATTCAACTCAATAAGGAAACAAAAACAGCGTTCCTGCGTACGTACGACCTACCGTCTCCATGAACGGTGTATTTATTTCCATTTATCGATCTATTATATATATGTATATTCTGAATATATATTATATATAAATCATGTTTTATATTCTAGAATTATGAAATCATGATCTAAGTAATCATATAAATAATTACAAGTCAAAACACGGACGACAAATGAAACGATTTTACCCAAAACACTCTTTAACATGGAATTTACAAAGGAACGGGTAATATAAAGTCATAAGTGAACCATATATGATATCATAAAAATGAATATGATTCTGTAATAAGTCAATAAAATTATTTAAATCATTATACCAGGGTTTCAGATACGTACGAAGCATATCAGACCTAATGTAAGGGATAATTTTGCAAATCTCATTTTTATCCGAGAGTGCTTATTCGTAAGTATTTAGTGGGGTTATTTCTATCATCCATGTCCATGTTTTATAAAAGTGTTTTCATGTTTGTTTAAAGTCATTTTTACCCATTTTTGACTTTTACTACATGGTATGTAAGGAATATTTCTTTTGTTTACGTTATGAGGTACTTTTTGACTTTTTCGGCAAAAGTACGCAAAGAATGTTTTTTTAACTTATACGACACAAACGGATTTTTACGGTTTTATAAAGCCTTATTTTCATGATGCTTACCCCAAAAGATTTCATTATTATTTTAAACAAAATCCTATTCTTTTAAAATTGCATGGAATTTTGTGAAAATAAAATGATTTTGAAGAAGAAAGGATATTTTCCTCAATAATTCATTTCAAGTGTTTTATAAAAAAACCATTTTTCATCTAAGATAACATTATTTCATATGTGTATGTTTCAAGTAAAATGTCTCTTGGATTTACATGGTTTTAATTATCTTATTATGAAATGATATCCATTTCTTTTATATGGATTATGTGATGATGGGATGATGTTTTTGAAACCCATTTTATTTATCTGGTTTTTATGAATGATGTATGTTTATTTTGTGGAACAAGTAAGAATGATTTCATTATGAGATGGGTGGGACCTATATCTCCCTCCAATGCATTGGGTAAAGATTTTATATCTAATGAGATAGACATGGCTAGAATGGTAAGTTAATCCGGTTCAGTGTTACAGGACTGAAACGAGGAGTGAACTCGATTCAGAATGGGACTTTGTCCACTAAGATGGTCTTGGAAGAAATGCCTTGGATACTATGGAAATAATTACATGTGCTTAATGGATGCCACAATTACATGTTTTATTCCCATGCTATTTTATCATTCTTAATGTTTCTTTATGATCTACGCCTTGTGTACTTCCATGTTTTATGTCATTGCTCAAGCTTTTGATGTTTAAACATTATGTTCATGTTTTTAAGTTAAAATGTATACGGTATGTTTTATTTTTTCCATGCTTTCCCTTACTAAGCATTTGAGCTCACCCTTTTTATGTTTTATTTTCCCCAGGATATAAAGAAAGGTTTTAGGTAAGAAAAAAAGGGGAGGATCTTTATGGGAGATGTTGATGATCTTTCACCACGATTAGAAGATTACGTTCCAAGTTTCCAAAGACACTAAACTGTTACGGTCCTTGTGTGTCTGTTTTTGTTATGTATTAATTATTCCGCAAATGTAATGTAATGTCCATGTACGTCATGATTAGGGTCTCTACATTATCCTTACTAGGCATTTGAGCTCACCCCTTTCTATGTTTTAATTTTTTCCCAGGATGTGAAGAAGTATTTAATGAGTGACATACAAGAATAGTATTAGGGGATATGAGTGTGGAGACAAGATGTTGTTGTAGTTTTCACCTTATGATGTAATGTAAACTTTATGAATGTATCTACTGATTCCAAGGCTACTAAACTAATCGGTCTTTCGAGACTTGATATTTTGTGATCATGCCAATGTTATGTAATAATGCACCGCCTCTGGATAACTGGGGTCGGGGTGTTACAATTAGTATTAGAGGAAGTTTAGTACAAACCTTGGAAGATAGATTTAGATAAACTCTGATTAGAGCACATAGACCTAAGATGGAATTTAAGGATTAATATAGAAGAACTTCATAGAATATTGGTATTGTAGAGATTTTTTGAGTTTTCCAAGAAATACATCCCGGTCTGGATATGATCAGGTAAAGGCGGCTCTGGAACAGATTTACCTAGGGGTAAAACCTAAAACACCACTTTGAGCTAGACTCGAACAGGAACTGGTGCACAACAATGGGCCTTACTGCACTCTTGGTTACGACACTCCCAAGGGATATGCTTAGGATAATTCTCATTTTCATTACAATACACTATGAAGGGTTTATGAGTATATACTTCCTCAAAGAAAACATTTTTTATGATTATGGATTATATCCATAAATAGTTCAATTTATGTTAAGTGTTTTACAAGTATGGAATTATGTATTTTGATTCATAAACTGATCCAATTTATGCCATTTTTTAGAAATGGATCCTAGTGGAAGAAATTGAAACTGTATCAATGCACACACTCCATGTAGGGATTTCCCTCTTACTCAAGGTAATTATAGTGGAGCTGGTGATTCAACTGGTTCTGATCAACTAATCACCATACTAGGACAACTCACTCAGGTTATGAATAATAACCTTACCGTATGGAGCACCCTAATCCACAGCATGGAGGATAAATGTTAGAACGCTTCATGAGGCAATAACCACCAAAATTCAATGGGAGTACAAATCCATTGATAGCTGAGCAATGGATAAGTTCCATAGAGAAAATATTTCAGGCTTTGGGGAGTAGTGAAAGGGAAAAAGTTATCATGGTAGTTTACAACCTCACTGAAGATGCTGATCAATGGTGTTCATTGATTCAAAACACAAAGGAAGATGATGAAGTATCAAATATGGAATGTAGGGAGTTCAAAGATATGTTTTAAGAAAAATAATTTCCTCATGACCATTGAGCAGATATGGAAAGAAAATTTCTAAGTCTGAGACAAAAGGAGGATGAAAATGCCGCAAAGTATGAGGATAACTTTACAAGGTTATCAAGGCATGCAATAAATTATATATGTAACCCAATAAGTAAGATTGATCGTTTCTTTGATGGGTTAAAACTGTTTCTCTGTCGAGCATTAGTCTCACAATATTTCTGGTCGTACGAAGATATTGTCTCATGTTCTATCAAGACAGAAAAGGAATTCGCTAAGTCTTACGACTTTAAGGAAAAGAAATAGAATACGAGATCTAATGACCACTCTCGAAATTGAAATAAAGGGAAGAAGGGAAAAGTTGATTATCCATCCTGCAGTAAATGTGGGAAGAAACACCTCGATACTTTCTTGAAGGGAATGAGAGTCTGTTACAAGTATAGTTAAAATGTCCACCAAGCTCATGATTGAAAGGGAAAGAGAGTTGCTGTCAATGTGGAATGCTATAATTGTAGAGAGATGGGACATTATGAAAATGAATTTCCTAAGCTTCAGGGAAACTTAACTCAGAAAAGGACAAGGGATCAAGGCCAAGATTATGCTATCACTACTGCTAAGGTAGAAGCTCTGAATGATGTGGTGGAATGTAAATTAATGGTTTCCTCAAGTTTAGCAAATGCTTTATTTGATTGTGGATCATCGCATTGTTTCATATCTTCCCACATTGCTAAGAAAATTAGATATTTCCAATTTGATTTAACAAGGGAGTTGTCAGTTAAAACTCCTAATGGAAGTATCATTGCAACAAAATTTTGTGAATCAGTCCCTATTAGAGCACATAAATTTTCTTTATCCACTGATATCATCACCATACCTATGATTGAGTTTTATATTATCCTCGGTATGGATTGGATTTCATACCATGATATGATGATTTATTGTAAGAAGAAGGAGGTTATGATTTTTGATGATGATGATGATAAGGAACACCTTATCTTTAGAGCAGAATCTTCACCACCTAATTCTTATCTAGATCCACCCTGAGTAGCTCAACTAAATTCAATTATTGGGGATAAAGAGAATGAAATGACTGTGGGTGAGGAAAGGAATGTTCAAATAGAGGATGTACCTATTGTGAAAGAATATGTAGGTGTGTTTCTGGAAGATTTACCTGGACATATTTGAAGAACTGAAGATAAAATTAGTAAATTATCCTATATTGACTCTACCATCGGGGAATAATGGGTTCGTTATTTATAGTAATGCATTGAAGAAAGAACTTGGTTGTGTCCTTATGTAGAATGATAGGGTTATTGCATATGCATCATGACAACTAAAAATTCATGAGCAAAACTATATTACTAATGATCTTGAGTTATCTGCTGTAATCTTTGCTTTGAAGATATGGAGACATTATCTCCATGGTGAAAAATGTGAGATTTATACTGATCACAAGAGTTTGAAGTATATTTTCTCATATAAAGAACTCAGCATGAGGCAAAGGCGATGGATTGAACTACTGAAGGATTATAATTGAATGATACACTACCACCCGGGGAAGGAAAATAAGGTGGCAGATGCTTTGAGTAGAAAAGATCATGGAGTTTTGAACATGATGAGAATTGAAAGGGATCCTATTTTCATGGATCTAGTGAAGACGGATATGGGAATTAACATGGAAGGTGAAACATCAATGCTTTTTTAAATGGTTTCCAAAACATCTTTACTAGAAAGGATTAAGAGTTCTCAGAACAATGATGAAGAATTTCAAAAAATATTTAAGCTATGAATGATGGGAGATTGAGAGACTTTGTGTATGAAGAAGGAATTTTGAAATTTGGGAAGAGACTTTATGTTCCCGATATACCTGATCTGAAAAAGGAATTGTTAGATGATGGTCATAGTTCCAATTTCTCTATACACCCTGGGAGCACCAAAATGTATAGAGATTTGAAGGAACATTTTTTGTGGGACAACATGAAGAGGGAGATTTCGGATTTTATGTCAAGATGTACGGTTTTTCAACAAGTGAAAGCAGGAAGGCAACAACCTGGAGGAGTCATGCAACCTCTTCCCATACCAGAGAGGAAATGGGACAATATTATTATGGACTTTGTCATGGGGATACCAAAGACTCCTAGAAGGAATGATGCAATATGGGCTATTGTTGATCTTCTTAACAAGTCAGCACATTTTCTTTCTATAAGAGAAGATCTACCACTGGAACGCCTAGCAAGACTATATATTAATGAAGTTGTGAGACTTCATGGAGTACCCCTATAAATTTTTTCTAATCGGGATCCCCATTTTACTTCAAGATTCTAGAAGAGTCTTCAGAAGGCCTTGGATACTGAAATTCGTTTGAGCACTGCCTACCACCCTCAAACAGATAGACAATCATAACGGATTATTCAAACCTTAGAAGATATGTTGAGATCATGCTCACTTGACTTTCAGGGTATGTGAGATCAATATTTACCTCTGGTGTAATTTTCCTATAACAATATCTTCCATTCAAGTATTCAGATAGCACCATATGAAGCGTTATACAGAAAGAGATGTTGCAGACCAACCTTTTGGGATGATGTTGGTGAGATAAAACTTGTAGGCCCAGAACTGGTGGAGGAAATGATGGAAAATATAAAGGTAATCCAAAACCACATCAAAGCAGCTCAAAGTAGGCAGAAGAGCTATGCTGATAATTAAAGGAAGGATTTGGAATTTCAGGTAGAGATCATGTATTTTTAAATGTATATCCATGGAAGGGAGTTATACGTTTTAGTAAGAAAGGTAAATTGAGTCACAAGTACATCAGACCTTTCAAAATTCTAGAACGAATTGGGGCTGTAGCATACCGTTTGGTAATGCCGCCAAATCTCTCCAAAGTTCACGATGTGTTCCATGTATCACTGTTGAGAAAATACATGCCTGACCCAATGCATGTACTCACCTATGTGGAATTAGATATGGAAACTTATCTATCTTATTGTGAAGATCCCATCAAGATTCTTGATACAAGAGAACAAGTGTTGAGAAACCAGACGACTCGTCTGGTAAATGTTTCATGGAGAAACCATAAGATGGAAGATGCAACGTGGGAACCTGAGGAACTTATGATGAAGAACCACCCGAGTATTTTTATGCAGTAGTATTCTAAAAATTTCAAAGATGAAATTATTTGAAGGAGGGGAGAATGTAATACCCAAAGCTTCTACAATATGCTTCTCTTTGAATAATATAGTAGCGTGTGTTATACGCAACTTCGAGTTCTAACACACACCACAACCAATCAAACTTGCCATTATAAATAGTAATACCCACTTTTTGAAATTATATACATTTTATCTTTCAAAATGAACTTCATTTTTGGATTTTTAATATCAAAATTAGCTTAGGGTGAATTTTTGGCACTTTTCGGATAACTTTCATATTTTGATGAATAGTGAAAATTACTAAATTTTAATTAAAAACAATTTTTTTAATCAAAATAATTAATAGTGATAAATTATGAATTTGAGTGATTTTAATGTATATTTATAATATATTTTTAACATTTAATACAATGTTGGTCATTGGACATAATTTCACAATTAAACCAGACATAAACAAGTATCAATCTTTTGGTAGTTATTATTTCTTAAAAACACGTTTTTTGTTTTGACAACGGGAATTAATTTTAAATTAATTTCTGCCACTTATGTGTTTTGAATTTGGAAAAATGGATTCCATATTCGGAATTAGGATGTCCATATTGTGTAAATAGGTAACTTTTATTTTTAGACATTTTGAATAATTACTTTGGTAAATATTTTATTTACGATGGTTAAAATGTAAATCCGGTAAATAAGGGTAAACAAATAATATTATAATAATAATAAATTACCCTAAAATGTATCCTAACATTATTGGTTGATACATGTACGACCATGGACATCTTTGGGTCGATTTTCGGACCCCATGGAGCCACTTGTAGGTGATAAGGACACTTTATATTAATTAAGTTAAAGTAAATACAAAAATGACATAAGCATTTATGTTTTAGGAAAACAATTTTTACATAGGGTCATATATGTTATATTTTCAACTATAAATATTCATTAGAAAGATACAAATATTACCTATATAATGGTATTTTATTTATAATTTTTAGACATTTAATAATTAAATTTATTTATGACACAATAATGATGCAGTATTTTCTTTATTATTGAAAGAATCAAATAATTGGTATTTTAAATGTTAAAATAAATATAATTTGAAAGTTTTGATGACATGAACGAATTTTATTGGTTAATATGACATGTTATTATTTCTTAAATGAATTTGGTTCAAATTAATAAAGTTTTTAAGAATTTAACAAAAATAAATTATTAAATATTGTAAAAACTGACATAAATGAGTTTTTAAAACAATTATTATATTATTAATTGATATTATATTCCTAAGAATATAAGGTTAGGCCAAATGACTTTTATCATGATAGTTGTATCATTAATGGACCACTTGGGGGTCTCTTGGATCTATATAGTCAGTTTAGTAACTATATTATATAAAAATAAAAAGTGACATGGTAAATGTCAATCTAAATAACTAAGAGTTAAAACTATAAGATATGGTTAATATAATGTCCCAAACCTGTCTAAAATATATTGGTTGAATGTATTTTTACCCATACCCACCTTATGATTTGAATAATCCACTTTGGAGCCATTATAAACTGAATATGAATTTATTATAAATTAATACTTTAAGTTTTTCCTAAAGATCCCCTCCTCCCCCTTATAAAAGGACACCACTTCTAACCAATTATTCACACCTTCAAAGCATTTTGGTTTGGCCAAAACCTGATCAAATATTCTCTTAACTTACCTAAATTAAACCTAGAGGCCTTATTTTGATCATAAATCCAACCTAAGGATCCCTTTTGATGAAATCAAAAGGAAGAACCCGATGAAGAGGTAATGCTTTCACCACCCTTTTTCAAGTTCCTTTCTTCTTCAACTTATTATTTATTTGTTATTTCCTTTCTAAAATAATAACTCCAGTATCTTCAATATACTATGATGTTATTATAAATATGTTACAACCATATTCAGTATTCTATCCATCATTTGAATGACATGTCACCATACGTGCGTATGTACGGCTTACCGTCTCCACGTCGTGGTGTAATTGTTATTCAAAAACATTATTATGTTGATGGGTATGATAATGATATGTAATTGATGTAAATAATAAATATAACATGATAATGATTCTGTATATATTATATAACATTCAATTATATATTATTTTAATATCAAAACAATGATATTGTCGCTCGTACGTACGTACGGACTACCGTCTCCACGAACTTGATGAGATTCATTCCCCATCGTATCCATTCAAGTCTAATTCTCATTTGATGATTAAAAATAATGTTTAAGGACTTGATATCGTTCTGGATAGGAATATGATACAACCTATCCACAAAAATAATGACTTATGTAACAAAATATATAAAACAAAATGAGTAAGTTAACATGAAAAACGATGATAATACTAAGATATTATTAACAAATCAATGTTAAAAGATCATATATGATATAATATTAATGTATATGATTCTTGTATAATTTAATAACAATTATTTCACCATTATATAGGAGGTTAACCTACCCTCAACCAAGGAAAAGTACAAGGTAAGGGTTTATTTCACAATCTGTTCATTATTTGAGGTAGTTTATACGTAATTATCTCTGGGACCTCTTTATCATCCACATCTATGTTTCTTAAAAATTTATTTAAAATAATTCTTACTATTTTATAGACTATAGGATAAAGTCATTTATACACTTTTTGACTTTTTATAAGATGTTTATAAAGGAATATTTCCGTTGTTTTCCAAACAAGGTCCTTTTTAACCTTTTCGACAGAATTCAGGTAAGAATATCGTTTTTTAACTTATACGGTGGGTGTAACGATTTGCCACCTTTATAAAATATTCTAAGCTTAACTTACAAGATTATAAATATATTTTCGAAGTAAATGTTTTATTTTATAATTATGTGACTTTTAAATGATTTAAAAAAAGTGATATTTCTCTCAAATAGTTTTGATTTCATCTATGTCAACATCCTTTGATGGATTTTAAGCTTATTTGAAGTTGATTTATTATGATACAAAACTTCTATATTGTATTGAAGGTTTTGTGATATGTTTGAGTGTGTATTGTTATTTTTATATCATTCATTGTTTATGGAGAATATATTAACATTTCGTATGCTAGTTTTAATACGAATGTTTATGTTATGTTCAAACCAGTTCATATGAGGAATGCATTGGACTTAATAAGTGACGGGTGGAGCCCACTATAGCTCCTCGATGCATTGGTAGGTCTCATGAGACAAACTAGTGTCTTGGCATGAGGCCTTGATAAAATCTTATTTTTATTCTTGGCACGAGGCCTTGGCTACATGGTTATGATAGTCTGACATTATGAATTCCATCATTATGAAAGGGGTTATTGATATTGAATGTGATTATTCGATTAGTAGAATATCCATGTGAATAAGTAAATGGAATTATTTCATTTTATTTCTGCCATATTATGTTGAAGTTCTAGTTTAAAATGGTTTTTTTAGTTATACATTTATTTAAATGTTTATGCTTATTTATGAATGTTTCTGCTATATTGTTATCCTTACTGGGCATTTGAGCTCACCTCTTTACATGTTTTATTTTTTTCCCAGGATGTGAAGAATTATTTTTTGAGTGACTTACAAGAATAGTATAAGGGGATATGAGTATGGAGACAAGATTTTGTTTTAGTTTTCACCATATGATGTAATATAAACTTTATTAATGTATCTAGTGATTCCAAGGCTACTAAACTAATCGGTCTTTCGAGACTTGATCTTTTGAGATCATGCCAATGTTATGTAATAATGCACCAATTTTGGGTAACTTGGGTTAGGGCGTTACAGTTGGTATTAGAGGAAGTTTAGTACAAACCTTGGAAGCTAGATTTAGATAAAATCTGATTAGAGCACATAGACCTAAGATGGACTTTGAGGATTAATATAGAATAAATTCCTAGAATTTTGGTATTATAGAGATTTTGGGAGTTTTCCGAGCAATACAACCCTGTCTGGATACGAGCAGGTAGAGGTGGCTCTGGCACAAATGTACTTAGGGGTAAAACCCGAAATCACCGCATTGAGCTAGACTCGAACGGGAACTAGTGCACGACAAAGGGCCTTACTGCACTCTTGGTTACGACACTCCTAGGGGATATGCTTAGGATAATTCTAATTTTCTTTAAAATCTATTATGAAGGGTTTATGATTATATACTTACTCAAAAAAACATTTTTTTTATGATTATGGATTATATCAATAAATTGTTAAATCTATGTTAAGTGTTTTACAAGTATAGAATTATGTATTTTGATTCATAAACTGATCTAGTTTCTGCCATTGTTTATAAATGGCTCCTAGTGGAAGAAATGAAAGTCGTATAAATGAACGCACTCCATGTAGGGATTTCCCTCCTACTCAAGATAATTACAGTAGAGCTGGTGATGCAACTGGTGCTGATGAGCTTATCACCATACTGGGGCAACTCACTTAGGTTTTGAATAATAACCTTACCATATGGATCACCCTAATTAGCAGTGTGGAAGAATAATGTTAGATCGCTTCATGAGGCAACAACCACCAACATTAAATGAGAGTAAAAATCCATTGGTAGGTGAGCAATGGATAAGTGTCCTAGAGAAAATATTTTAGGATTTGGGGATTAGTGAAAGGGAAAAAGTTATCATTGTAGTTTACCGCCTCACTGGAGATGCTGATCAATGGTGGTTATTGATTCAAAACATGAAGGAAGATAATGAAGTATCAAATATGGAATAGAGGGAGTTCAAAGATCTATTTTTAGAAAAATACATTCCTCATGACCATCGAGAAGATATAGAAAGGAAATTTCTAAGCCTGAGACAAAAGGAGGATGAGAGTGTTGCAAAGTATGAGGCTAACTTTAAAAGGTTAGAAAGACATGCAGCAGATTATATACGTAACCCAGGAAGTAATATTTATCATTTCTTTGATGGGTTAAAACCATTTCTCCATCGAGAATTAGTCTCATAATCTTTCTCGTCAAACGAAGATATTGTCTCATGTGCTATCAAGACAGAAAAAGGAATTTGCTAAGTCTTACGACTTTAAGGAAAAGCAAGAGAAGGAGAGATATGCTAACCACTCTAGAAATGGAAATAAAGGGAATAAGGGAAAAGTTGATTATCCATCCTAGAGTAAAAGTGGGAAGAAGCACCTCGGTAATTTTTTGAGGGGAATGAGAGTCTGTTACAAGTGTGGTGAAAAATCCACCAAGCTCATGATTGCAAGGGAAAGAGATTTGCTGTTAACGTGGAATGATATAATTTTAGAGAGATGGGACATTATAAATATGAATGTCCTAAGTGTCAGGGGAACTTACCTCATAAATGGACAAGGGATCAAGGCTAAGCTTATGCTATCACTACTGCTGAGGTAGAAGCTCCGAACGACGTGGTGACATGTAATTTAATGGTTTCCTCAAGTTTAGAAAATGCTTTATTTGATTTTGGATCATCACATTGTTTTATATCTTCCCAGTTTTCTAAGAAAATTATATATTTCCAATTTGATTTAACAATGGAGTTGTCAGATAAAACTCCTAAGGGAAGTATCATTGCAGCAAAGTTTTGTGAATCAGTCCCCATTAGAGCACATAAATTTTCTTTATCCACTGATCTCATCATCATACCTTTTATTGAGTTTGATATAATCCTTGGTATGGATTGACGCTCAGACCATGATGCGAATATTTATTATAAGAAGAAGGAGGTTACAATTTTTGATGATGATGATAAGGAACACCTTATCTTTAGAGAAGAATCATCACCACCTAATTCCTATCTAGATCCACCCCGAGTAGCTCAACTAAATTCAATTATTGTGGAGGAAGAGAATGAAATGACTATGGATGAGGAAAATAATGTTCAAATAGAGGATGTACCTATTTTGAAATAGTATGTAGATGTGTTTCCAGAAGATTTAACTGAACATCCTCCAGAACTAGAAATTGAGTTTTCCATTGATTTAATTCCTAGATCAAGGCCTATATCGAAGATCCCTTATAGAATGGACACCGTGGAATTAGTTGAACTAAAGAAACAACTAGAGGAATTGAGTAATAAGGGATTTATTCACCCTTGTGTTTCTCCATGAGGAGCCCCTATTCTTTTTGTTAAAATAAAGATGGATCTATGAGGTTATGTGTCGTCTACATGAAGATTAATGCTATAAAAATAAGGAACAAGTATCCCCTACCACACATTGATTATTTATTTGACCAACTGCATGGAGATCAATACTTTCAAAAGATTGAACTTCGATCTGGATACCATCAGTTGCGTGTGAAGAAGGAAGACATTCTGAAGACAACATTTCGAACCAGGTATGAGCATTACGAGTTTACAGTAATGCCTTTTGTGCTGACTAATGCACCCTTTGTATTCATGGATCTAATGAATAGAGTTTTCAATGAATATCTCGATGATTTTGTGGTGGTATTTATTGATGATATCTTGGTATAATCCAAAAGCTATAAAGATCATGTAAATCACTTTCACATTATCCTAAAGACTTTGAGAAGACATGAATTATATAGGAAGTTTAACAAGTGTGAATTCTGGATTCAGGAGATTTCTTTTCTTGGCCATATTGTTTCGAATGATGGAATCTCTATTGATCCTTATAAGACCAAGGAAATCCATGAATGGCATGCACCGACGAGTATAACTGAGGTACAATGTTTTATTGGTTTAGTAGGTTATTATCAATGTTTCTTCCAGAACTTTTCCCAATTGGCTAACCCATTAACGAAGATCACACGTAAAGTGGTTAAATTTGTTTGGACGAAAGAGTGTGAAGAATGTTTTGAATAATTGAAGATAAGATTAGTCAATTCTTATATATTGACTCTACCATCAGGTAATAATGGGTTCGTTATTTATAGTTATGCATCGAAGAAAGGACTTGGTTGTGTCCTTATGCAGAATGATAGGGTTATTGCCTATGCATCACAACAACTAAAAATTCATGATCAAAACTATCCTACTCATGATCTTGAGTTATCTACAATAATATTTTCTTTTAATATATGGAGACATTATCTCTATGGTGAAAAATGTGAGATTTATACTGATCACAAGAGTTTGAAGTATATTTTCTCACAGAAATAACTCAACATGAGGCAAAGGCGATGGATTGAACTACTCAAGGATTATGATTGCACGATACACTACCAATCGGGGAAGAAAAATAAGGTGGTATATTCTTAGAGTAGAAAAGATCATGGAGTTTTGAACATGATGATAATTGAAAGGGATCCTATTTTCATGGATCTAGTGAAGATGGATATGGGAATTACCATGGAAGGTGAAACATCAATTCTTTTTCAAATGGTTTCCAAACCATATTTACTAGAAAGGATTAAGAGTTATCAGACTGATGATAAAGAATTTCAAAAGAAGACTAAAGCTATGAATGATGGGAGATTCAGATACTTTGTATATGAAGAAGGAATTTTGAAATTTGGGAAGAGACTTTGTGTTCCCGATATACCTGATCTGAAAAGGGAATTGTTAGATGATGCCCATAGTTCCAATTTCTCTATACACCCTGAGAGAACCAAAATGTATAGAGATTTGAAGGAACATTTTTGATGGGACAACATGAAAAGGGAGATTGCTGATTTTTTGTCAAGATGTATGGTTTTTCAACAAGTGAAAGCTGGAAGGCAACATCCTGGATGAGTCATGCAATGCTTCCCATACCGGAGTGGAAATGGGACAATATTACGATGGAATTTGTCATAGGGCTACCAAATACTCCTAGAAGGAATGATGCAATATGAGTTATTGTTGATCATCTTACCAAGTCAACACATTTTCATTCTATAAGATAAGATCTACCACCTGAACATCTATAAAGACTATATATTAATGAAGTTGTGAGACTTCATGGAGTACCCCTATCGATTGTTTCTGATCGTGATCCCCGCTTTACTTCATGATTCTGGAAGAGTCTTCAGAAGGCCTTGGATACTGAACTCCGTTTGAGCACTGCCTACCACCCTCAAACAAATGGACAATCAAAACGGACTATTAAAACCTTAGAATACATGTTGAGATCATGATCACTTGACTTTTAGGGTATGTGGGATCAATATTTACCTCTGGTGGAATTTTCTTATAACAATAGCTTCCATTAAAGTATTCAGATGGCACCATATTAAGCGTTATACATAAATAGATGTCGCACACTAACCTGTTGGGATAAAGTTGGTGAGAGAAAACTTGTAGGCCAAGAACTGTTTGAGGAAACGATGGAAAAGGTAAAGGTAATCCAAAACCACATCAAATCAGTTGAAGTAGGCAAAAGAGGTATGCCGATAATCAAAGGAAGGATTTGGTATTTCAGGTAGGAGATCATGTTTTCTTGAAGGTATCTCCATGGAAGGGAGTTATACGTTTCGGTAAGAAAGGTAAATTGAGTCCCAAGTACATCGAACCTTTCAAAATTATAGAATGAATTGGGGCTGTAGCATACAGTTTGGCAATGCCGCCAAATCTCTCCAAAGTTCACAATGTGTTCCATGTATCACTGTTGAGAAAATACATGCCTCACCCAATGCATGTACTCACCTATGAGTAATTAGAGCTGGAACCTGATCTCTCTTACTGCAAAGAGCCCATCAGGATTCTTGATACAAGAGAAAAAGTGCTAAGAAACCGGACGACTCGTCTGGTAAATGTTTTATGGAGAAACCATAAGATGGACGATGCAACGTGGGAACCCGAGGAACTTATGATGAAGAACCAGCCGAGTCTTTTTATGCAGTAGTATTCTAGAAATTTCAAGGACTAAATTATTTGAAGGAGGGGAGAATGTAACACTCCAAGCATCCACAGTACGATTCTCTTTGAATAATATAGTAGCGTGTGTTGTACGCAACTTTGAGTTCTAAGACACACCACAAACAATCAAACTAGCTGTTATGAATAGTAATATCCACTTTTTGAAATTTAACACATTTTATCTTTCAAAATGGACTTAATTTTTGGATTTGGAATATCAAAATTAGCTTAGGGTGAATTTTTGGCACTTTTTGGATAACTTTCATATTTTGATGAATAGTGAAAATTACTAAATTTTAATTAAAAACAACTTTTTTAATCAAAATAACTAATAGTGATAAATTATGAATTTGAGTGGTTTTAATGTATATTTAGAATATATGTTTACCATTTAAGACAATGTTGGTCATTGGACAAAATTTCACAATTAAAATGGACATAAACAAGTGTCAATCTTTTGATTGTTATTATTTCTTAAAAACACTCTTTTTGTTTTGAGAGTGGGAATTAATTTTAAATTAATTTCTTCCACTTATGTGTTTTGAATTTGGAAAAATGGATTACATATTTGGAATCAGTATGTCAAAATTTTATAAATAGGTAACTTTTATTTTTAGACATTTTGAATAATTACTTCGGTAAATATTTTATTTACCATGGTTAAAGGGTAAATCCGGTAAATAAGGGTAAACAAATTTTATTATAATAATAATAAATTACCCTAAAAAGTGTCCTAACATTATTGGTTGATACATGTCCTAACATGGGAATCTTTGAGTCGATTTGGGGACCCCATGGAGCCACTTGTAGGTGATAATGACACTTTATATTAATTAAGTTAAAGTGAATACAAAAATGACAAAAAGCATATATGTTTTAGAAACACAATTTTTACATAGGGTTATATATGTTATATTCTTGACTATAAATATTACTTAGAAAGATAAAAATATTTTCTACATAATGGTATTTTATTTATAATTTTTAGACATTTAATAATTAAATTTATTTATGACACAATAATGATGCAGTATTTTCCTTATTAATGAAAGAATCAAATAATTGGTATTATAAAAGTTAAAATAAATATAATTTGAACGTTTTGATGCCATCCAAGAATTTTATTGGTTAATATGAAATGTTAGTATTGATTAAATGATTTTTTTGTGAATTAATAAAGTTTTTAATACTTAAAAAAATATTAAATATTGTAAAAATTGACATAAATGAGTTTTTAAAACAAGTATTATATTATTAATTGATATTATATTCCTAAAAATCTACGGTTAGGCCAAATGATTTATATAATTATAGGTATATCATTAATGGACCACTTGGGGGTCTCTTGGATGTATATAGTAAGTTTATTAACTATATAATATAAAACTACAAAGTGACATGGTAAATGTCAATCTAATTAACTAAGAGTTAAAACTAAAGGATAAGGTTAATATAATGATCCAAACTAGTATAAAATATATTTTTTGAATGGATTTAGACCCATACCCACCATATACCTTTAATAATCCACTTTGGAGCCATTAGAAACTGAATATGAATTTATTATAAATTAATACTTTAAGTTTTTCCTAAAGAGACCCTCCTCCCCCTTATAAAAGGACACCACTTCTAACCAATTCTTCACACTTTCAAAGCCTTTTGGTTCAGAAAAACCCTGGACAAATATTCTCTCAAGTTCCCTGAATTCAACCTAGAGGCCTTAGTTTGATCAGAAATCCTACCTAAGGATAACTTTTGATCAAATCAAAAGGAAGAACCCGAAGAAGAGGTATTGTTTTCACCACCCTTTTTCAAGTTCCTTTCTTCTTCAACTTCTTATTTCTTTGTTATTTCCTTTATAAAATAATAAATAGAGTATATTCTATATACTATGATGTTATTATAAATATGGTACAACCATATTCAGTATTCTATCCATCCTTTTAATGGCATGTCACCATACGTGCGTACGTACAGCTTATCGTCTCCATGTCGTGGTGTAATTGTTATTCAAAAACATTATTATTTGTATGGGTATGACAATGATATGTAATTGATATAAATAATAAATATAAAATTATAATGATTCTTTATATATGATATACCATTCAATTATATATTATTTTAATATCAAAAGAATGATATTGGCGCTCGTGTGTACGTACGGACTACTGTCTGCATGAACGCGATGAGATTCATTCCCCATCATATCTATTCAAGTATAATTCTCATTTTATGATTAAAAATAATGTTTAAGGACTTTATATCATTATGGATATGAGTAAGATACAACCTATCCATAAAAAACATGACTTATGTAACAAAATATATAAAAGAAAACGAGTAAGTTAACACGCGAAACGATGATAATACTAAGATATTATTAACAAATCAATGTTAAAAGATCATATATGATATCATATTAATGTATATTATTCTTGTATAATTTAATAACAATTATTTCACCATTATAAAGGAGGTTAACATACCCTCAACCAAGGAAAAGTAAAAGGTAATGGTTTATTTCACAATCTCTTCATTATCCGAGGTTGTTTATACGTAATTATCTATAGGATCTCTTTATCATCCACATATATGTTTCTTAAAAATGTATTTGAAATCATTCTTACTATTTTATAGACTATGGTTTAAAGTAATTTATACCCTTTTTGACTTTTTATAAGATTTTTATAGAGGAATCTTTTCGCCGTCTTCCAAACAAGGTCCTTTTGAACCTTTTCGACAGAATTAAGGTAAGAATGTATTTTTTTAACTTATACGGAGGGTGAGACTATTTTCCTCCATTATAAAATCTTCAAAGATTCCCTTAAAATCTTATAAATATATTTTCAAAGTAAATGTTTTGTTTTATAATTATGTGAATTTTAAATGATTTCAAAAAAAGATATATTTCTCTCAAATAGTTTTGATTTCATCTATGTCAACATCCTTTGAAGGATTTTAAGCTTATTTGAAGTCGATTTATTATGATACAAAACTTCCATATTGTATTGAAGGTTTTGTGATATGTTTGACGATGGATGTGTTATTTTTATACCATTCATGGTTTATGGATAATGTATTAACATTTTGTATACTAGTTTTAATAATAATTTTTATGTTATGTTTAAACCTGTTCATATGAGGAATGAATTGGACTTAATAAGTGACGGGTGGAGCCCGCTATAGCTCCTTGATGCATCGGTAGGTCTCATGAGACAAAATAGTGTCTTGGCACGAGGCCTTGAAAAAATCTTATTTGTAGTCTTGGCACGAGGCCTTGGCTACGTGGTTATGATAGTCTGGCATTATGCATTCCGTCATTATGAAAGGGGTTATTGATATTGCATGTGATTATTATATTAGTCGAATATCCATGTGAATAAGTAAATGTAATTATTTTATTTTATTTCTTCCATATTAGGCTGAAGTTAAAGTTTAAGAGGATTTTGTTTTAGTTATACATTGCCTTAAATGTTTATGCTTATTTATGAATGTTTCCGCTATATTGTTATCCTTATTGAGAATTTGAGCTCACCCCTTTCTTTGCTTAATTTTTTTTTTCTGAATATGTGAAGAAGTATTTTATGAGTGACCTTCATGAATAGTATAAGGGGATATGAGTGTGGAGACAAGACGTTGTTGTGGTTTTTACCTTATGATGTAATATAAACTTTATGAATGTATCTAGTGATTCCAAGGCTACTAAACTAATCGGTCTTTAGAGACTTGATCTTTTGTGATCATGACAATTTTATGTAATAATTCACTGACTCTAGGTAACTGGGGTTGGGGCGTTACAATAAAACGCTTTTAAAATAAAAGGAAATATTTTTCTAAAAAACAATTTTATTGTGTACAAAGGAATTTTATAAAGAGAAATTAAAATAAATAAATTTTATTGTATTATAATAATGAAATTTATATATTATATATTCAATATAGCCTTTAAAAATCGTCCCATTGTTTTCCTATATAAGACAGCAAAATAAATCTAATTTTACGATAAAAACTGTATTTTCCGAAAATGTAGTTTTGTCAAATTTTTATGGTAAACTTATTTTCAAATTAATTTTTAAGAAATAATTAAATTTTATTTAGAAAAATATTATTCATTTTTTAAATTATAATCTTTAGGTTATTTTTTTTATTTTTATGAAAAATTTCAATTTTTGATGAATAGTGAAAGTACTGAATTTTAATTGAAAACTTCCTTTTTGTTTAAATAATTTACAATGTAAAATTATATTTATAATAGGATTTAAAATTAAATTATTTCATTTTTATTTCAATAAATAATATTTATGTCATTTTAATATTTTTTAGATTTATTTTTGATATTTTTTTTAATCTTTTGAACATTTTTCAGTTTAAAAACCCACTTTCTTATTGCATTTGTGAGATTAATTTTAAATTGAATTATTCGAATTAAATGAGTCTAATTTGGCCAAATAGATTATATATTTTAAATAAGAATAATTTTTATTAGGTAATAATGTAAAATAATTTTTTTACCATAATTATTTGTGATAACATTTAAAATTAATTATCACGATTAAAGTTAAAATATGATTTTTTTAAATTACATGCATTTGTTTTAAAATTAAATTTTCACACATATAGGATTTTGATTTTATAAATTTAATTTAATATTTTGAATAATTATAGATAAATTATATAATATATCTAATTTTAATTTTAGTATTAGTGGATAAATTTCCTATGTAAATAAAAAGATAAATGTTACCATGGTAAAAAAGGGTATAATTGAGTAAACATAATACTAAGGAATAACATGATAATTGTTTTTAATTTTATATTTTATAGGTGTTTATAAACCACATAAACCATTCCATACATTATTATTTTAATTTGGAGTAACATTAGTTAAGGGAGACCTCCCAATAGTGAATACTTTTGGGTATTTACAAGAATGACACTCCTCCTCCATTATAAAAGGGAACTCACTCCCCTCACTTCTTCACATATCTCAAGAATTTTTTTTCTCAAAATAACACTAAAAATTTCACTTCCCAACCTACCTCCCCTCATATTGGAATCCTTTTTTAGGTAGTAATCCATCCTTGTATGGTTTTGGTGGAAACCTAATGAGGACACCAGAAAAGGAGGTAACATTCATCCACGAGTGTTTTTGTTTTATATCTTCCTCCACTTCATTTATTTATTATTAAACCATTATTAAATAATAACCTCAATATCTAACATATATTTTTATGTTATTATTTTAATTGAATAATATAAATTATTTATCTCTTCCATCAAATGGGTTATAAAATCATAATTCATGTGTATAGAGGACTAACGCTTCATAAACTAACATCATTTCTTTTTTCATTACCAAATTTTATGGTTGGGAAGATTATAGATTTAATTTATATATATATATATTAATATAATTAAACATACGTATTATTTATACCATTTATAATTTTTTTTACTTTCGATTACATAAGGTATATGATAACGTCGCTCATGCGTACAACAGACTACCACCCTATGAAGTGTTGCGATTCATTTTTTCACTAACGCATTACACAAATGGTTATAAGGGTGCATATAATGAATATATGTGATATAAAAGGCATAATTATTATATTAATTAAATATTTATCATTATTTGAATATAATATATCCTTTTATTTCTTATATTTTCTCTCACTGTAAAAGTGATAACGTCTTTTGTGGACATTTTGACTGTCGCCTTGCTAAAGCGATGTGATTCCTTTTTTCATCAACACATCACAAGATTGATATATATATATATAAGTATATAGAACTAAATTCTATTCTATTTATTACACATTTATTATTTTGAAAATATAATATATTACTTACCATCATTCTATAATGATAATTGAAAATAGAAACATTACTCATGCGCACGTACAACTTACCCTCCCCATGATCGTAATGTTAATTATTTTTTCATAACCATATTTCCTGATTTATTTTAAATTTATAATAGTTTTATAAATATGACAATTATTAAAGTATTATTATTTTTTATATGTGTATATAATTACCTCTTTGACCATAGTCAACCTACCAATGTCAATTTTAACACATATTCCAAATATTGACAAAAACATCTGACATAATATTTCTTGATTAAGTAATTTTATAAAACATTGTAATAAGTGAAATAAAATTAACAATAAAAAATAAAAATTTTATCATTTAAGTAAACAATTAATATAATTTTATTATTCATGAATATAAAAAAATACGTGATGGACCAGACTCAAACTAAGGAACATCATGTAAATTTCTTTTCATTGTGTCATATTTTGCAGTTATAAAACTTTATTCTTTTATAATGTGTACATACAGACCTTTGACATGATATATCACGAATTAATATATTCACATGATATTTAATGTCTTCTTAATTTTATTATTTCATTGTTATTCTTATTTATATATTTACTAATTGATAAGGGACTTTTCTTTTTAAAATTAATCATCTTTTAATGTTTTTATTTTAACTATTTCACTTCCATGTACATGTTTTTTAAAATTATTTTATGAATTTTTTATATGGACATAAAAGAATTATTAAGTAAATTTTATTACTATTTTTTACTTTATTACAAATTCTTTCAAAAATAAATCTTTTTATATTTTTTATATGGAACATTTTGATAAATGATAAATGGAATATTCTATTCAGTGACAATGACCTTTCAGCCACCATGCCCATTATTTGATTTTTAGATTCCATTGAAATATTTAATTTTTCATTCAAAGAAAGAAAAATTTTACATATTATTTATTTTACTATAAAAAGTGGTTGTCCTAAAGAAAAGTGTATTTTGGTATTGAAAATTGGTTTTTCTAATAAAAGTTTATTTTTATTTAAAAGTGTTTTTAATATCATATTAAAATATTTTTTCAAAGAGTTTTATGATGAAAAGGTTCAAGAAATAAATTTTATATTTCATGATATGATACTTGAGTATTATAGGATGAGGTGACCCAGATAGTTTTGTGTGAGCCTATTATAGATTATACGATGGGGTGACCTAGATAGAACTAGGTGATCCTATTATAACTTATACAATGGGTAGCATAAATATGTCTATGTGAGCCTGCTATAACTTATATAGTGGGATAGTGTAGATAGCTCCATGTGAGACTGTTATTTCTTAAATGATTTTTTCACCTATATCGTGATCCAATGCATTGGGTAATTATTATATTAGAAGTATATTGGATGGTTATTACAATTTAAAGGGTTTTGAAAGGGTTTTATGAACATGATTCTGAAAGTCATAAAAAATAAGTTTTAATTATTAGATGTTGGTTTTATATGATTTATTTGAGAGAAATTCAAGTGTGTTTTCTTGTGAAAATATTTTATTTATTTATCTCAGTGAAAATTGACGTAAAGTTATATATTTCATTGTTTTTATTCTTTTTACGAAAAAAATTTCCTTTATTTTTATGACCCTTATTTGGAATTTTTCTCATCCCATGTATCATTTTTTTTCAAAGGGTTTTAGGATGGGTTAGGGAAACGAATAATTCAATTTGAATGTTTTGGATATTTTTTAGGAAAATAAATAATTCTATATTTTACATGTTTTTTATTATGGAAAAAATGGATTCTAATCTAATGTGTACACTTTTTATTTTATTTCTTTATGTTTTAGTTATGGCCTAGTTCTATAAAACTAAAAAAAAATGAAATGGTCCTCAAATGTTTGATAATGAATTTGTGACTTGAAACTCATGATTATATAATGTTTAATTCTCGGTCCTTATAACTTAGATGACATTACTAGTCACAATGTGTCATAAGAATGAACATATTATAATCAGAACTCACATTTATGGAAATTACCAAAAGGAATCAATTTTATCAATGTTTTTAATTTGTCCCTTATATGATCCTAATACTCTTCACACCTTTTGGAATATATTATAATATTTTAATAAATACCAATACAAATTTTTTAGGGCAGTCCCTAAAGACTCTAATTACCAAATCCAATGATATATTAGTAGTATTAGTCAACCTAAAGGGTATAAAAACAAACTCATAATGTCTATATCTGGTTCAAAATGATGTCTTTGGGATATATTCCTTCTTAACCCACATATTATAATACTTTGATCTGAGGTCAATCTTGGAGAAGTATTGAGCCCCATGACGATGGTCAACAAAATCATCAATCCTTGGGAGATGGTATTTTTCTTCTTCATTGTGATACAATTATATTCTCTATTATAAATATATCGACATTTTGATAAATACTTCATTTATACAAAGAGAACAAGTTATCCAGAATGTGAAACACCCATTTAAATAAAATAATTATCCATAATATCATAAAGTTTCTTGTTTTCCCCTCTAAATCCACATATTACATTCTATATGGGGTCATTTATATCATAATGGATCTATGTAGTAGTTATATTGAGAACTTAAGTTCTCTTTATAGGGGAGTTCCATGAAACTCATCCAAAAATACATTAATGTATCCCAAGAAAATGGGTACATATCTTATTTTTATAATTACAATTTCAACTCTTTCATCACCAATCAGTTCCCTAAATAAGGAAATAGTAAGTGGTTATTGGTAAGATGTGGTCTAGTAAATATATCCTTTTAAGATAATTAGTGGTATTACCTATAAGAAAACATTAATTTTATTACTTCTATAGTTAATCATTACATTATATTTTGATAACCAATCCATATAATGTATTATGTAAAATTACAACTTTAAAATAACCACCAGGTTTATAGAGATATTTTACTCACCAAATTCAATAAGGGAATCCATATATTTCTTTGACCCTTGAATTGTTTATTTATGAGTTTTAACCTAAAACTATAACACTATTAGGTCTTGAAATAACATTATTCTCTCTTAATGGTTGAAATAAATAAAATAATAAAAATAAATAGAAAAAATGTATGTACTAGTGTTTCCTGTATGATGAGGGTACCTACCACCACATCATTTAGAGCCTTTACTTCATCCATTATCATTTAAAAATATTATCCATTATTACATGTACTTTACAGTGTATTATGGTGGTTTCCCTCCATTAACATATGATTTGGATATTTATTTGTTAAATTTACATGCTACACACACTTGAAGAATTTTATTTTCTATTATAATTGTACCATCTTCCCTTTTTCATTGGTGTTCAGATGCTGAAGAGTAACATCTCTGTGATAGCTTCAAGCTACATGGAAATCACTTCCACACTTTTAGAACTTTAAAATAAATTATATACCATTCCCTAAATGCTTCTTCCCGCATTTTTTTGGATAAGGGATAATTTACCTTACAACTATATGGATTCTTTCCAAAAATATTACTATATGTTTCTCTTTTTTTCATTATTTCCATGCGTCCATAGGGAATTTATAATCTCCATTTCTAAATTAAAAAATATCATACGATATTCTCACAACACCAAAAGTGTCATATTTATAATGTTTTATAAATGTGGGGTATCGGTCCACCAATGAATCAATCGATCTTCCCATCAGAATCTATGAAAAAGATTGAACTCTATCACGTAATCCTTTTATTTTTTATTTCATAATTCCACACCAATTTATTTTCTATTTGTTTCATTATATGTAATTACTTCTCCATATTTTTTTATAGATAATAAGTAAAATACTTATAAAAAAATAATTTTTTTATGTCTTCTCATTCAATGGATTAGACCTCATCCATTGGCTTCATGTTCTGGATTAGTTTCCAGCATTGATCATCATATCCCTATAAGAGATATAATTACAATGTAACATTATTATTATTATAAAAATAAAAAAATTAAAATAACTTTTCTATAGTCTTGACCCACTATTAAATGATCACAAGATTAAAGTTTTCTTTTTAAAAATAAGTCCATTAATTCACGTAAGAGTCAACTACTAGTTTTTCTTTCTTGATGAAGTTTGATGCTCCAAAAATGTTATGTTGTTAGTTATGACCTGTGTTAACTGATTGGTCATCAATATAATGTTTTCAACTCTAAATTATAATATATTAGGAAGACCATTGTTTCATATTCCACTACATCCAATATTTATAGAAGTCCTTCTATTTCCTTCCATTTTTTTATAATAAGAAAACATAAGTGAAAAATTTATTACTATGTGAGATATAATAATAATTTTAATGGAAATATCATTCCTATATTTGGTATATATCATTATTTTAGGATAATATACTTCAATATTAATTTTTTTACATTATATATATATCCTTTATAATGGTTAATAAAAATTATGTGATTTACCAAATCTTATTCATCAAGATTTTAAAACTAGGAGCATAACAAAGCTACTTTGTTGTGCTCCAAGATAATATTGAGTCAATAAAAAATTCCCTATTTTCAAGGTTATTACCCATAGGTAAAACTATTACAGATACACATCAACTTGTACTATCTAGATAGAGATCATTTTTCATGGAAACGACTCACTATATACTTCACCTATATTTTAATATTGTTTTTCTATATCTATAATTATCCCTAGGGTTCTTACTAATGTATTTTAGTCTCATTTTAAAAAATAACAAAAAATTTATTTTGATATGGGATATGGTGATCCACCCTTTTAATAGAACATTTTAAACATAATTCCTTGATAAAATATTACATTAATAACTTGAAAAGGCCTTTTGATGTATAATGTCTTGGAAACTTTATACAAAATTCATAGAGTACACAAGGAAAGCATAAATGTAAAATTTATTTAAATCCCTTAAAATATTCCTTTATTACTCCATCTTAGTTCACCTCACTTCATGTGATTTCTAGGGGACATACATCAACAGAAAAGGGTGAGGCCAAAAACTAATATGGGATAAAAAAATAAATTGAACATGTACGATCATCATAGATAAAAAATGAAGCATAAAAAGATATAATAATCATAGGTACATGATACATAACATGTAAATGTGGATACATCATAATAATGAAACATTCATAAGTATATCACTAGGGTTAAATACCAAAGTGATATAAAACATATTACAAAATCTATTAATTGAGGTATCATATAACATCTCATATCAGGAGATTCATTAATTACCCAATTAATTTTATCAATATCAAGGAAAAACCATCAAATTTCATAATTCATGTGAGCCATATAGATCCTAAATCATTTTATCAGTAACCCATGGTTAATAAATAAGGATTTTCAAATAAAACCATTGACTACAAAAGTGATTAAAGACATTAAAATTTCATATTTGAAACGCATGAGAGGGGAATGTGGCTTTAATACATCTAAATATATAATAATTATGTAGAATTAAACACACACACACACATATATATCTATAACATTGAATAAAAATTAGAATGGGTTTTCATGAAATAAAAATGACCTATAAAATCAAAGGATGAATTTGATAACATAACAAGTATACAAAATGGTTTATGGAATGAGATTATTGATATAGAAAGAGAGTGTATCATTGATAAAAAGCATTTAGAATGTAATGTAATGATCATAAGTTCGTAATAGCATAATAACATTGAAATTAGAAGGTTAAGTATATGTGGAGTACTGAGATAAAAGAAGAGGAAGAGAATCACTTAATGTGCTGTATCACTTCTTAATGATTGAGGAGAGATTCTTGGAACCATATTAACAAGTTGGAATGTATATTGAGATATAATATGTGGGGAAATTCATTCTAAATGTATTTATAGTGAATTAAATGTGGAGTATAGGTGGGGTTTTTTTATAAAAAGTGTGTGAGGATTGTTTATTAATTTTTAAATATAGGATATATAAATCAAGGTTTTTGAAAATAGAAATCCATTAGAATATCCATATACCTATAACATGGTTGAAGTCATTAATAAGGTTTTTAAATATTTTAATTTCATAAGAAAACATAAATATTTAATACTAATTTTTGGCATGGGAAGATAATTATTTCAGAAAATAAGGTTTTTAAAAGCTTAATTTTCACTCTAGAATTTGGAAAATTGTATGTTGGTATTCATAATAATTTTAAATCATTAACGTACAATATATTAATAAAATAAAATATTTTTGTTTTAGGTTCAATTAAATTTATTATTAAATATTTATTAAATATTTATTAACTCATAAACCAAATAGAAATAAAAAACTATATTTTTAGTATTGACTAAAAAATAAAGCATTTTAAAAAATTATTAAAATTTTTCCTTGAAAAATTTCAATGTGATGATTTCAAAAATAATTTTTATTTTATAAAAATAATTCACTAAATATTAGAATATTAACTTTTATAAAAAAAACTTATTTATTGATACTTCCAGTTTTTATGGAATAGTCAAATTTAAGGCCCTTATAAAAGTTACTTGGGGAATTATAAATTTATCTTATCATTTATATTTAAATAAATAATGTCTTATAAGACTATTTCATTAAACTATATTTTAATTAAAATACCTTAATTTATTATAAAATTGCATATATTTTTAAAAAAATTCAATTTTGTTTTAGTTTTATTCAAAATCCTATTAATCATATTCCTCTTATATTAATTTATATTTTATTACATTAAAAAATAAGTAAACTGGAACTAAATAAACCAATATTTAATTTATAAATTTAAAATTAAACCTTTATAACACTAAATTATAGATACATATCCATGTATTACACTAGTATAGACCCTAAGGATAAGAGATGTAACGATGGTATATTCATGGGGTTGTTTAGATAAAATTGACCTAGTGGTGATTTACATTGACTTAAAATACCCTTCTAGTCGATTTCACTCAAGGATGACTTATTGAATCCCTTTTTGGGGTTGTTTAAGGGTGAACCCCAGTGATGTTACCTCCTTCCCATGTTATGATAAATGGGTTTTAAAAGACATGATCCTACTGGTTCAGATCATCAATCCCCCTTTATGAATCAATTATATCTTTTTTATTACCATTTATAAACACTAATTCTAAAAGTATTTCTAGTAGTTGTAATTTTGATTATTAAATTTGAATGACGTCCATATTGACCAATTTTTGGGTAATGATCAGATCCTAAGAATAACAATCCCTTTTATACCCTATTTATACTCCACATTTTTTAATATGTAAATGTTTATTGATTATATTACAAAGGTTCCACACTTATCTTGATAATTCTTATCATATACATAAATATTATTTTTATTTTTACTATTTTAATAGTAGGAATGATCTTCATTGTAGAATTCAATCCTTTTTATTTTATATTCATTTGTAAATTATACTATTTTATCCTTATCTATTATTTATAGGTGTTATAATTAATATTAATTCAGGATATTTAATGTTCTTGTTAAATGTAATAGTATTTACATGTTCACCCAATAAAAAATTCATTGTAAAAAAAGGCTATTAATAAAATAATGAAATATTTTTGGTTTGTTACATCCAGTTCATATCTCTACCTTAAGTGCACATTGAATAATTTATTCATAGTTATTAATATCACTTATTTCTTACTTACTTCATACACTATGAGGTAAGCTAGTGGAGAAAAACTTGATCATTATATTTGTATTAAATATGAAACAAGAGGTATAACTCATGAGTATTTTTGAAATTTTCATCTTATGATCTAATAGATTCTTCCCATTTTTTCTTCAATTCTAATAATTCCCACTAATTTTTTTTACAAAGAATATAAGGAAAATTCCTAATGAAATTATCTTATTTAAATCTCCCATTCCATAAAGTCTAATTATTAATTTTATATAGTATTCTTAATGAGATTCCACCACTGACCAAAATCACCTTATAGAAGATAGACATCCAAAATCGACATCTCATTGCCTAAGAAGTAGAGAATAAAAAATGTGATTTCCATTTAATTGACCCACTACTCAGTAAATAGTTTATTAGAAGACAAGCTAAAATATGTTGTGTGTTTCCTCATAAATTACTTGATAATGAGTTTATCCTTCCTTGGTATGTTCTAGAGCTCAACAATATTTGGGTTGGTATTCAAAAATTGAGACAGTTGGGTGAGAATTTCCATGAGGTTTAAAATTTCATCCCTAATATCATTTGGTTTCTCAATGGGATAATCTCAAAATTGTCCATTTCACCCATTATTGACTCATTTAGTTCATGTTATCTCTAATACCCTGACTAAAAGAAAATTAAGAATGAGTATTCGTAAATTAATGAAAGTATATATAAGGAAATAAGAAATTTATAAGAATGATTTTTAAATATGAGGTATATATTACCATATGAATCTCTAGGATTCAATCAAGGATATGAATGGAAGGTTTTATAAATAAACTATATATATATATATATTCAAATCCTATATAATTATTCAAAAATATATTTTTAATTAACCCAAGAATATCCCACAGTATTTTCAAACTAGGCGTGCCGCTAGGTTTCGTTTTTTACACCATGTGACTATCAAGTCAACAAAAAATACTCCTTTATGGGTTATTTACACTTGTTAAATAAGTTCCATAGCCTTGATACACTTATAGCTTCAAACATATATATAGTTTCTAAGATAAAAACATAATATTTACTTTAAAAAATATCAAAATATTTTCCTATAATGAGACAAATCTCTAGAGTTTTTACCAAAGTTCTATAACCCTAATACCAAAGGTGACTAAAATAATATCCAAAAATAACTAAAACCTTCACTGATACTAAATAAATTTATCTAATATAAAGTTAATTTAAATAATACATTAATTTCATGTTTTAGATAATACATCTAATAAATAGTCACATAACCAAAGGACCTAAAGGTTTTGTGTCTTATAGATTTTCTAAATAGACACCTTATTTTAAAACACTATTATACTTTTCTATATAGTAACACTATTCTCTACCCTTTTATAGAAATATCCCATGATATAATCATCTTCTTATTTAATGAAATGTAACCATAATAAATGGTTGAGATCAAGAACCCAGTAAGGGGAAAACAAATCATAATGTGTCAGATTATAAACATAGAGGAGAACATGAAGAAAAAATAAATATATTAATAAATGATAATAAGACCATATTTGATAATCATAAATAATTATAGAGAAATATAAATTTATAATAATATCATAATTGATGTTTAAAAGTTATGAAGGGATCAAAATTCAAACCATTAATAATAAAACTTATGTGCATCATAAAAAAGTGTAAAAAATTTATAATGTTTGGTGTAATCATGAAAATTAATAGAATCTTGGAAATATGAATTAAATTTATAAAAAACATGCTAATTTTGTAGAAGAATAAGCATATGAAAACTATTATGACCAAACCCTTTATTCTAACACTTATGTGAACAAACCCATTATGTCCACACCTAAAAATGTTAGCAAACCCATTATGACCAACCATGTGTGAGAAAAATCATTATATCTATGTGTGACTATATTATAAGATTTAAACTTAAACAAATGCTTTGGAGGGAGATATAAGACCCCAACTTGCATCATCCCAACATATGTGCTCCACATAAAAGGAACCATAATAATATCTAAAATAACCCAAAAAAATGGATGTATTTTTTGATGTTTTTAAAAACATAGAATAATAAGAACTTAGTAAATACTAGAATATCAAAAATATGATCTTATAAAAAGAATCAAATAATAATATAATATAAATAATGTTCAAAATAACACTTCATGAGAGATAATCCTTGGAGGAAAAATATAAGTGAAATTATAAAAGGGTTTACAAAACCCTTTAAACATTATTATAAAAGATGAAGTGAAAATTATTTTTTAAAAAAATATTAATAAAAGTGAATAATTTAAAAAAATAATTATAAATAGTTCCAGATAATGTATCCTTAAAAAAAGAAATATCATGCTAAAAAACCAGATGTGGTAAATAAAGAAAATAATTTCATTTATTAATCTTTTTAGGTCATTTTAATGAATACATGACACCAAAGAACCATTGATTGAATTTTATTTCAGAAAATATATATATGATAGTTCTAGGAATATGAATGAGAAAAAAATTATTTCATTGAATAAAGTTTTTTTATTGGAAGAAAAATTTCATGTATGAAAAGATACATTAGAAATAATTGGAGTTATTCCTAAAATTGATATAATTTTAATATGGATTTTTTATTAGATATCTGGTTATGGATGATTATAAGTAATGTTTTCCAAATAATAAAATTAAATATCACATAAAATAGGGAAAAGGTTGGATTTAATAAAACTTTAATATTGTATGAAAGTATGAAAGACTATGAAACAATGAATCAGAAATCATGACGATGAACCCTTACATATACTCTTTATTCCCATTGATGTGTTTCTACATCATGTATCATAAAAATAATAATCTTAAATACCAATTTATGAACAATATTTATATGTATTTCAATTTATAAAATTAATTATTAATAAATTTTTTCGTGTGTCAGATTTTTCTAAATGGTTGTTGATCATTTGTGATAATTTTGTAATTAATTTGTCTGACTTCCTTGTTTTCCCATATTTCATCCTTAAAAATTAATTAATTTTAATTTAATTTATATTATATAATTACTTGTAATGTTATAATTCCTTTACATGATTTAAATCCAGATTATTAATACATGGATGGAATGACATGTAAACCCAGTTTAGTAATGGAATTTTTCCACTATAATAGTCTTTATTAAAATTCCTTGTATACTATAAAAATCATATTATGTGCCTATTTGTTTTCCACAATTCCATGTTTTATGAACATTCTATTTTATCATGGTTAATGTTACTTTATCATCTATGCCTTCCGTACTAACAATATTTATTTCATGACTCAAGATTTTGATATTTAAAATTTATGTTCATGTTTTTACATTCTTATGTTTGTGTTTGTTTTTTTCTCCATGTTTACCCTTACTGAGCATTTGAGCTCACCATTTTTCGGTTTTCTTTTCCAAAAGATATAAATAAATGTTTTAGGTAGAAAAATAAAAGGGCAAGATCTTTATGAGAGATATTGAAGATCATTCACCAAGTTAGAAGATTACATTCCAAGATTCCAAATACACTAAACTAATATGGTCTTTGGGAGTATATTTTTGTAATGTATTAAATATTCCAAAAAAATAAATTTAATGTCCATTTACGTCAAGCTTGGGTCGTTAGAGTTGGTATCAGAGTGAAGGTTTAGTTAACATTTGGAAACTTGGATGCAAAATATTTAGTGAGATTCCAAGAGATATTTCTAAGGTATGTCTAGGGATGTCCCTAAGGGTATGTATAAATAGAGGTTACAGTCCTATAATTATGGTAATGATCATGAATAACCTAGGATTAAAACTAAGATGTTATATATTTAATGTACTCTTCCTTGATTATGTTGTTTTCCTAGTATGATTTTTACCTCTCACACTATTTTTTTTGGGTTTTAGAAAATGGATGGAAAAAAGAGGATTCATATTAATAAATAATATGACAGACAATGAAATGATATTATTAATGAGAAACCATATGAAATGGGAGTTGGAAGAAGAAAAATCTTTATTGTGCCTAATAATAAATCTCATAATATGATCAATAATCTAAAATTTGATGAGTTTCTTGACCCATCTAATAGGAGAAAGATGGAGTTTCATGGTGATCATATAAGAAATTAAGTTCAATTTTCCTTATGTAAATCATGTGGGAGGAGGAATCATGGAGAAGGTTTCAAAGGAACTAAAAGATGCTTTGGGTGTGGAAAAGGTCACAAAGATAGTAATTGCAAAAGAAAATGATTAGTTAACATAATGGACAAGTATAATGGTAATTCTAAGACATCAGAGATGGTTAAATTTTTTAAATTTCAAATATATAGGCATTATGAAAATCAATCCCCCAATAGAAAATCTCATGAAGATAATCATCATGGTCGCATGGGTACTATTTATGTTGCTGATGATAAAGATATTACAAATGATATATGAGATGAAAGAAGTGTTAAGGAATAAAACAATGAATCTTGGTTAATGGTTTAATAAGATAGTGGAATTATTTCATGTTTATCAAGAATAATGTTTTATAAGTAATTTTATGGTACTATGGAATAAAGAAACATCTAAGGATTGTTACACTATTTTTTTCCTTAAGTATTTGAAAGTATATGTTGAATGGTACCGGTAACCATGAAAAGTTATTCAGATATTTTTGTAAAACACATGATATTTGAATAATAATGGGATAAAGATATAATGAGATATTTGATAGTATTAATGATCTGAGGGAAAATATACGAAAAAGTGATATCATGGTTTTAAGATATAGAATTTTTGGTATTTTTGGTGTGTGGAAAGAGTTAATTTTGACAGAATGCATTTTTCGCTATGGTTCTATTGTAATTCATGTTATTACCATGTTTAAAGAGAATACATGATTAAGGTATTCACATGTTAGGAAAGTGACAACCAAGAACTTCCTTATGAGATATGGGAGATAAATTTTTAGTCGATTTAGTTAACATATTTCTAAATTTATAGTTTTTTAGTTTTTGGAAGGATTTTGAGGTTATCAAATTATGGATAGTATAAGTTATACCCTTGTTGAAGTTTTTTAGATTAGTGTATTTTCTCAATATAGGTGGACTTATGAATATTTGAAAATTTGTGTTCACATTTTTTTGAGACATATAGAATGACCTATCATTCTTTTTATGGATCGCATGATCTGCTAATACTTCAGGAATGACAAATTCAACTTCATTTCTTTGAATAAGAGATAATGTAAAAATTGTTCAAGTCATGAACAATGTTGAGATTGTACTGAAATTAAGTAAATATTTCTTCTAATGTTCTTAAAAATTAGGGAAAGGATCTTGAAAACCAAAAATGATATCTTAGTAAATTCTTATCCGATGAATCAGATGGTCCCTTAAATCATTTCAGATTTAAGGCTTTCCGGTTGTTACCTTTCTCCAAAAATTGTTCTCTATCACTATCCATTGGCAAATAATTGTTAGATTTTTATTCCATATCCATGTTTTCACTTACCACATATTTTATCCTATGTGGAAACATAGTGATGGGTTACTTTGGTTAACCGTTATGTTTCTAAGTTTCCTTTCTAAAATAAAGTTTTAGTATTCCTTTTTATGGTTTGGGTTTCCATGAAAGAAACTTTCAAGTAGGAAACCTTTTAAAACCTGACGAATTCTGAGGGTGAAATTATTTTTAATGGGGGTATAATGTTACACTAAGAATTTTTATGGACCATTTTGTTTTGAATAAATTAACATTTTCATTTATATCATGCAATTAACTAAGTCAAAGATTCCTTTCACACTAAACCAACTTATTGTATGTTACACGCAACACCGAGTTGGTGTATGATACAAAAAACACTGAGTATAGATTTTTTTCAATATATAAAAGAAATATGTTTTTATTATGTTATAAATAACACCAAAACAAGCCTTAACTACATGAAATACTAACTTGGCTTGTGTTACATTCAAGATATACCTTCATTGATAGCTTGCGTTGTAGGTAATACCGAGTTTCACTAAACAATGATGTATTATTAAAATATTATTATTTAAGGAGATATAAACTAGTAATTATAAATTTTATTAACCAAAATTTTAATTTTATATAATATTAACAATCATATTATGTATTTTCTAGACATTATATAAGAACAAATTCAATTTTTTGATAAAATAAGTATTTTTTTTAAAAAATATAGTTTTACCACTTTTTGATGGAGAACCATTTTTAAATAGAGATTTTACAATTTTATATGTTATATATGACATAATAGAATTATTATTATAATGTTAAACATAAAATATTTCCTTGGTTGAAAATTTTGTATTTTTCTGATGAAATTCATATTTTAACGAATAGTGAAAATACTGCATTTTAATTCAAAAATGCATTTTCATCTAATTTATTTATATAGATAGATTATATTTTTAAATGAGTTTAATGTGTTATTATATTATTTTGTTATCATTTATTCCAATGTTGTTAATTTTAAATAATCTCACATTTAAATTGGACATAAACACATGTCAATTTTTTGATAGTTTTTACTTCTTAAAAACCCCACTTTCTGGTTTTGACAATAGGAATTAATTTTAAATTTATTTTTTTCCAATTATGTGTTTTGAATTTAGAAAAATAGATTCCATATATTTAATTATAATATCCAAATTGTGAAAATAGGTACCTTTTATTTTTGGACATTATGAAAAGTAACTTGAGTAATTTTTTTATTTAACACCGTTAAAGGCTAAATCAGGTAACTAAGGATAAACAAATAATATTATAATAATATAAAATGACTCTAAGACAAATACTAACCCTATTTTATGAGTCATGGGCAACCAAAACAGTCCTTATGATGAAATTTTTTCATTTGAGAACAACTTGGGTGTGAAAATGACATGATATAACAATTAATTTAATGTAAAGGGAAATAAAACATAAACATGTATCTTTTTATAGTTTTTTTAAGGCGGGGTAATTTATTTGATATTTTTGAATACAAAAAGTTATTATAAACCTAAATAAATTTCCTACCTCATGTTGTTTTATTTTTAATTTTTATATATTAAATAAATATATTTATTTATAACACAATGATGATGCAATGATTACCTTATTAATGAAATATTCAAATAAATGGTATTATAAATATTAAAATAAATTTTATTCGAACATTTTGATGCCATAAATGATTTTTTAGATGAAATTGATATGTGGGGGATGTTTTAATTCCTTTTTGTCAAAGGAATCATGTTTTTTATGACTTTAACAAAAATCAATTACCAAATAGTGTCAAAATTGACATTAATGAGTTTTTAAAACAAATACTATTTTAATAAATGATATAATAGTCCTAAAAATACAATATTAGGACAAATTACTTATATAATGTTGAATATTTTATTAATTATCTAATTTTGGTTCACTTGGCATTTTATAGTTACTAGTGTAACCATACATTATGAAAATACAAGGAGACATGGTAAGAATTAATGTTTTTAATTAAGGGTTGAAGCTAAAATATAAAGTTACTTTTATGACCTAAACATGTCTAAAACCTATTGGTTGAGATAATTTAGACCCATAATCATATTATCCTATAAATATATCACTTTATAACTATTATAATCCCAAAAAAATTTATAATAAAATAATATTTTTTACTTTCCTAAAGTGCCCCTCCTCCCTCTTATAAAAGGCCACCACCTCTACCCACTTACTCACACCTTTAAATCACCTTGGATCATAAAAAATATGATAAAATAATATCCCAACATCCCTAATCCTAGAGGATACACTTTGGGTAGAAATATATCATTGGGAGATAGTTTGTGCAAATCAAAAGAAAATTCTCGAGAAAACGGCGGTTGTTTTATCACCTATTTCAAAATCTATTCTTCTTATACTTACTATTCTTATGTTTTCCCATAATAAAGTAATAAATAAAGTATATTCTACATTATGATATGTTATTATAATTATGGTACAAACTTATACCTCCTTTTATCCATCCTACGAATAATAATATCACCATGCATCCGTACGTATGGCTTACCGTCTCTACACTGTGGTGTAATTTGTTATTAAATAATAATTAATTTGGATGGGTATAATGATAATTATAGTGGATTTAGATAATTAATAAAACATGATAATTATTCTTTATAATTAATATACCATCCAATTCGATACCATTTAACCATTAAGTGAATGATACCACCGCTCATGTGTATGTGCGACCGACTGTCTCCACAACGAGATGAGATTCATTATCCACATTAACCATTAAAGAATGATTATAAAGTATATATATATTAAATAATCATAAAATAAATGAAATAATAATTCTATTGGATTTATGTATATATATATATATAGTTAATTTACTTACTTCAATTCAATTCAATAAGGAAACAGAAAGAGCGTTCATCCGTACGTATGACCTACCATCTCCCCGAACAGTGTATTTCATTTCATTAATCTATATATTATATATATAAACTGAATATTTATGATATATAAATAATTTTTACATTCCTAAAGTAATTAAATCATAATCTCAATAATAAGATCAAGAATAACATGTTAAAACACGTACAATAAATAAAACGATTATTACCCAAAACGTTTATTTAACATAGAATTGATAAATAAACGAGAAATATAAAGTCCTAAGTGGATCATATATGATATAATAAATATTATTTTTGTTATATTACAATTAAATAATATGTTTAAACCCACTATATATGAGTTTTGGGTACATTCGTAAGAAATCAGACCTAAGGTAAGGGATAATTTTACAATCTCATTTTTATCCATGAGTGTTTTTTCAAAAATATTTACTGGGGTATATTAATAATTCACATACATATTTACTAAATATATAATAGTACTTAAATTATTCAAATATTTTTTAAATACAATTTTACCTATTGGTAAATTTTCTATTAAACTGTATGGAAGGAATCTTTCTTTCATTTTCTATATGAGGTACTTTTTGACTTTATCTGGAAAGAGTTTGAGAAGAATTTTTTTTAACTTATACGGCATGGACATATTTTTAAATCTTCATAATTATTTATTTACATGAAGCTTCCTTTACATGATTTCAAATTTATTTTCTACTAAATTATTTTATTTTAAAATTTCATAACATTTTAAGAAAATAAAACATTTTTAAAGAAGAAATGATATTTTCCTTAAGAATTAAGTTCGAGTGTTTTATAAAAATTATTTTCTATATAATATGATGTGATTTAAATAGGATTATGTTTATATCCCTATTATTACTATGATTTTTATTTTTTTAATGATGGAATGATATTTTATGTGGATTATGTTATGATATAATATTGTTTAAGAAATCCACTTTATTTATTGGGTTATGCTATGATGAATGATTTATGTATTTGTGGCACATGTAAGAATGATTTAATTATGAGATGGGAGGGAACTATATATCCATCCAATCCAATGGGTAAATATTTATATATCATGGTATAGACATGAATGGAATGACATGTAAACTTGATTTAGTAATAAAGGGTCGGAACATCAATTAAATCTTGTTTACTAATATAGGGCTATAATGACAAGTAAATTCAGATAAATAATACATGAATGGAACGAAAAGTAAGCTCGGTTCATTAATGGACTTTATACACTATGATGGTCTTGGAAGCAATTACTTGGATAATATGGAAATCATATTATGTGCATATTTGTTTTCTATAATTCCATATTTTATTCGAATGCTATTTTATCATGGTTAATGTTTCTTTATGATATGTGCCTTACATACTACCCAGATTTATTTCATGACTCAAGATTTTGATATTTAAACTTTATGTTCTTATTTTTACATTATTATGTTGATGGTTTGTTTTATTTTATCCATGTTTACCCTTACTGAGCATTTGAGATCACCCTTTTTATGTTTTCTTTTCCCCAAGATAAAAAGAAAGGCTTTAGGTAGGAAAACAAAAGGGAAAGATCTTTATGAGAGATATTGAACATCTTTCTCCATGTTAATAGATTATGTTCTAAGTTTCCAAAGACACTAAACCCGTACGATATTTGGGTGTATATTTTTGTAATGTATTAAGTATTTCACAAAAGAAATATAATGTCCACATACGTCAAGCTTGGGTCGTTAGGTCCAAAGGTCACAATTTCAGCCCAAGGATGGTCATGGTAGATAATAACTCTTCAAATAAGACTATGAAAATTTTTAGGGTAATTTTATAATATTAAAATATTAATTTTACCTTTAATTTTCTTATTTACCTTTAACTGTGGTAAATAAAATACTAAGGTTAATATTCCCCAAAAATTATTTTGATCATATCAGACAACATTTTTCATATTTATTATAGCTATGTTTTTCCATTTTTAAAAAATAAATTCATAGAAGTGGTTAAATTAGGTTTAACACTAATCTCATTAATGAATCAAGAAAATGAGTTTTTTAAGTAAAATGTTCAAAAGTTCACATAGTTTTTCTATTTAATTTTAATATTAAATTTCATATAATGAACTAAATTGGATTAAATGATAAAAAATTCATATAATTATTCCTTAAAACCATGTAAAAATTTAATCTAACAATATAAATAAATTAATTGAAAAACAGTTTTGAATTAAAATCTAGTATTTTCACTATTCATTAACATTTGAAAGTTATCAGAAAAATACCAAAAAATTATCCAAAATAAATTTTGATGTCTCACTTCCAAAATAAAAGTTTATTTTTGTAAAATAAAACATCTAAAATTGTCAAAAATAAGATTTAAAATGGGTTCTCCATCAAAAGGGTGAAAAACTACATTTTTTATGAAAAATATTTCTTTTATCATAATTTTTTTATTATATCATGTATATAAAATATATAAGATGAATTTTAGACATTAAATTTAATATATTAAATATATATTTCATTAATAAAATCTATAAATAGTGATTTTATTACTTTATAAACTCAATTATTTTCATTTAAATATTTTTTTTTCAGAAAAACCCATCCTTTATATTCAATGGTTTTTTTATTTAATTTAATAATTAATTTGGTATCTAATGAATCATTATATAAACATGTGTAAAACATCTTTTCATAATTTGGTTAGTAATTTTAATTCCCACCATTCTAATGGCTATGTGATAACTATAATATTAAATAATAATATTAAGTTGTTCATTTAAGCTAAATGTGGCATATAATGTATTATATCAAACATTGTGTTTAATTATAAAAAAGTAGGGATGTTACACATGCTATTTTATATATTGAATATATTTCAGACATTTATTCATGGAACAAAAGGCCTCAGAATCACACACCCCCTTAGTGTCTATTCCCGAAAATAATCTTTAATATATCCAAAAAATAATACATAGAAAATACGATTCATTAAAAAAGATTATAATTTTATCATTTTTAAACGTTTTAATGTAATTATTGGTAGAATAAGTTCAAATAAATAAATATAAATCATAAATGAGTGGTTAGAAAATTTTACCTCACTACTTGGATTATCACATATGAAAAGGGGGTTAAATATTTAATGGATAGTCTATTGAGAAGACCAGGACCTATATAAGGTTTATAAGAGTGTTTAGGATAAGTTTTTTTATATTTTGGGACAAATATATGATGTCATGGTATAAAAGTCAGTGAGTATGAGAGAACCCCTTTATAAGTAAAAGGGGTGGCATTTTTGTAAATACTCAAAAAAGTTCAATAATCAGAAGTAACTATCTTGGAAAGTGGTTCTAAAACAAAGAAATAATAGAGAGGGTAAGTTATAAGGTCAATAAAGGCCTCATACACACATTATCACACATGTTTTTAAACATTTTTATGTTATTTACACTAATTTTTTTGCTTTCATTGTTTTAATTTTTTCCACGGTAACTAATTTTTAACTATGTTATTTATCCTTTGTACATAATAATATATAATAATATTTTCTTATATAAAAATATTAATTAAAAATATGAAATAAGTTTAATAATATTAAATTTTAAAAATTGATTAAAAAAATTCCAAAAAAAAAATGTAAAATATTTTTAAAACAATTTTTTGAAAAAATAGAAATTAAGTTTTAAAATATCAAATATGGTTTTCTAAATTTATACAAAAATGTTTTATAATTATAAGTTCCCTTATAATATACCTATTTAGTCTTGGAAACTTGTTTGATGAATTTCTATTTCTTTCTTATAAATTAGTAATGTTATTAAATTCATGTTATCTGTGAACACAATATTTTCACCTATTCACAATAAAAATAAATATTTTTTTGAAAAATACCAAGAATTAATCTTAATATAATTTTTTCCTGATAAATCCAAAAATTAATTTAATTTTTTTCATATTCACATAATACATGTTTTAATTTTTATATTTATTTTAAAAAATAATATAGAGAGAAAAACTATTTTATGGGAAGATGACTTTTGGTATACTAATTATTAATTTTCCAATAAAATTATAGTTAATCTAGTTTCAATCCTTAATTCATATGAAAATATAATATAATTTAAAATAATTAATTTTTATTAAAAAATATCTTATTACTTCCACAAACACTGCACCCTCATTCTGCCCTGCACATAACCCATTGTCCATTTCAGCATTCACTTCATCCTCCCGCTGAACCTGCAAACTGCCTTCCCCACCCTCAAACTCCTGCCCATGAAAACAGTTCCTTGTGGACATCGAATACACCACACCATTATCCTTCTCAGCCTGACCACAAAAATCAGACACCCCTATAGGTAGACCAGCACCACATCTCACTAAATCAGGAGGAGACACTTCAACCCAGCCTCCAACATAGACCCCTGCCTCCCTACCTTCACCTTACCACTACTGCAACTATTAACCACACCAAAACCTCTAGCAATCATCCCTCCTTTCTCCTGGCAGATCTCAAGCAAGGCCCTTCCAAACGTGACCCTAGGATCCTGATTCCCCCCTTCAGCCGCATGAGATGATGCTACAATATCACATTGGCCATCAGATCTCCGGAGACCAGCCACTCGATTTAAATCCTCCTTCAGTCTTGAAAGCACTGAAGATACCAGAGGGATAGCATGAGCTTCCGCTGGCTTTTCCAGAATAGGTGCAACCTGAGAAACTATAAAATCCCAGGTAAATAATGAATAAAACATCTTCATATTTATTAATATTTTCGAATTAAATATTAATTTTACTTTAAATAGGTTGCTATGTTCGATAGCGTACCCAATATGCAACAAAGAGTTTCTTTGAAATCTTACGTTGCATACTAGTAATAAAATAATATTATTTTAAATGGTAGTTAACACATAGACGTTGTATTGGCAGGAATGGATAGAAATAACTAAAATATGATTATATATGTTTTTCAAATGTTTTTACTTTTATCTAATAAAAGATAAAGGCTTAAAATAGGGAAAGAATTCAATTTTAGGTGTATATGCCCTAGTTTTCACTAAAGGTTCATTTATCGCCTTTTGATGGAGAACCATCATTAAATATAGTTTTGTTCACTCTTATACATTCTATTGGACCAAATAAAACTCTTCTTTAGAATCTGGACATCAAAATTTACTTTGTGTAAATTTTTGGTATTTTTCCAATAAAGTTCATTTTTTAATGAATAGTGTAAAATGTTGTATTTTAATTCAAAACCTCTTTTTAATCTAATTTATTTATATGATTAGATTATTCTTTGAATTGGTTTTAAAGTGAAATTAGAATATATTTTTACCATTAAATCCAATAGTGGTCATTGGAATTAATTTCACTTTGAAATCGGACTTAAACTAGTGTCAATCTTTTGATACTTATTGTTTCATAAAAACACGCTATTTGCTCGGACATCGGGAATTAATTATTAAATTAATTAATGCAACTTATATGTTTTGAATTTTGTAAAATTTACTTCATTTTTGAATTTGGAATATCAAATATATCATAGGGTGATGTTTTGGTATTTTTCTAAAAAACATCAATTTTTGATGAATAGTGAAACCACTAAGTGGTACTTAAAAAACTGATTTTTTGTTTAAATGAAATTTTACCACCTCTGTGTTTTGAATTTCAAAAAATACAACATAAAAGGTTGTAATTAAGAAGTAAAATGTGGTTCAATGGGATTACAATAATTTTTTTGGTGAATAGTAATTTATTAAGTTTTTAATCGGGATTAAAGGTAATTAGTGCAATTTAAGGAAAAAATGATATTATAATAAAATGAAAATACCTAGAAACATGTCCTAAACTTATTGGATGTGTCATGGAAGACCCAAAAAATCCATGTGTCAACTTGGGGACCCCATGGAGACACTTTGGTTGGGAAATGACATAAATAACTTTTTATTTAATGTTAAAATTAAAATGACACAAACATGAGTGGTTTTACTAAAACAATTTTTACATGGGGTTATACAAGTCATATTTTTGACTATAAATATTAATTGGAAATATACAAAGACTTCCTAAATCAGGAATTGTTTTTATAATTTTTAGACGTTAAATAAATTAAATTATTTATGATACTATGATGATGCAGTGATTACCTCATTATTTAACGATTTAAATAAAATGGAAAGATAATGTAAAATCTAAGACCTACACATGACCAAAACCTATTGTATGGGTGTATTTAGAACCATTATCACCTTATCCTCGAAAAAAATCAATTTTGGACCATTAAAATCATAAAATCATTCTATAATAAAGTAACATTTCCTTACTTTCCAAGAGTGCACCTCCTCTCCTCTTATAAAAGGCCCCCACCTCTACCTCCTTACCCACACTTCCAAAGCCTTTGTATCGGCCACACCATGCCCATTGTGTCCCTCCACTTCCCTCTATTACTCCTTGAAGCCTCAATTTGGGCAGAAGTCTTTCCAAGGAAGCCTTTGATCTCAAACCAATGTGAGTTACCCGATTTTAAGGTAATGTCTTCACTTGAGTCCTTTTGTTTTATTTTGCTTCTCCAACCCCCTAAAATCTTTTTATTAATTTCTTTTATAACAAATCCAGTATATTCAATATACTAGGATGTTTTTATAAGAAGGATTCGAGCTACACTTACACACATCTACATCTAATGGTTAAAGAACATATTGTTTCTGTGGTTGGCGAATTTCTGCCTCGCAGAACGATGATTGTTCAATATTCTTTTAAACACATTTAATGGTGGCCATTAAGATGTCACTATATTTATATATGATATATATTATGTTTATGTTTTCCTTATGCTTCTTTATTTTTCATTTGTGGTATACCTTTATGGTTTCCATTGTGGATAAACACGATAATTTCATTTTAGGAAGTGCGGACTACCGCCCCCTCAAAGTGATTTGATTCGTTAATGCCATATGTGGGATGTATAAAGGATCGATTTAAAGTTATTATATATGATTTTATAGTGTAATTATGATATAACTCTATATAATTATTATTTATTTCCATTATAGTATGAGATAGAAATGAAAGTAGCGTTCATGCGTACATACAGCTTACCGTCTCCATGAACGGTGCATTTCATTTCTTATCCCCAAATGTAATGTACTATTATAAGTACATGTATATAATGGATATATATGATGAATGATATATCTAAATGATGAATATAATTCTGGAATTAAAATATACATACCTCTCATTTAGTTTTAATTCCATTAATATGATAAAGAAATGAAAGTAGCGTTCATGCGTACGTACAGCTTACCGTCTCCATGAACGGTGCATTTCATTTCTTACATCTAATTGATTATGTAATATTATAAATACATGTATATGCTGGATATATATGATATATATGATATCCAAATCAGGAATGTCATTCTGGATATAAAGAACCTTTGACCACACGAACAACATGCAATTGTAAGAAGTCCACTTTCAACTTAAGAACCAAATATTGACAAAACAAACATTATGAACTTAATTGATTACATAATGTTTATAACATGGGAATAAGTGATATAAAAGGAATAATCAACTTGAAAAAGGTTCTTAATAAAATAGAAATTAACTCAAGTTTATTATTCAGGACGTTAAAGAACGATCGAGTCAAGTCAGACCTGAGGTAAGGGACTTCGTCTCAATCTCCTTTCATTGAGGCATATTTAGTTTTATACACAACTTTATTTTATACGGTGTATAAACCCATTTGACTTTTAATTTTATACAAAAGGAATCTTTTTCTACGAATCGTTTTACAAAATGACAAAAAGGAATGTTTCTTTTAAAGTACGCGGTGACAATGACCTTTTCCGCCGCCGTGAGTATTATTTGGTCTTTGGATTCCTGAACAAGCCGTAATGTTTTTTAAAATGAAATAAATACCATATACTCTTTTATGTATTTTGGTATTGAAAATGGTTTTTATAATGGATTTGTTATGTCAATATATTTAAGTGATATATTGTGATCAAGGTGTGGAAATGTTTTCTTTCCATTATATTTGTTTTATGTCTTATGATTTTTATAATGGTATTTGGACATTTGACAGGTGGTTACGTGATAAAGCATATGACGGGTGGTGTCGTGAATACCAGGACGGGTGGTTACGTTATAACCTCCAATTCATTGGGTATGGAAGTCGGCCGTATGGATATACCATTAAGTATGTATGGAAGTTGGCCGTATGGCTATTCCATTAAGTGATATGTGTGGAAGTTGACCGCATGGTTATTCCACTTAAGTATGTTTATGTCCCAAGTTACCTTTATATGTTATGTGTTCTTTATATGGGTTTTATTGTAATCTTTTGGTTACAAAAGGGTAAGTAATGATATTTTATTCAGTGAAGAGTTTTTACTACTTCATGAAGGTGAAGTTATTACTTTGATTAAGTATGCACGATTGACTTGATGTTTGAAAAACTAAAAGTTTTCATTCCTTGTGTATCCCTTACTGATCTTTTTATGCTCACCCCAAGTTTTTTTGAAATGTTTTTCACAGGACTTAATGTGGAATTGGGTCAAGGATGGGATCAAGGGAAAGTCATGCTATATAAAACATGGAACTAGACATGTTTCTTTTTAAGTGTTTTTTTATTCTATGGAAACTTAGTAGAAGTGTCTACTTTCTAACCTTTTGAGATGTAACATTTATGTCCTAATTCTCTAAAACTCTAAACCTGAAAGATACTCAATGTGAATTATTCATTTAATTAAATATTTAAAAATGTTTAAGGCCGGGGCCTTATAGTTGGTATCAGAGGTTGGTTTAGACAACTTTAGGAGTTAGGAAATTGTTAAATTAAAAATTAATTTATGGAATGATTGAAATGATATAGCATTTGAAGATTACCATGTTGCTTCTCCAAAGATATTTTTTTTGTTAAGAATGGTTTTTTATAGAGGAAATAGAACAGATTTTCTGGGAAGGCATACAAATGGAAATGACCTTTCAAATCGGTATCCTGAGATAGTCAGAATCAGAACTAAACAGTTTGTGTAGTGATGGATCAGTTGAATCAGGTGATAAATCATGGTTGTGTTTACTGATGACATTTTTGTGTTTTATAAAAGTAAAAAGGAGCATGAAAGTCATTTAAGGGTTATATTTCAAACCTTAAAATAAAAAAAACTATATGGAAAATTCAGCAAGTGTGAGTTTTGGTTACCACAAATTTCTTTCCTTGGTCACATTATTTCAAAAGATGGCATAACTGTTGATCCTTCTAAAAAAAAGTTGTTGAAGAATGACCAAGACCCACAAATGTAACCGAGATCCGTAGTTCTCTTGGTTTGGAAGGTTACTACCGAAGGTTTGTTGAAAATTTTTCACGGTTATCTAGTCCAATGACTAAGCTAACTCGGAAGGGTGTAAAGTTTATCTGGATAAAAGAATGTGATGATTGTTTTTAGGAGTTGAAAAGAAGATTGGTGAATGCTCCAGTTTTGGAACTTCCTTCCAGGAATGGTGAGTTTGTTATATACAGTGATGCTTCGTTGAAGGGACTTGGCTATATCCTTATGAAGAATGATCAGGTAATTGCTTATGCTTTACGTCAGTTGAAAACTCATGAGGTAAATTACCCTACACATGATTTGGAATTAGCTGCTGTTGTTTTTGCTTTAAAAATTTGGAGGCATCATTTTTATGGAGTAAAGTGTGAAATATATACTGATCACAAAAGTCTAAAGTATATATTCACTCAGAAAGAGTTGAACATGAAACAGAGGAGATGGCTGGAATTAATCAAGGATTATGATTGTACAATTCATTACCATCCAGGAAAAGAAAATAAAGTGGCTGATGCTTTGAGTCGAAAAAGTAATGCTTCATTAATAATGTTGCATTTGGAACGTGATCCTTTGGTTAAGGATTTGATGAAATTTGGCATAGAAGTTGTTGGTGCAGGATGTTATTCTATTTTGTTTTAGGTATCAGTGAAATCTTCTCTATTAGATAGAATCAAGCAAGCACAAAAGCAAGACAGTGAGTTGCAGAAAAAGGTAGAGCTGGTTTAGAAGGGTAAGTTTCCTGCATTCAACATTGATAATGATTGTGTTTTGAGGTTTGGGAAGATATTATGTGTGCCTTGTGATTCACAGTTGAAGTATGAGTTGTTATGTGAGGCTCATAGTTCCCCGTTTTTAGTTCATCCTGGCAGTACTAAGATGTACAGAGATCTGCGGGAGTATTACTAGCGGGATGGAATGAAAAGGGATATTGCTGATTTTACTGTGAAGTGTTTGACTTGTCAGCAGGTTAAAGCAGAGTGGCAGTTACCGAAAGTTATGCTTCATCCTTTACCAGTTCCAGAGTGGAAATGGGAAAATATATCCATGGATTTTTTCGTGGGATTACCGAAGATATCAAGAGGTAATAATGCAATCTCGGTTATTGTTGATCGCTTGACTAAATATGCTCATTTCCTTGCTATACGAGATAATTTTTCCCTAGATCAACTTTCCCATTTGTATCTTAAAGAGATAGTCAGGTTACAATTAGTTCCTCTCTCCATTATATCCGATCATGATCCTAGGTTTACTTCTAACTTTTGGAAAGGCTTTCAGAAGTCGTTGGGTAATGAATTAAATTTTAGTATAGCTTTTCATCTGATATCTGATGGGCAGTCAGAACGAACAATTCAGACCTTGGAGGATATGCTATGATCTTGTTTGATGGATTATAAGGGAATTTGCGACCAACATCTTTCTTTGGTTGAGTTTTCTTATAATAATAATTTTCATTCCAGTATAAAAATGGCACCATTTGAGGCATTATATGGGAAGTGGTGTCGAACTCTAGCATTTTGGGATGAAGTGGGTGAAAGGAAGCTGATGGGACTATAATTGGTAGAAGAGATTATAGAAAAAGTTCAGTTGATTCAGAAATACATGAGAATAGCTCAGAGCAGGCAGAAACGTTATGCGGATAACTGGAGGAAGGATCTATCTTTCGAGGTAGGTGATCATGTTTTTCTCAAGGTTTCTCCATGGAAAAGTGTGATGAGATTTGGTAAGAAAGGAAAGATGAGTCCAAGGTTCATTAGACCATATGAAATTCTAGAGAAAGTTGGATCAGTTACTTACCGAGTGGCTTTACCTCGGAGTTTATCTCAGGTACATAATGTTTTTCATGTTTCGATGTTGAGGAAGTATATGCCAGATCCATCTCATGTTTTGAGTCCAAGGGTAGTTCAGCTGGAGGAGAACCTATCTTATAAAGAACAACCAGTCAAGATTCTTGATCGAAGAGAGAAAGTGTTGCGAAATAATGTAATTCACCAGGTAAAGGTTTTGTGGAAAAACCATATTGTTGAAGAGGCAATGTGGGAATCTGAAAATGCAATGAGGGATAAATACCCCCACTTATTTTGATAAGTGAATAAAATTTCGAGGACGCAATTCCCAAAAGGGGGGAAGGATGTAACATCCCAGGTAAATAATGAATAAAACATTTTCATATTTATTAATATTTTCGAATTAAATATTAATTTTACTTTAAATGGGTTTCTATGTTCGATAGCGTACCTGATACACAAGAAAGAGTTTCTTTGAAATCTTACGTTGGACACTAGTAATAAAATAATATTATTTTAAATGGTAGTTAACACATAGCCGTTGTATTGGAGGGAATGGATAGAAATAACTAAAATATGATTATATATGTTTTTTAATTGTTTTTACTTTTATCTAATAAAAGATAAAGGCTTAAAATATGGAAAGAATTCAATTTTAGGCGTATATGCCCTAGTTTTCACTAAAGGTTCACTTATCGACTTTTGATGGAGAACTATCATTAAATATAGTTTTTTTCACTCTTATAAATTATATTGGACCAAATAAAACTCTTATTTAGAATCGGGACATCAAAATTTACTTTGTGTAAATTTTTGGTATTTTTCCGATAAAGTTCATTTTTTAATGAATAGTGTAAAATGTTGTATTTTAATTCAAAACCTCTTTTTAATATAATTTATTTATATGATTATATTATCTTTTTAATTGGTTTAAAATTGAAATTAGAATATATTTTTACCATTAAATCCAACAGTGGTCATTGGAATTAATTTCACTTTGAAATCAGACTTAAACTAATGTCAATCTTTTAATATTTATTGTTTCATAAAAACATGCTATTTGCTCTGACAACAGGAATTAATTATTAAATTAATTAATGCAAATTATATGTTTTGAATTTTGTAAAATGGACTTCATTTTTGAATTTGGAATATCAAATATAGCTTAGGGTGAAGTTTTGGTATTTTTCTGAAAAACTTCAATTTTTGATTGATAGTGAAACCACTAAGTGGTACTTAAAAAACAGATTTTTTGTTTAAATAAAATTTTACCACCTATGTGTTTTGAATTTCAAAAAATCCGACATAAAAGGTGGTCATTAAGAAGTAAAATGTGGTTCAATGGGATTAAAATAATTTTTTGGTGAATAGTAACTTATTAAGTTTTTAATCGCGATTAGAGGTAATTAATGCAATTTAAGGAAAAAATGATATTATAATAAAATGAAAATACCTAGACACATGTCCTACCCTTATTTGATGTGTCATGGAAGACCAAGAAAATCCATGGGTCAACTTGGGGACCCCATGGAGCCACTTTGGTTGGGAAATGACATAAATAACTTTTTATTTAATGTTAAAATTATAATGACACAAACATGAGTTATTTTACTAAAACAATTTTTACATGGGGTTATACAAGTAAGATTTTTGACTATAAATATTCATTTGAAAGATAAAACTATTTCCTAAATCATTATATTTGTTTTATAATTTTTAGACATTAAATAAATTAAATTATTTATGACACCATGATGATGCAGTGATTACCTCATTATTTAACGATTTAAATAAAATGGAAAGATAATGTAAAATCTAAGACCTACACATGTCAAAAGCCTATTGGTTGGGTGGATTTAGAACCCTTATCACCTTATCCTCGAAAAAAATCAATGTGGGACCATTAAAATCTGAAACGCATTCTATAATAAAGTAATATTTCCTTACTTTCCAAGAGTGCCCCTCCTCTCCTCTTATAAAAGGCCCGCACCTCTACCTCCTTACCCACACTTCCAAAGCCTTTGGCTCGGCCAACCCCTGCCCATTTTGTCTCTCCAATGCCCTCTATTACTCCTTGAAGCCTCACATTGGGCATAATTCTTCCCAAGGAAGCCTTTGAGCTCAAACCAAAGGGAGTTACCCGATTTTAAGGTAATGTATTCACTTGAGTCCTTTTGTTTTATTTTGCTTCTCCAACCCCCTAAACTCTTTTTATTCATTTCTTTTGTAACAAATCCAGTATCTTAAATATACTAGGATGTTTTTATAAGAAGAATTAGAGCTAAACTTACACACATCTACATCTAATGGTTAAAGAACATACTATTTCTGTGGTTGGCGAATTTCTGGCTCGCGAAACGATGATTGTTCAATCTTCTTTTAAAAACCTTTAATGGTGTCCATTAAGATGTAACTATATTTATATATGATATATATTATGTTTATGGTTTCCTTATGCTTCTGTATTTTTCATTTTTGGTATACCTTTATGGTTTCCATTGTGGCTAAACACGATAATTTAATTTTAGGAAGTGCGGACTACCGCCCCCTCAAAGTGATTTGATTCGTTAATGCCATATGTGGGATGTATAAAGGATGGATTAAAGTTATTATATATGATTTTATACTGGAATTATGATATAACTCTATATAATAATCATTTATTTCCATTAAAGTATGATATATAAATGAAAGTAGCGTTCATGCGTACGTACGGCTTACCGTCCCCATGAACGGTGCATTTCATTTCTTATCCCAAAATGTAATGTACTATTATAAGTACATGTATATAATGGATATATATGATGAATGATACATCTAAATGATTAATATAATTCTGGAATTAAAATATACATGCCTCTCATTTAGTTTTAATTCCATTAATATGACAAAGAAATGAAAGTAGCGTTCATGCGTACGTACGGCTTACCGTCTCCCTGAACGGTGCATTTCATCTGTTACCTCTAAATGATTATGTAATATTATAAATACATGTATATGATGGATATATATGATATATATGATATCCAAATCAGGAATGTCATTCTGGATATAAAGAACCTTTGACCACATGAACAACATGTAATTGTAAGAAGTCCACTTTCGACTTAAGAACCAAATATCGACAAAACAAACATTATTAACTTAAATGATTACATAATGTTTATAACATGGAAATAAGTGATATAAAAGGAATAATGAACTTGAAAAAGGTTCTTAAGCAAATAGAAATTAACTCAAGTTTATTATTCAGGATGTTATAGAACGATCGAGCCAAGTCGGACCTGAGGTAAGGGACTTCGTCTCAATCTCCTTTTATTGAGGCATATTTCGTTTTATACAAAACATTCTTTTATACGGTGTATAAACCCATTTTACTTTTACTTTTATACAAAAGTAATCCTTTTCTATGAAGTGTTTTACAAAACAACAAAAAGGAATGTTTCTTTTAACGTACGCGGTGACAACGACCTTTTCCACCGCCGCGAGTATTATTTGGTCTTTGGCTTCCTGAACAAGCCGTAATGTTTTTTAAAATTAAATAAATACCATATAATCTTTTAGGTATTTTGGTATTGAAAATGGTTTTTATAATGGATTTGTTATGTCAATATATTTAAGTGATATATTGTGATCAAGGTGTGGAAATATTTTCTTTCCATTATATTTGTTTTATGTCTTATGATTTTTATAATGGTAATTGGACATTTGATGGGTGGATACGTGATAAACTATATGATGGGTGGTGCCGTGAATACCAGGACGGGTGGTTACGTTATAACCTCCAATGCATTGGGTATGGAAGTAGGCCGTATGGATATTCCATTAAGTATGTATGGAAGTTGTCCGTATGACAATTCCATTAAGTGATATGTGTGGAAGTCGACCGTATGGTAATTCCACTTAAGTATGTTTATGTCCCAAGTTACCTTTATATGTTATGTGTTCTTTATATGGGTTTTATGGTAATCCTTTGGTTACAAAAGGGTAAGTAATGATATTTTATTCAATGAAGAGTTTTTACTACTTCATGAAGGTGAAGTTATTACTTTGATTAAGTATACATGGTTTACTTGATGTTTGAAAAACTAACAGTTTTAATTCCTTGTGTATCCCTTACTGAGCTTTTTATGCTCACCCCATGTTTTTTTGAAATGTTTTTCATAGGAATTAATGTGGAATAGGGTCAAGGATGGGATCAAGGGAAAGTCATGCTATATAAAACATGGAACTAGACAAGTTTCTTTTTAAGAGTTTTTTTATTCTATGGAAACTTAGTAGAAGTGTCTACTTTGTAACCTTTTGAGATGTAACAGTTATGTCCTAATTCTATAAAACTCTAAACCTGAAAGATCCCCAATGTGAATTATTCATTTAATTCAATATTAAGAAATTTTTAAGGTCGGGGCCTTATAGAAACTGTCCCAATTGCATTTCCAACCCAAGGGGCCACATCAGGAAACTCCCTCCTAACTGATTTGTGAAGCCTCCTCCCCAGACCTGGGGACCTCCTGCTCGAAACAGCACCATAACACTTATCAACCAAATGCCCCATTTTATCGCAGGTTATACAGTAATCAATCCAAGATTCATAAACCACATCTTGCTTCCATCTGAATTCCTTACCCATCGAAATCCATACCCACTCCACCGAAGGTCTCGAGATATCCACTTTAACACAAAACCGAGGACTGATAGGGTGACTCATCGTGGATGTTTGGACATCAGAACACAAACAACGCCCGACCAGATTCCCCAACATGTGTATAATCCCAGGGTTTTGGAAAGGTAAAGGTAAAAGAGGTAAACTTACCCAAACCAAGATAGAGGAGGGGTCACGATTAATACAGAGATCAAAATTCCACCGGAAGAGAAGAAACTTACAACCATTACATCGTCTAGGTGCATTGGACAATGCTCGTATCAAGTTTTAATCCGAGGAAAAACGGATCATCAAGTGGTGACCATCGAGAATCCCGACGACCGCTTGATCTTGCAGATACCATTTCCCTAAAACAAACCGATCAAAATCATCAACAAATGGCCTAAGAGAATTGAATCTTTCAAACAGGGTCAGGTCAAGATTCAATTCTCGTAGGCCATCTGTTGATGATTTTGATCATTTTGTTTTTGGGAAATTGGATCTGCAAGATTGAGTAGTCATCGGTCTTATGGATGGTCTCTACTTAATGATCCGTTTTACCTTAGATAAAGACCTGATACAAGCATTTTTTCAATGCACCCAGATGATGTAATGGTTGTAAGTTTCTTCTCTTTCGGTGGAATTTTGATCTCTGTATGAATCGTGACCCCTCCTACATCTCGGTTTGGTTAATATTTTACTGAAACTCTAGTCATTACATCATACACCAGGGAATGGTTTAGTGGATATGGATGAAGATATGCTTACATCCTTACTTGATTGTGTATTTTAAAAGGGTAGATTTATCTTGTTAAAAAATTCCCCTTTTCCATGAATATCATAACCCTCTTCAATAGTGATATCTATAGGGATTTTTTTTCCAAAATAAAACATCAAATATAACTAAACTTTATTAGTGTAGATCTTATATCAAATTAAAATAGTTTTAATTTGATATTGAATAATTTGAATATTCTATCTCATTTGTTAATAAATATTGGAACTCATCAATTTATGGTGTCCAAATTCACCCACCCATGTTGGAGTTCTTCACCTCAACCCCTAAAAATACACTTATTGTTCCATTTGATTGAAAGAATAGAAATTATTTCTATATGATAACTATAGTAGGGTAAGGTGACAATCCTTTCCACCATTAAAATCCATTGAAAAAGTTCATAGAAGATACACTAAAATTTGAATAGTACATTCAAATTTACCGTCAATCTAAGGGTGATTTATAGTGATAATGTTCTTCTTTATATAAAATGATTATTGAAACATCCTCCAAAACATTTAGGTATACCTTAAATCTTGACTAGATACAATTGAGAGTGGTACCCCATGTATTATTACCATTACCTTTATATATTTCATGTAATGTTGATCAAGTGAAAAATATTCTCTATTAACAATGAAATGTACTTCCTTTTTAAGGTGATAAACTATAATCCAAATAGAATTATAACCTTTTCAAGTCTTTGGAAGTATACTATGAAATCTATGGCGATGTTATCCAATTTCCATACAATTATATATAATCATTTCATTATTCCATTATATGTTTTTCATTTCAGATTATCTTTTTAACATACCAAGAATTGATATATATATATATATATTAAAATCAACCTCTTTATATTTACTCATGAAAAATGATTCTTTAGGTCTCTATACATATTTTTTCTTCTAAGATGTATAGTTATTGATGTGTTATGTGAATCATCGAACATCACCTTTAATTTTGGTATTAAAAGAACACTTATTCATTTCCCTAAATATTGTAATTACATAATTATCAATTTTGGACTCCAAAATGTTCCCAACCCTATTTTGTTACTCTATTTCCTCTTTATACACCTCTTTGAACATAACATTATTGGATGGTTGAGAAGTTATATTGGGATTAGGATCTTACCTATTTTCTCCTGATTTCATGGTCCATCATTTTAAAATACACGACTAATGTATCTCATTTATAACACCCTAAATTCAAGATGAAGGTTATTTTAAAAAATTGGAACAAAATATAAGTGATTATATATAGAAGGATAAAATAGTTTAGTAGTTTTGGGAGAATAAAAACATAAATGACTCCCACATTACATCTGAAAAAATAAAATAAAACATAAAAATTATTATGATAAGATTAATATTTATTCATGTAAATTCCTGAATTCATTAATATATCCCAACATAGTATCCTAAGGAGGTTAAAACATAATAAATGGTGATCTTATATGCATAGTAAGGAAAAGAATACAAGATAATCTATCATAAAATAAGTAATGAATGAATAATAATGTAGATAGTAGTAATAATAAAGTATGTCATATAGATAATATAATTAAAAGAAAACTAAATCCATGGATGTAATAGAAATATTAATATCATATAGATAGTAATAACTAATTTTATAATGACAGAATGCATAATATAGCACCTCATAATCTTAATATCAAAGACTTATGCCAAGACATCATACGTAAATAGGTAATCCATTTTCCAAATAGCCAAACTAGTTTTCCTCATTATACCTACTAATGCATCTAGGGGCATTAAAGGGCCACACCCATTACACACTATGTCCAATTAATTCATCATATGAAAAGGTCTAAATAGAAATTCAATACATAAAAAATATAAGATTTCATATTGAAAAAATATTATAATAAATATTGATATTTTCTCACATAACTAAATATAACATGTTTATAATACAACCATAGTAATATGTATTATGATATAAATAGATTATATTTCCATTAAAGAATAAGAATCACCAAATAATATTGTAAGAAAAGAAAATACTTAAAAATATTGCTGGAATATTTTTGGATAAAAATTTCCTTTTAATTTTAAATGCACATAAATTAAAATCTAATAATTTACAGAATATTATGAAAAATATTTTTTTTAAAATAACAATAAAAAGTTTATATTAATATTCATACTAATGATTAGTCATGATGGTGGTAAAATCCATTCGTATAGTGTATATTAAAATAATGATTCCATTCACATATTTGGGAAAAAGTTCCTCACTTTGAAAATGAAAAGATGAATCATTTAAAAAAATGAAAATGAATATTAATCATGAGTAAATTATTTTCAATCAATCATTATTATATATTAAAAATATTTTATAAAATTTTCTTTAGAAAATATGGACATGGATGAAAATTATTAACAAAAGAATAGAAAATAATTTCATTTTTTATAAAAAAAATCATTTTTTATTTTTAAAACCCAGAGAGGGTAAAAATGAAACTAATATTTTATATCAAAAAAAGGAGAAGAAAATTTATGGGGTTTAAGAGAGTAATATCATATAATTCCTCCAATGGAAAATTAAATAAAAACAATCACAATTAAGAAAAAAATTGAGAAATAAACACTTGAGTCATGTGCTACACAGTTCATATATTATTTTAACCACATTTATAATAAATTTAAACTTATTATAACATAATAAAAGAACCATATAAATTTTTACATTATCATATATTATGAAATTTTAACAATTCAATATATTCTTATTAAAAATTCCTTATTAAAATTTATTTATTCGAGTGTCAATATGTTTGTTTTTAATATAAGTTTGGGTTTGGAATTTTTGGTTCTTATATCTTGATTATAGTTCCATCATATATTGATATTTAATCATTAAATAATTATCATTTATATTCATTTATAAAATATTTGGAATCATTCTTAAAAGGTGGGCATGAGAAACGAGACCCATTGCTACATGGAGGTTGTAGTCCACATGTATGCACGAGGGATGTTATCATATATTTAGTTGTGCAAGGGTAAGAAAGTTGATGATACATTAAATTAATATAATACCAATTATTTCATAAGTATAATATATTTCCATTAGTTTTATAATTATTACCATCCCTATGAGGTGATAATGGAAAACAAATTACATCAGTTCGTGAGTTGGTAGTTTTCCATACACACGAGTGACAATTTGTTTCCAATTTGATGGAGAGGGAGTTGGATAAATATTATTTCATAAATATAATAACACATATGTATATTTTATATAGTTATTTTTTTAAATTTTAATGGTTAATAAATTATTTAATTTTATAAAAGAAGTGGAAAATGATTGTGTTCAGTTAAGATGCTTACGTCTTCTTTAAAAGTGTTACTTTAAATATTCTATTAAGAATTATAGGGATGGTATTTTGTTAGAACTTCCCATATAGATAATGTATAAGGATTATTGGGAGTGATTTTTAAGGATCTTTTCTATCTATATGTCTTAATATTTTTGAAGAAGTTAGGGGAGGATTTCCCCTTCTATATGTGAGGTGGTTGTCCCGTTGAATTTTGTCAATGTTTTAAAATATTATTAAGTCATTTTCTAAGAAAATTGTGTAAAAATTGGAAATATTTATGATGGGAGATAACATTGGGTAGAAATAAGTTCATATAAATGGATTTAGAGTAGTTGTTTGGATAATTTAGGCTGTATCACATCACTTTGACCCTTTCTAAAATCGTTTAACATTAAACATGTTAACAAATATTTACCATTTTACTATTCATAATGAAAGAATTTAATGTGACCTCATAAAATATATTATAAATTCCAATTAAAAATATATAAATTTTATTTTATTAAATTTCATTCTTATAAGTGGTATAAGTGAATTTTAAAATAAACCCACAAAAAGTCATGAACAATGGTTTTTCTAGAAAATAGATTTTTAAAGCATAATATTATATTAAATTAGCTCCATGAACATTAGTTATAAATATATGAATTTAAATTTATATATATAGATATATAATCTATAAATTTTATTTAAATCATTCAATATTAGAGATTATTTTATTTAAATAAAATTGAAAAATTTATTCAATTAAAAACAAATTTCTGAAAAGTATCCATTTTCATGTCCGAGTGAGCTTGTTTTTAATTATATAAAAATTTTAATCAATTAAGTGTTAATTATTCATGGTATAATACATTATTATAGGTAAAATATTTATTATTTAAATACAAAATTTTCAATAATTCATAAAATATTTTTTCTAGGGAAAATTTCAAAAATTCATTGAAGGATTATTTTGAAAATGTAAGTTAAAAATCAATATTCATTCTATAAAATTATATTTTTTATTAGATGATAAATTATAATGTTTATTGTATTATAGTTTCATGAAATTAAAATGTTCTCTTTCTATAATTGAGCCTCAAGTTTTATATTCTTTTTGGCTTAAAATATTTCATCATAAAAGTTTTTATGGATATTAATTTCTAAAAAAACTATAGTTGATCATCTTAATAACTTACCTAGGTTCCCATGTTGCTTCATATATTTTATAATTTCTTCAAATTACCTTTACTAGTCAATCTGTATAATTATAAAACACTTTTTCTCTAGTTTTAGTAATATGGATAGTCACTTCATTTTAATATGGATCAGGTTATAATTAGATTTCTTCATAGGTGAGAACATATATTGGGGTTGTTTTATACTTCCTTAACATTTAGATATGGATGATAACATTTTAATTAGAAATAATTGTTGGAATTTAAAAATGGTATTCTAAAACTAGAATTAATTCTAGAATATCTAAAATATTTATGTATATAGGGATCATTTTTTCTTCCTTATCGAAACTTATAACTCATTTAAAAGTGATAATTTCAAGAAAACATGATATTCGACATGAAATTAAAAATATATATATTTTTTATCAACATATTTCCTTTGACTAATTTGAATTGTGTTAATATGGGCATGTACATTCTTTACCCACTCTACTGACTCCTAATTTTGTTTCTGTATATGCTTCCTTTCTCAAACTATGTCACAAAAAGTTGGTGTATAACATATATTTTCATATAAAGATTCATTATATATAATTTGAAAACATTAATGCAAGTTATTATTATAGGGAAATAATAGAAAAGGTAAATATTGATCCTACACACCTTTAAATTCACGTAATAGAGACCTTAATGTGCTTTTAATTATAGAATAGTACTTTAGGACTTTCCATCAGTTTGAGGGTGATCAGTGGTGCTCAAATGAATATTGATATCATGATCATTATAATGAAATTTCCATTATTTATATGAAAATCACAGATCAAAATATGATACAATAGAAATATGAGCATAAAAAATTCATAAAAAAACCATTAATACAGATTTATGTGAGACACTAAATATGTAAATTTTCTCTTATAGAGAAGAAATATACTAATTTGGTAAAGTGATAAAAAATGACACATATGGAATCATTATTTCTAGGCATAATTAATAATCCAGTAAAAAACATCATAGGTTTATCATCCCACTTCCATATAGGAATAAGTAATGGTTGTATAAATCTTATAGGATAAGTTTTTTTAACCTTTACCTATTGAAAAAACAAGCATATTGATATATAATCATCAATTTCATGATTCATATTATCTGTACAATAATTTTTCTTCAAATCACTATACATGTGAGTGAAACAATGGTGTATAGAAAAATTTAATCAATGAAAATTATATAATAATTCCGTTTTCAGATCAAGTATTGATGGAACACATACCATTTCCCAAATTTTTGAACACTATATTCATAAATAAAATCTATCAATTTCCAATCATTTACATCTTTAATTGTCTTTTTAAAATTCACATCATTATATATGGAAATTTTCAACTTTTCAAATAAATATGGTTTAGAAGTAATTTATAAAAATATTGAGATTTACCCCACCCTAACAATTCCTATATACATATTTACTAAATGATTGAACATAGGATCCTTTCTAATCATCATTTTATTAAAGACTTCCTGATTGTTCCTACTCAATGCTTCCACTAACTTATTTTCCTTCGAAGGGTGTTAGTGTATTTTGAAATAATAATCCTTGAGTAGCTCAAGAAATCTCAATAAACTAATTTTTAGATCATTATGTGAAAATATATATTTCATACTCTAATGTTATTTTTATATCTAACATCTTTCACTATATAGGTAATGTTTCCATATCATTAAATATATAATTATGAATAAAAACTAAATATCATGTATTGGCTAGTTCTGTTCATAATTCTAAAACTTCCTTGATATATAAGGAATAATTTTATCCTTCCTCATAAAGGAAAATAGGATTATATTTATTATACATCACTATATATCATGAACAAATACCTTCAGTATGGTAAAATCATTATCTATTCTTTGACCGATGATCCTTTTTAATTATCGATAACATTAATTTCATTATTTTTACCATATAAAAATAACCCATTTATGTAACATATTTCACAATGGGTTATCTAAATGAGAATATTTTTGAAAAATCATCGATAGTAACCTAATAATCCAATGAAACGACATACCTCAAGTATGTTCATTAGTATAGGTCATTATTTTACTACACTCGCCTTATTCTAAATAAAGTGAGATTCTATCCTTAGTGACAATATGGAATAGAAATAAAAATTTATTATTAAATAATTTTAAATTTTTAAATTTTCATATTATTAATTTTCTTTAGGATTCAAAAGAATGATTCAAAAATGACTCTTATTATAATAATATCATTTTGATTATATCAATATATCATCAATGAATACTAAAAAAATTATTTAGATTGTCCTAGATTACTATGTTAATCAATTCCTTAAAAATATAGGTCTTATTAATCAATATAAAGAGAATTAATACAAATTAATAATGTTTATACCTTATACAAATTTTTTTCTTTGGAATATCCTCTTTATTAACTTGAAGTTGAAGATACCTAGAAAAATATTAATCATTTATAAATATTTATCTCCTTGATATTGATCAAATAAGTCATAAATTTGGATTAGGGGATAAATTTTGATTATATTAATGACATTTAATTCCATATTATTGATGAAAAAACTCATAGAAACATAATTTTTTTTAAAATGAACATGGGACCCCCTTATGAAATAGTAAGGTATTCAAATCCATTATCACACAAATCTTCTAGTAGTTTCAATAGTTACACTAATCCTACAAAAGTAATCCCACCTGGAGTCTTGGATATTGGTTTTCATTAATGTTTTGATAAATATAAAATTAACATTATTCTCAAGTGGGTTTCTATGTGGTTTTATAGGAAACACATCAATATATTCCTTCAAAATTGACACATCCTCTATTATAGGGATTCCTTTTCATTTTGTCAGTTTTGTATGCCATTATACTACATTAATTTTATTAAGGAGAGCTACTCAATGTGGATATGGATATGATTTAAATGAAATTTTCACCCTTGTAATGACGTGATATTACATATCACTATCACAAATCATAATATATTTCCCTCAATAACAAATTTTCATATTATGATACGAAGAGAATCTATGCCATTGATTATTTAAAAGTTAACAATATGTATAATGTTAAAGTTTCAAAATAGAGAAACTCTATGTGTCATCATGGGAACTAACTAACTTATACTAGTTATAGTAATATTTCAACTAGGAGTCTTTATTTTCAATTCCATTATTAAGGTGATAGGGAAATATTTAATTTTTATAGAAAACATGTAGGATATAAAAGAGTATGATGATACATAATCAAATAAAGAATTATCTAAATTTGAGGCCATGATCAAAGTATTTGCTACACCATGTTTATGAACTTTGACCTCAAGTGTAGTGATCACATAATCATTTAATTTCTAACTTGACATTTTTTGGGGCTTATTTACATGATGCATGGGACACTCATTCACCATGTGACCCATATCTTTAAAATTTTAATTTTGAAAATTGGAAGCTTATTTATTTCCCATTAAATCATGATATTGGTGGACATTCTCTCTAAACTTGAAGAAAACTACAATTCCTAGAAAGAACATTCCATGCAGTTTCTTTTAATATTTCTTACATATTGGAAATTAAACCCTTTTATTCTTCCCTTTTGTCATATTTTCTCTTCTAGAGTGCTCAATCACCCTCTTCATCTCTTTATCTCCAATGAAGTTATAATACATGGAGAATTATTTCCTTATCTTGATAGAAAATGGTACTATATCCTCATATGATGATAAAGTTGGGAAGAATAGTTCAATTTAAAGTATTATATTTATCCCATCAAAGAAATGGTAAATATTACTCTTTAGATTACAAACATATTCTGTAGTATTCCTTTCCAATATCGTAAAGTTAGATTCATAAATAGAAACACTTTCCTCTTCCAGAAATCTTAGATTCATGAATTGTGTCTTTATATCTACTAATTGTTCATGAGGAAAATATATTTCAATTAAATGTAATTCAAAACCCTTAAACTCCATTATCTCTATTTTCTCCTAATACTTAGTTTTTTGAATAAATGACTACCATTGATCCACATCTACCATGAGATGATAAATGACCTTTACAACCTTCTACCTTTTATTACATCCCAATTGGAGAAATATCAACTCTAGGGAACTTATATATTTAATAGCTACTAAGGTACTTCTAGATATATTGACATAAGGATACTATTTTTACATAAAATGGTCTAACACTATCACACCACATTGCAAACCAGTATGGTTTTGAACACTAGAAAGGTTATTAGTCATAACATGAATTATCTTTCCAAATATAGTTATATTTTTTTGTTCCAGCTGCATGTCTTAATTTAACTTTAATGTATTTTCTTTGAGGTAAATCCAAATATAGGTTATGGGAATTGATATGAATTCTATTTCATCCTCGTGGAACTATTTCTAAAAAATATCATACAAAATATTATATTATAACACAATGAATCATAATGTACAATTCAGAAACTAGTGAAATAATATATATAACATGAAACTTTATACATAACTAGTAACATAATTATAAGATTAGTTTCATTGTAAATATCTCCAAGAATATCCTCCCATGTTTCAAAATTGGTGTGTAGTAAGGTCTCATTCACTATGCAATAGAATGACGGTTGAGATATAATTAGACAACTCTTCTTTAGGGCTACTACACATAGATGAATTTATGCTTAAAACATGTCCAGTTGTAATATATACATAGGGATGTATTATCATAGAGTCTTAAATTTACTAAAACATTATGATTTTATACTAAACATAGCCTTATCCTTAGAGTTTTTCATCGAGTTATGTCCTATTTCATATGTTTTCCTAAATCTAGTTCCCAAGGTTTATACTAAAATTCCTTTGATTCCAACTATAAAACTGTAACTCCTATAATATGGATATGATGATTATTTTACTAAATTGAAACAAAATATAAGGTATAAAATCTATAAGTATTGAATATTTTAGTAGTCTTTTATGACTAAATACACATATGATTCTCACATTACATCTGATAACATGAAATAGAATATAAAAATTCTTGTTATAAATATATTATTTCATAAATTAAATCCATGAATTCATTTATTGATACAATCTTGGTATCCTCGGTAAGGGATAACATATTAAAGGGTGAATTCATATTCTTAGTAAGGGGAAGAATACAAAATAATATATAAAAAAATCATGAATAATATAGAAGAGATAAATAATAATAAAATATTCCATATAACTAATATCCTAAAATGGAACAAAATCCTTAGATCAGATAGAAGCATAAATAATCACATGTTAACTAATAATAAATTTCATTATTATATAATTCATAATACCATACATCATAATCTTATCAGTAAGAACTTGTTCCATAAAATCATATATAAATAGGTAAGATATATTCTAGATAAAAAACAAGTTTATATTAGTATACCCACCGATTCATTGATGAGATATAACTAGACTCTCATTTCACTTACTATATCTATTTCATTCATCATTAGAAAAGCGGTGAACATCAATTCAATATTAATCAATATAGAAATTAATAATTAAAAACTAGCTTACAAAGAACTAATATTTTCCATATTAATTAAATATAACATGCTATTAATCCTTCAAAAGTAATATGTTTGATGTTATCAATTGATTTTATCTACATTAAATTATTTTATTCCCTAAAAAACATTGAAATAGATGAAAAAATATTCAATAATTATTGGAATATTTATTGGGGAAAACACTATTTTCATTTTAAAATCACTTATATTAAAATATAATAATGTACATAATGTTTGAATTTTTTTTCTAGAAAGGGACATCTAAAATTCTATAGTAAATTTAAAAGCGAGTGCATTCATGATCATGGAATAATCTATTAGTGCATTGTATGTTAAAATAAATATTACATTCACACATTTAGTAAAAAGTTCCTCATTCATAAAATGACAAGAATATTAATTTTAAACAATTTTAGAAAAAGTAAAACATGGGTAAAAGCTAATTTTATCAATCATTATAAAATAATAAAAACATTATTGAAAACATTTTAAGGAAAATATTGTCCTGGAATAAAAATAAACCTTATCAAATAGAAAGAAAAGTTTATTTTTCTTAAAAATGTTTAATTGGGTTTTTTGAGTTCTAATGATTGAAAAAATCGAAATTATACTTTAATGACCTAGAAATAAATATATGGGAATAAAATTTATGGGGTTTAGAATATAAATATCATTTAATTTCTCTATAATAAACCTAATCAAAGGAAATACCAATTAATTATGGGACTTCCATATAAACACTTACCAGATTTTATACTTGTTTCGTATATTCTTTTAACCTATTGTTTGATAAAATTAAATTTATTATAATTATATAACATAACCATATACATAATTATAATATAATTTTTATCTAATTATATCATTTAAACATCCTATTATTAATAATTTCATATTAGAATCATTCTATACAAGTATCAATTGTTTCTTTTTTCATGTATATTTCAGTTTGGTACTTTCTGTAATTTCTTCTAACTCGTGGGCCCATAATCTCCAAAATGTTAATAATGAAATAGGAATGATATATATTCATTATATAAATATTTATAATCATTATTTTATTTTTTATATGAAAAATTAATCATATTTTTTTATGGAGGTGGTTGTCTACACATACAGACATGCGACATAATAATTTTTTTGATAGGTGGACCACTTGTATTTTTTCAAATAATTAAAATATTATTAATTAAATTTAACTAAAAATTTTATCCAAATTTATTCAATTTTGTGTTTAGATATTTTTGTTTTAAATCACTTCATATAATATGACTTAGAAAACTTTAAGTCCTTTTTAATCCATATCAATGTAGTTTAAGCCCCTGCTTAACCTGTATTTACCTTAACTCTCGTGGTCTTTTTTTACCGTTTGTTATTCATAACAACCAAAAATGAATATGAAAAAACTAAATTTTTTTACAAGCTTATTACATATATAGAGACCTTGTTTTATCATAATTGAATTCCTATATGTGGAAGAAAATAATTTAAAGAAAATCATGCAAAATATGTTTATTTTTTTCTAGAAAATGATTTTTTAAAGCATAAAATGATATCACATTAAATCTAATACTACTAATTATCATTATATAAATTTAAATTCAAATATATAAATATAAAATCTATAAGTTTAAATTTAATCATTCAATATTAGATATTATTTTAAATAATTAAAATGGAAAAACATTATGAGCATAAAATAATCTTATGAAAAATACCACTTTTTACCTCCAAATGGTATTATTTTATTTATATAAAATATTTAATCAATAAATTATTAATTATAAATATTATAAAATATTATTATAAATAAAAATAGGAATAACTAAACAATAAATTTTCAATTATTCATAAAATATTATTTTTAGGTAAAATTTTAAAAATTCATTCTTGGATTATTTTCACATAGCAACTTCAAAATAAAATATACATCTAATAAAATTATAATTTTTTCTCCATGAAATAATAAAATATAAATTATATTATATTTTAATGAAAATAATTTTTTCACTTGCAATAATTGAAGCTTGGGTGTTACATCATTCAATGTTCATCATATATAAGGTATCATGGTCCTTCCTGCTCAAAGAATCACCAACATTATATGGTATTTTATAAAGATAATGTAGTGAGTAGTAAGAATAATTTATCAATTAAAACCATCCCATTTGGAACATGTTCATATCCTTCTATGATAATATGTAATTTTATCTCTTATGAGTGGCCTACATTTCACAACTTTCACTATGAAGATAATTCCTCTAAATATTCAATGAAAATATTACTTCCTCTAGCTCCAAAACATAGATCAATTAATTTTTCTCAAGAAAATTAAATTCATATGAGGCATAAATACCACCGTAAAATTTTCATGAGGAAATATCACAATACCTTCTCTTATACATCACTATATGTAAAAAATCCTTCTCCATTATAGGAAAATGTTAGTATAGGTACAATGAACAACATTTTCTTAAGAAAAATGAAATTTTATTTACAATAATATATTTTGGAGAACTTGAATAAATTATTACTTAACATGGTTAGTGGATTTTGGAGTCAACAGAAATTTCCCACCAATAATTGATAGTATCAAAACCTTTTAAGGAAAACAATGGCTCTATATTATAGTGTTTGGTGTTGGACATTATCCAATAACCATTAAAATTGAAGGATACACATATATAACATCTCTTACGATTTCATCACCCAAGAATGATACTTTCTAATATCATAAGTAACAACTTGTAAATTTTACATACAATTTATTCTTTCTGAATCCTAGTAGAAAAAACCTCAAATTATCATCATGAACCTTCATGATTTTTTAATATATGAAAATATCATATATATAAAGGCTAAGATATATTGATGAACGTAATATCCTATTAATTTATTCATCAAATCTATGAATACAATGGGGACAATTTTTTTCTTTGGAGGGAATCACTATGAATTCATAGTTATCATATCTCATATAAAAGTATTTATTGGGTATTTATTTTCTTTTAACCCATAATTTATGATATCTAGAGCATAAGAAAAAACTAAGAATGTATTGAGCCCCTACCAGCTGATCAGAAAATTCATCCACATGGGGTAGTGGATAGTTATTATTGATCATTTTTTATTAAGTTCATGATAATAAATGAAGATATGCATTGATCCATATTTATTCATAATAATGATGATTGATTCAAACATTGGTGATGATCTTGGGTGTATAAAACCCTTTTACAAATTTAATATAGTACCTTATTAAATTCCTATAATTCAATTGGGGTAATTATATAAAGTGTTTTGGATATTGTCAAAGAACCAACTATGATCTATATAGACAATAAAACTATTGGATATTGGGTATGAATATAAAAATCTTCATATCTTTAATATCTTGGTTTTATTAATCTATTTGAGAAAAATATCCCCCATGATTGAGTATTAAGATCAATATAATGGATGTAATATCTGTAGGGGTTAATGTCAAACCATAAATTCATAAAAATTTATATGATTATTTGGTATATAAAATGTCACATCCCAATATAGATAATTAATAATTGTTCGATGTATAGAGATCCAATATATTTCTAAAATAAGATCATGTTCTATTAAAGGAAGAATAATTATTTTTTAAGGAAGCATATTCCTATAAGAATCTATCAGAGATGAGTTATAACCTTGGGATAAATCATCTTAATTATTGTGTTTTTATTAAAAAATCAATAACCATCCATTAAATTATTGATTTCATACTCCTATAAAAAATCTCAGATATTGAGTAGATAAATCTGGAATCAAATAAGAAATTTGAAGTTATATAGTGGATGATGAGTGTACCTTTCACCACTTTATTTTCATGACCGACATAAGAATTTGTGATTATATAAGATTTCAATTTATTTATTGGATTCAGAGGTTTTTCTTGAATATTTTCGTCATTAACACTAGGATATGTGCAATGGTCGGTATAATGTCCTCACTCCTTATAACTGAAGAATTAGTGTGTGGGTGGTGTATTAGGATGATATTTATTTTTTCCTATTTAATTTTTTATCCTACTAATATCCATATGTATTTAATTTTATTAGAGTAATATCTTCCACACTCACAAAATTTACATATCCCTTTAAGGAAATTTCTTTAATGATTGTTCCAAAATTTTCAACACCTGACAAGACACATTTTTTATTCCGTATGGGTTTTTACTATTAGAGTTTTCTAGAAATTCAAATTTCCTCAAATTCTCCCTGAAAGCATGATAATAATTTGAGTATCTAATTGACATTAATACCTTGAGAGAACATAAGACAATTTCTTTAAAGCTACACAAGTCTATTATAAATAATTCTTTTTAAATATTTGGTTTTAATACATTAATGAAATGTTTGATTTTTCATTATGGTCAATTATAAAACCATATGTATTCCATGTAAATATTTTTTAGTATTATTTATAGGTTATAATGGATTAATTATTCTCTTTTTTAACTATAAGAATTTCTTACCCATTTTAGTGTGAAGAGTTTGGTGAAATTATTTATTGAAAAATACGTTCTTTAACTCCTTTCATTTAATAGATTCAATTTCTTCCTGTTTCCCAATATTATTAATGATATTCCACCATATATAAACCTAAAAATACAAATAAAAAATATTAAAACAAACATTTTAATGTTCTTAGTGCTGTATAATACGTAATGACTTTTCTATTCATTTGATATTTTTCTTTCCAATAATTTGGAAAAAAACAAAGAAAAGGAGTTTGGAATAATCACATGAATGAATGAATTTTGGTCTATTCCTTTCATAAAATTTCAATTATTTAAACATGATATGTGATATTTTTCATATCATGAGAGAGTTGGGTGATCATCGACCTGTGGTTAACTCATTCCAGCTCCCATCCAAATTTGGTTTCTCATTAGAAAAAATATTAAATTATTTATCACACTCCATGATAACTTGATTTCTCTTAGTTCTAACCATTTACTAAAATAAAAAAGTTTATTTTGAATATAATACAATAATAATTTGAGTAAAATATCATAAGATAAAGAAAATTGGAATAAAGATATCTTACACTATGACACCACCGCTTCAACCAATGACATTTTAGGTTCATACTCTAACACTATTGGTTAATCACAGGAGGTTTAATTTCAATTCTATGATTTCTAAAATAATAATCCTATGAAAATAAATGACACTAACTTTTATAGAAACTAAGGTGAATTAATCTTAACAAATATAAATAGTGTATCATTTACAATGAAAATTAAATATATATCATAATAAATTACACCCCAAAACACAAAGGATTAGTGAATTTGAATACTATATACATAATAATCTTGTTATACTAAATTTTCCACATCTTACAAAAATATTCATCTAACATGATAAACTTTTAGAAACATCATACATAATACTATTCTTCATAATATGGGGAATGAAAACATAAAAACTAATGAGCTCATATGATCCGTAATGGTAAACCTAATATATATCAATTGAAGTTTATAAGTGAGTATAAGTTATTCATTAGTGCGTGGAAAACCAATCCAGGTACATAGGAATAATATAAGATATTAATTCCCAATAAAATATAGATAATAAATTATGATTCATAGAATATTTTTTGGGAATAACTTGAGAAATGATTGTATAAAATATGAAACATGAGTCAATAATCTGGTTCCATAAAAAATAACATAGGAATAAAAATTTATAACATAAATAAGAATATGAAATACTTTCATATTTATGGGATCACTACCATGACCACTATCATATAATTATAGTACTCCAATAGTGGTTCCCTTCCACCCTCTATTTCCGTAAATGTAGTGGACAAAGTTTTAAAGTGGATTTGGTTTACTCCTCAGTCAAATATATATTATTTTGTGAGATAAAAATCTTTAAATAATAAATTTTATGGATATTTAATTCATATCCGATTTGATAAATAGTGAAAAAACATACATATTATTTCCACATGAACATAAAAACATTAATAAAACCATCAGAGCTTAATTACTACGTAGAAGAAAAATGGTTTCATGAAAAATTTCAACAAACATGATCGTAACCCATTTGGGGAAATAAGGTGGATGGTATCATTAGATATTATCCAAAATGTATTATAGGAAACATTAAAGGTTTTTCATATATTAAAAACAATATAATATTATTATTAAATTACTTTGAAAATAAAATAAATACCCTTTCATGTTTTTAATAATGTTTATTTCAAATAAAAAATCCCCAAATATTGATAATTGAAATAACATTAGAAAACAAAGACGAACTGTAGAGGAAGATAATTAAATAAAAACAAATAATATAACAATAAAAGACATTCATATAGAGAATGTTAAAAAATAATATTCTATTAAAACTTATATGAATAATTTCAAACCAATAGAAAATGATAGGTTAAAAAATATTAAAAAGATTGAATTCAAACTTGAGTAAATAAAGTCTAGGGTAATAAAAAACTAACATAAAAATAATATAAGTAGAGATATAAAAAATCCAAAAAAAAAACAAAATAAATAATTTAGACATAGAGGACAATGATTCGAGACTGAAAAGAAGTGATATTGATGACTTCACTTACAAGAAACCTTTCAATTCAATTGTGAACCAAAGGAAGGTAAAATTTTAAAATTACATATAACCCCAATGAATAACCAAATATTAAAAGGTATGGATCTTTAGAGGTAAAAACATATAGTTCCCCATATGAAAGTTCAAAAATAAATAATATCAATTTCAAAATAATATATGTAAAGAAACTCTTGTCATAACTCATGACATCCACAAAACATGCTTCAACCTCTAGTATAATAATCGTAATGATATTAATGATTTTTAAAAAATAATTATTCAAATATATTACATTTTTTATTCAGAAAATATAGTCATTCAGTACACAGATATATTTTTGGTATAGTTTATTTTCATAATCAGATGTTTTTGATTTTCATTATTTTGTACAAGTTTCTTTATAGTGATTGATCCTTGTTGTTTAATAATAATTTCATCATTAATAGATTATTAAATATGTTGGAATCAATATTTTAAAATTATATATTCATTCTATTTTTTGTTTTGTGGAAGTTATAGGTATGATTATATATAATAGAATCTATAATGAATAGTTTTTAACTATTTTTTCGATAAAAACATTATAAATAATAATGTTCATTAGTTTTTACATCATCCATGTAAAATAATATTTATGAAAAATATTAATTTTTAATTTCATATTTTAACATCATTAATTTATTGATATATATTCATGGTTAAATTTATTATGTTGGTATAACATATATCATGTAGGTTGTTGAACTAACAAAAACAAGAGCATGTTATACAAGTGAATAGGTAAAAGATTAGATTTATGTAATATTGTTATTTTTGAAATAGAATAATAATGATGTTAATATTACATAATTTAAGTGTATAATAATATTTATAATGAGTGTCCATGATATGTTAAGTGAAAATTTTAGTGAAGATAATTGATACATACTTGATGAATTTACTCTATCTCAACATGGGTTCTATTATATAGAATGGTTCAATCATACTTATTATTGATATAAGAATTTCAAAAATGTATTGGAATATAAGAGAGGAAAAAACAGGATGGGATTAAGGAGTTATTGAAAGGACAAGAGCGGTATGGATGGGGTGGAAGAGATATCATTTTATAAGTAAAAATGACCAACATTTCCTTTTAAACTTACAGTAGGTTCAGGGTAAAGAGAGAATCACATGGGAGTTAGGTGAGTTAGGAAATGGAATATTGATGAGTCATGTAGGATTTAATTTCAAACCAAAAGAGTAAATTATTTAATGTCTAAAAATCATGTTAATTTCAAAACAATTTATCTATGATTATTTACTTATTTTTACACCCTTTTACCATTGTTAATTATTTACCATTATAATTATTCTTTTACAAAAACAAAATAAAGCACCTATTACCCAATTTTTATGTATTGATAACATATTATAACTCCATTTAATTTAATTTCATTTTTAAATATGTGAAATTTAACATCTCATTTAAAACATAATTAATATAGAAAAACGATTTTAATTTAAAAAAACTTTTTAAACATTAGGTGTTCTTAACCATATTTCATATAAATTTATAATTACATTACCATCATCCAATTTTTTATATTGAAAAATTACATTAGATTCAATATTTAAAAGTGATCAGTTTAATCTATTGACGTAATAATAAATAGTAATTAAACAAATTTATTTTAAAAATATCATTTTTTAAGTTTAAAAAGTTTTAACCACATCCTATAAATTAATTAGTAATATTCTAACCATTTAATGGTAACAATATATTGGTATTGATATCATTAAATTAATTTTATTAAATAAATACTATCATTCTTCAATAATAATAAGAATATACGATGCATATAATATATTTTTATAACAAAATATTGTAATTAATAATACCTTTTCATTTTATCCTAGAGTTTTGAATTATATAATTTAAAACAATTTATTAATAATTACACCACTTCAATATTTCTATTGGATTCTTTCAAACCCAATGATTTTATATCAAATAACTATATTTCCTATGTTCATTTTCCTTTTCTATTCATATCCTTACAAACATAGCTAAAAAATATCATCCTATATCCCTCCCTAGAAATATGTATATTATAATTTTAATGTTTTTACTTATTTACATTTTTATAATCACGGTGACAATCTTTTTGTAAACCTAGGATGATAAAGTTTAATTATTCATGTTCTTTTAATTTTATTGTCTATTTATTATAGTCATACATTTCCAAATGACGTTTCATATTTTATTATAATAATTTCATATTTTTTATCTTTCATTGTAATATTTTAGCTAAATAAAATATATCATAGTGAGTTTAATTTTGGTGTTTCATGTAAAATAATAATTCAACATAATATTTATTTAAGGGAAAACCCATATTAAAATCATATTGGTGTAACATTTCAACCATGGTAGTATACAAAATTTAAGTAAATTAAAATATTCCATTATCATAGAGACAGGTTTGTAGAGTTTGTGAATATAATGGATTCCAACGATCATGAGTTTTCTTAGTTTTGAAGGCATTCCATACAACGAGGTACCAAAATTCCTATTTTTCTTTTTATCACTATTAATTAGGTGGAGTTTTAATTGGATGAATAATTCATATAATTATTTTAGTATATATGAATTCAATTGAGATGTTCCAAGATAACAAACAATATTTATGGTTTGGGTGTGGTATTAATACAACCAAAAATAATGAGAGAAAAATAATTAGAATACGTATCAAATTTAACTGATTGACATGGTTTATAAAATATTCAAAATTAGGATTATTTAGGATGATAAGTGGTTTTTTGGGGATTATGTAATAATCCAATATAACATGGGTCAGTATAGAAGGTGAAATGACCTGTCTTTAGTTGAATGATTGTTATCTTATATATTAATATTACAATATTTACTGGGCATAATAGAAGGATTTAGAAAGAATTTCCAAGGATATCTCATGTATGATATATTTGAAACCTATGTAAAATACTAAAAATTATGAATACTATAAAACATGTATACCATGCATCGAATAATCCACTTCATCTTATTATAACTCCATCACATGGTTTTGAGAGTGATCAAAAAAGTGGAATAGAAAAACATCTCATATCTATTGGTATCCATGGACTAATTTTAATCATCTGCTATTCAGATGGATTATTCTTCCATTAAGAATGTTCTTTCATCTTGTATGAAAATTAGGAAGAAGAAAAAATTTATGGGTATAAGGGAGTTTTGACAAAGATTACATGGATTCACATACTCATGTTTTCATTAAATGTAAGTAATTTGAATAAGCAATTAATGATGCTCTTTAATTCTTGTCACATTTATACATGCATTGAAATTATTGAATATATTCTATGACTGGTTCATAAATATATAAATGAATCATATGTATTTACTCCCTTATGGTTTTATATTATGAAATATTTTTCATAAATTATAACATTTGTGTATAATTTATTAGATATCAACCACACACAAAATAACATACCAAATTCATGCAACTCATAATTTCTATGAAAGACTATATACATCCCAAAAATATATCATATATAAATTTTTCATTGGATATAATTTCCTTTAATCCTCTACTTTCACTAAACATGAATAGTATCTTTTCTATTTTACCTTATATTGTATCATATACACTAACTTGAGAAATGATATCCAAAACAACATTAAGATATTTTCCAAAACACTTTTTTAAGGCTTTAATCAAATTCTCTTAGTTTAACATAAATTCAATACCTTTTTAATACCTAGAAAATACCCTTTTATATTAACTTAATAACATATTTTTTAGTATTTCTCCAATTCAAACTCAATCCCTATTCATTTGACCATAATGTGTAACCCCATAGTCCTTTATAGAATTGAAAAAAATTGATTCTATGGATCTATAAGTGAAAGTGAAGAGAGGCCTCAAGAATAGTACCCATTCAACTAAATCTAAAAAGGGATTGTGCATGATCACCATAAAAAACACCTATCTCTATACCTATGTCCACTAGTTTTCATCATATGGAATTTTTCTTTCTCATTTTTTCTATTTTTCCAAGACATTGAGTGACTATATGAAATTGAGCATATCAATCCCATATAGAAAACTCATTTATTCTCTTCACTCTAAGTGTACACTAATATGATCGATGAATACATCACATTTCATTCATAATTATGGATAGAAACATCACATCGACCTTATCTAGAAGAATTTAAAATATCTAGGTTTAATTAGAAAGTCCAAAATCTATACTAATTGAGGCACTATATTTAATACATATCATATGAGAGGAAAAATACCTTGTTGGTTATTCTCCAACCAATGACATGATCCATAACATACCCATCCACCCCCTCATTAGTCATATCAATAATATACACACATAATTAGGGTATCAATGTATGAAGGTTATAATGTTAGTTATGTCACTATAATTTGATATTGGGAACTCAAATATGATCCATGAACCCCTATTATACCAAAAAAATTAGTAAGACACACAATATGGTATACTGAGTAGGTCATCCGACAAACACAAAGAATCATATTCTTTGTTTTGTGCCTAATTATCCTATTTTTTATCTCTTCAGAAGAATCATACTCACTCATACATTAACATTTCATCACAGACTATCATACTCCATAATGAACATTATTTAGGGATAACTCATGGTCATACATTGAGAGGTCAATTGTCATTTCACTTCACAAAATGTATATCTATATTTACTTTTATGTATCTAATGTGAGTGAATGATAAAATGAAGGTTTATTTAATATGAAACATTTTTATATTCTTAAAATCTTTAATAATATTTAACAAAATGAACATATTCATCAGTTTTTTCATATCATATATTAAAAATTGTAATATAGGCCTTTTGTTTGCTACAATTTTTGGGGTTTGGTAACACATTACATAATCTGTAATCCATGTTAGATATCTATGTGATAATCTGATAAAAATTTCCCACTAAACCTATTCATGAGAAAAATATATGAAGTAATCCATTTTTAATAATGGTGAGACTTAGGAATCATATTTCTCACAATTCAAATTCTAATATATTCAAATATCTTATCTTCATGACATCAACTGTAAAATTGTCAACTTTTATTTTATATATACAAATCTTTATATGTTCATCATAATCATTATCATTGGAACCCTATTCCATTAAATATCAACTATGAAATAATCTATCTACTTAAAAAATTGTTCACTAATATTTTTTTTAAAAGTTGGGATAAATTCCCTTTCATTGAAGTAAAAATACTGGATTACAAAAAGGGGGAGAAATAGGGTCAGACAAGGCAATACATCCCTAATCAAAAAATATTCACTTACCCCACTTTTTCCTAATTTTGATCCCAATCCCACGTTCTTCCTCCTGTAAGGCATTCCAATTAATTACTTGACCACAACCATGCCCACGACCCCTGCTATAATATTCTATTATGATTCCCACTTGACGTAACAAGATTTCAATATCAGAACCATATGAGTCAAAATCCTATAGATGTGATGCTTTGACATGATCACGTCCTCTTCCATGATTTCTTGGATGACATCCACGTTTCCTTGTCTTAACTTGATTCCCAATACATTATAGTTCCTCATCTTCTACTTTATTTGAGACCTTGGAAGAAGAGTTTCCAACTGACTCTCTTGAAAATGTTTCTTCCACCCATGGATCTTCTAGACCACTAGCTACCCGAGGAAGGTCAACAGTATCCTTGATTTCACCAAATTTCCTTTCATTGTCATGTGAATCAATCATTTCAAATGGATTTTGTGTTTTACCTCTTTATATGAGACTTTCATGAGAGGCATCACCCCATGAGGTGTCCCTTTGTTTCTTGTCTTCATTGAGACATCACGTTCTATAACTTGCTTCCATTTTGATAAAATTATAACATAAAGCACCTGGAAATCCTCTGTGTTGATTCCCTACTCACCAGTGAGTACAAAAACCATCTCTAGTAGAATAAATGATCCTTATTTATCACCGTCAGTATGATTGTCCTTGGAATAATCTTTGGATTAAGTTGCCTGACTCACCTACAACCCAGACTGCATAGGGATGTTATCTATCTGTTGAACTGGGGGAAGTTCCTGGACAGTCTAATCAGGGACCAGATCACATTCCAATCCCCTATCCTTAGAATTGGATATCACTTGCATCTTTGAAATTTCACCATCAAATTTAAATTTACCTTTTCTATTTCTCGATGAGACATTTTTCTCCTTGAAAAATTTAGAATCAACCACTAATTGCACATTTATTTCTAAATTAGAATCACCATGAATTTCCTCACAAGGGACCTTCTGTCCTACAATAAGAGTTTCAAGGAAAGAGAATCCCATTGAGTAGTTTACTGCCTATTATGTATCTATATTTGTTTCCCTTGATGCAAAATTATTACTTATATGAGAGATAGTGGGAACCACACCCACTTCCCTCCCTTAGAGTGATGTTCCTTGCCCCGTATAATTTTTCCCACTATTGGATTTTTAAAACATATGCTTTCATCATGCCCTCTAGATGAACAAAAATCACAAGTGATTGATCTTTACAGTTCAAGCTGTCATGCCCAATTACTTTAAAAACTATATAGAATTAGGGGGTTTTTCATATTCAATTCTCAATTCAAGATCATCTTCATCAGTGGAAAGTATCACCTTGTCAACAAGATTATATCTCAAATCAAATTCTACAAGAAAATAAGAAAAGTGACCAAACCATTCCAATCTAATTTCCTTGTCCATTTTGATCGGAATACCCAAATATAGAGCAATGTCATGTAGTATTCTGGGATTCCAAAGCACCCATTTTAACCCATACACCTTAACCCATGTTTGAATAGAGTATTTTCATAACATGGCTAGATTGAAATTGTGTTCCCATTCTCGTATGTGAAGGGTACCCAACTTGAGTGACACAGATCTGAAACCCCAAGCATGTTTTTTCAGATTATTAGAGGGTAAAAGAAAGTGTAAGAATCCTTGACATAAGGAGACATATTTCCAACTTTAAAAACTCGAAATTTCCTAAAGTCGCTACATCAAATCCCCCATTCTCAATGGATTTTAACCTCGTGGAAGAATAATATGAGCAATAATGGATTTTTGACCAATTTCCAATTGCTCTGAAATTGCAGATAGATCAGATTTCATGCGTGCAACGTTAACTTTGCGCCAAATACCCCCCTTCTTCTAGAGTCCTTGAATGAAGAGAGAGACCAGATCGATCCAAATTGTGGGCATGAAGCATCCATAGTCATCCCACCATGAAATTTCCTCTTGAAAACCCCACGAGTTGCAATAGGCTTGTGTAATGATTTATTTTTAACATTGAACTTATTTATGTAAAAAATACACCCACTAGCCTCATCAAAATTATATACTCTTCAAAATATCTTGTTGAGATACATAGACCAATTTTGGTTAAAAACAATTACTTCATTTTAGTATGAATATTAAAAAAATAAATGAAATCATATATATTATTAAACATTCTTGGAACATTTTTAATTTGAAATCAATACTTTATATAAATATAACAGCTATGGGTGATAGGAACATATTCTGATTTATTTTAGTAAATCTTGGGACATACATTTTATATTGGATAACATACTTTTATCCACATCTTCTTCTCAAAAAAAGTTATATAAATCGATAAATCATAGACCATTTTTATACAATTAATCATCTTATTCTTGTTCACAACAACTATTTATAATCAAAATAACTTCTTTTATAACATAAGAGAAATGAGATGTTGATACTTTCATTTTACATAGATTTATTTTATCGTGATTAAATCCATTACATTCAAATCATCTATATAGTAACAATTTACTTCATTTTATGAATATAAACTTCAAGATCAATGAAAATTTACATTTATCTTGATCTTATTTATTTATAAAAAAATTTCAAAATAAATATTTTGTATTAAATACCTTTCAAAATGAAAGAAATAATTATTATAGCATCTATACCTAATATTGGAATTACATGGAGTTTCAAAAACTAATTTGGGTATATCTTGGATAATACAATCACATTGAATTATTATTATTCCATACGAAAACCATAGGTTTCAATGACCTTTATTTTCTTCTTAATGAAATATTTTTGAACTTTTAAACCAAATTTTCTTTATTAGGTTTCAAATATCACCTTCTTGTATAATTTATATAGTACATTAAAACATATGAATCAGATCCATAGTTTATATATATTCCTAACACTTTGAGAATATTGGATAAATGTTCTTTTAATTCAATCATATTCATAGAAAATTTACATATTTGAAAAATAGGATAAATTCCATAACATTAACAAAAAATTCTGTCTCCCCAAAATCATGTTATAGTGAAGAAAAAATAATTATTATTTGTACCAGAAAAAAACATATATAATTTTATTAAGTAAAAATCATTTTCATACTCTTCATAGGATAAAATTAGATAAAATAATCATCTTATTCAGATTCTATCCAATATTGAAGCATCCAAATTATCAATGCGTCAACTCCTTTGATCCATTCCTTAAAAAACTGACCTTTAACTATTTTCCTTGTACGATCTTTTTTATATTTACAGCACTTCGTAAAACATACAGTTGATATTATATATTTTTTAAAAAAATTAATTGATTTTAATAACTAATAAATATTTAAAGAAATAAATAGCATGATTAAGTCATTAATATATTCAATAACACTGAATATTATTTGACATAACTAATAATATTGAGTACATGAGACCAAAAATTTATGTAGCCAATCATATTTAGTTGATTCTAAGATTCATTAGATCATTTTTCATCGGATTAAATTGAAATAATTAATGAATCACAATATGATTCAATAAGTATCTATCTTAATCTATTAAACAATTTTAGAACTTGGTTGTTGAACAATGAATTCTTCTAAACAACTAAAATATCGTTAAGAACATTTCTTAAATCAACAATATTTTTTAAGAAATTTTCACACGTTACTATTCTTAAGAGTATCTTACATTAATATTCACCTTAAAAGGATTAAATAAATATTATATCTTGATGATGGAAAATATAATATCTAAAACATGATTTTATAAAATGAGTATCACATATTATTAACCATTCAATAAGTAGTTTTACTAAATGGGATTCCGGTAAAATGATGACCCCTTTTAAAATTCATCATTTCCACAAGAGCCCAAGATCCTTATTTCACTATGTAATGAGTCCTCTATGGTATACCTCTCATCACTTAATTATGTTGGTGGGGAATCATCATAATCATATCATATATGATTCATGTATAGTTGAGCTGACAACCCTTTTTCCAATCCATCACATGGATAAATATAACTTTATTCCTCTAGTATATTCCCAAGGGTTGTACAGATAAGTTTAACATAAAAAATAAATTTAAAAAAATTAACAAAAGACAAAATAGGGGAACCCTAATATGGTTGAAACTACTCAAGTATGATCAAATTTCACCCATTACTTGATTTCCATACACAAGATTATCCTAGGGATCCCCATAATGGTATGAACTAACTGGTTTTATGATTAAGGTCTTGGAAAATTCTTCTTTGGAATGAATATCACACTTACTATCTGAAGGGAATTTTAATCTCACCATCTTATCTCATGTTATTTCATTTTATTTATTCATGATTAATATAATTTATTTCGGAAACCTATTCCCTACACTAAATCAATATTTTTAGAATATGTTGATGTGTGACTCTTTACAAACCCATAAATATTTATTTAATCAAATAAAAATAGAAAACAATTATACACATACATATCTAAATGTATCATATGCATAAGGTACATACACACTTCATGTAAAGATTTAGAATTATATGAGATTGGAAATATCCACATGAGTAATCTTAGAGTAACCGATATAAAACACTAATTAATTCCAATGCAATCCATAAGCCTCTATGTTAGTTGGTAGTCAAGACCCAAGTACCACTACCTGAGGATACTATAATCAATAAGGTATTCAATTTATTATAACTCCAACAACTAATGTTCAAAAACTATGTTCAATTAATAAATTAAAAGGAATAACATTAATTAAAAAACTATAGTCAAGTTAGAGGAAAATTTAAAATTCTTTATCATACCTAGCAATTAATGAAAGTATTTATTTATAAGTATTTTAATAATTAACTAAAATAATACATAATAAATTATATTTAAATAGATAACTATAAATAAAATATGGAATAATATTTAAATAATTAAAAAATTATAATATTTAAACACGAGATAAAAATTTATTAACTATTCATAAATAAATGGTAAGTATAAAACCCATTATAATTATATCTTGAACATTATTGAAATTAAATAATTTTTAATATAAATATTTTATATTGATTATAATATTAACTCTTTCATATTTATCATTATGTGAAATTTCCAATTTTAATATATGATACTATGTGAATTATATTTAATTTATAATTAAATTTCTATTATGTAAAAATTTTACATAATATGAACATTATATACTTAATCATTATTTGAACCTTGATCATATAAACCATCAAAACACTTTTTATGTTTCTTAGTTAATATACAAATAATTCCCCACTTTATTTTTAAATAATTGAAAGTAATCGATTATGAAAAAGTAATAATTTAAAAATAAACATTTCATATTATGGACTTATTTCATAGTTTAAAACCCTTTATAAATTATCACTTATGCCTTATAAATAAACACCTTTCTCTCCAGATCCTAAGTAATGAAAAAGGATTTTGTGAAAAGGAATGTCAAATCTTTACATTTAGTAAATTTTTTCATAAACATTAAATTAATTATAAATTTTTTTAATTACATAATTTATAAAACATTTATAAATTAAATATTCCCAAATAGCTTTAATAATGATTTTAAGAATTTTATAAATCATTATAAACATTTTATATGATAAAAAACATTTTTTTTAGTATTTAAAAATTTCTATACTTATCCTTATACATAATCCCTATTTTGCATAAGGGTATACTACCTCTTACCCAATTTAGAAACACTATATAAGGGTAATTTGAATATAGAGTGCTCATATCACAAACCTAGCTAAGATGACATCCAACCTGATATCCAATCTGTTCCGAGACATAGCATGAAGGGCATTCCCAATCCCCACGGGTAGAAAAATAATGTCAGGCATCAAAATTTTCACTAAGGGAATGATTTATCCCATTATATAATTTGAATAAAAACAAAATTAACTGAATGAGAAAAAGAACCAATAATAATTAAATCACAAATAAATATAAAAACTAATTCCAAAACAACTACAAGATTAAATAAAAACTAAAACCAACCTATAATGACCCCTAATTTACATACATTGTTATTAATTCAGAATTGAAGCATACTTATTACAACATATAAGAAAACCATGATAGGACCATATAGTTATAGTGTCTTTAGAAATTGGGAAACATAAAAAACTGGTTCATAAATCATCTACATTGTCTCCCAGTTATCATATCTAGAGTCCCTTTTGACATATCCTACTTAATACCCTTCTTCTTGACCTGGGGAAAAGAAAACATACAAAGGGTGATGTCAAATTATCATTAAGGGAAAACAAAGTAAATATAAATCAAATCATATTCATAAGAACATAGCATTTTGAAAATATTATCCTGTAAAAGAGATCATAATATCATGACATGGGATACATCATAGTAGTGAAATGTAATCCCAATATTCATAACATAAGAAATGAAACTTTTTGGAATACATACATAATCATAGAAAATCAGTTCATATTATTCAAGAATCTTTTCCAAGACTATCATAGTGGACAAAGTCCATTACTGAACCGAGTTCACTCCTCGTTCTAGTCCTGTATCACTGAACCAGATTACCTTGCCATTCCAGCCATGTCTATCTCACGAGATATAAATCTTTACCCAATGAATTGGAGGGAGAAATAGGTCCCATACATCTCATAATGAAACCATTATTATGTGTTCCACAAAATCATAAATCATACATCATAGCATAACCCATGTAATAAAAATGGGATTCTTAAACGTCATGCCATCATAACATAATCCATATAAGATAAAAGTACTTTATAAAAATAATTCCATCATAACATAATCAAATCAATGTAATAATATGCATAGAAAGAAAACCCTATATTATTTTAGATGTAAAATAATTTTGATAAAACACTTGAACTTCATTCTTTAAGAAAATATCCTTTCAACTTCAAAAACATTTTTCCTTTTTCAACATGTCATAAAATTTTAAACTAAAAGAAGTTAATTGAAAATAAACTTGAAAAATTGTAAAGTATGATTCATGGAAATAATGTTCTATGAAATCATACAAATCCATTCATGTAGTATAAGTTAAAAAAATATTCTTCTCATACTTTGGCCGGAAAAGTCAAAAATTATCTCTTACTGAAAACAAAAAAAAGATTCCTTTCATATCTTTTAATAAAAATTCACCAATAGGTAAATTTAAATTTAAAAAATTTTATGAGGATTGAAATAATATTACATATTGAGAAAACAAGGATGTGTATGATAAATATTCCCCATTAAATTCTGAAGTATAAACAATCTTGGATAAAAATGAGATTGCGAAATTTTCCCTTACCTTAGGTCTGATATGATCTATAGATATCCGAACCTCCTATATAATGATTTAAATAATGTAATTGACTTATTACTGAATCATATACATTGTTATAATATTATATATGGTCATATTACTATCTTCTTATTAGTAATATTTCATTGCTACTCGTTATTTGTGTGTTCATTGCTTTATGTTTTTATGCGTGTTTTGTAGAATAAATTCTTATTACTATTTTTAGGTTATAGATACATAATTTATAGAATGGTATTAGTATAATATATGTCAGATTTATTCATTAAATTCATTCATATAATCATGGTTTAATGAAGATCTGGTAGAACGAATAACATCGCACCGTGGAGACGGTAAGCTGTACATACGCACAGGCGACGATATTGTTCCCATAATTATTGAATGGTATTGAAGTGGATGATAGAATATATCAGAATTAGTATCATTTTATAATAATCATATATAGTTATTCTTTACCCTATTATACCCATCCAAGTAAGGTGGTGGTGGAAAATAGATTACACCACGACGTGGAGACGGTATTCTGTACGTACGCACACACCTAATTTTGTTTTCCGTATGATGTATAGAAGGTGAAATAGGTTTGTTTCATATTTATAATAACATATCAGTATATGAGTGAAACTTATGTTATTAATTTATAATTAAAAAAATAAAGAAGATAAAGTAGAAGAAGAAATAAATTTGAAAGATTCAGTGAAGGATATTACCTCTTCTTCGACGGGCCTCTTCTAAACCTCCTCTTAGGGCACTAAAGTTGGTCTTTGAAGAAGAACAGAAACTATAGTATGTTTATAGGGAAGTGTAGAAGAGAAATGGACAGGTTTCGGATGAGATTGAAGGCTCAAAATGTTGTGAGGAGGAGAGGGAGGAGGTTCCCTTTTATAAGAGAGGAGAGGGGCACTTTTGGAAACCTCTAAAATATTAATTTATAATAAACTCAAACCCCACATAAAAACCTCTAAAAATGACTCAAATACAAATATTAGATGATATAGGGTTGTAATATCATCATCCAATAAGATTTAGACATGTTGGGAATTTATTTTAAACCTTATCAACTTGATTTATCCTTATTTAATGTATTTAATTTTATTTGTGATAATAATATTCTAAATTTTAAATTGTTATAAATAATTACTTATGTGTTGTGAATTATCCATAATTGGATACTTTATGAAATTTTATACCATATAAATTTAAATTTGTAATTTATAAATATTTTGGTGATTTTTAAACAATTTTATAATAAGTTATTTTTATAAAATAACAATAGTGTCAATTTTGAAACTATTCATTTATTTGAATTTAAATAAAATACACACAGAGGATATATTCGAATAAAAATATTTAATAGATTTATAAAATTTCATATTCATTTAGAAAATTTGTGGAGAACATGAATTAGTTCATATAATATTTATTTTAATATTTTTAAAACCATTTATTTGATATTTCAATCAATAAAATAATTTCTACATCACTATTGTGTCATCAATAATGATAATTATTTAATCCCTAAAAATTGTAAATAAATTCTCATGATGTAGATAATTTTATTATATTTCTGTAGAATCTTTATATTTGAAGTTTTATGAGGTTTATCATTAAATTAAAATTATTAAACTTATAAGATATAAGAGAGTGACATGTTGTCACTTTATTTGGTTTTAATAATAATTATATCATTTTCACAGTCAAAAGTCCATTAAATGAATATATTCTGACCCTAAGTGAAATGGGTCAACTTTTATTCATCCAATAGAATTTTTTAGGTCTTAGGGTAATTTTATAATTTTAGTTTTATCCTTAATTCCCCGATTTACCTTTAACTGTAGTAAATAAAAATTACCGTAGTTACTATTCATAAAAAAAATAAATAAATATAAAATAAAATTAACTTATTAACATAATTTGGACCCAATGAATCCAAATACGGAATCCATTTTTCATAATTCAAAACACAGAAGTTGCAGTGATTAATTTATAATTAATCCTGTTGATAAGAAAATGAGTTTTAAAAGATAAAACATTGTCAATGATTGAAATGTTTTTACCTATGAATTCAATGTAAAATTAATGGTAATGACATAAATTATATTAAATGGTAAAAAATATATTCTCTTTATACTTTAAAACCATTAAATTTTATCATTTAACCATATAAATTATCTTGATGAAAAAAGTTGTTTTTAAGAAAAAATTAGCGTATTTTTACTATTCCTCAAAATATGAAAGTTATCAGAATTGTATCAAAAATTTATCAAATGTAAATTTTTATATCCTGATTCAAAAGAAGAAGTTTATTTTTTAAAATTGAACTTATAAAATTGTCAAAAATTATATTTAAAATGGGTGCGCCATCAAAAGCTGGTAAAACTTCATTTTTTTTTGAAAAAGAATACTTTTATTTGAAAAATTGATTTTGTTTTCATATCTCATTATAGAAAATGTTTAAGATGAATTATAATTTTATAAAATTCAAAATTCAATTAATTATATTCATAATATCTAGTTCATAATATTATAATAATATATCATTGTTTAGTAAAACTTGGTATTGTGTACAACACAAGCTATCGAGGAAGGTTGTTTTTTCATGTAACGCAAGGCAAGCCAGTGTTTTATGTAGTGAAAGATTCCTTTGGTGTTTCGTATAACATAAGACATAAAAAAAATATATTTCTCGTAAAATATCAGGGTGTTACATTCTACCCTCTCAAAATAAATTTCCCCCGTAGAATTCGTCACTTCGTAACAAATAGATGAGGATACCTCTCCCTCATCATATCCTTAAGTTCCCATATAGCTTTTTCTAATTGGTGGTTCCTCCATAAAACTTTAACCAAGAGAGTGGTCTTGTTTCATAGAAATTTTTCACTGTGATCCAGAATCTCTATCGGTAGTTCTTAATAAGAAAGATCTTGCTCCAGCAGTACAACTTCTGAGCTTAGTACATGTGAAGGATCAGGTATGTACTTTCTTAGGAGAGATACAGGGAACACATAATGAACTTGATAGAGATTTTTTGGAAGTTCCAATTGGTAAGCAAGCTTCCCAACACCATCTAGTATTTCGAAAGGACCGATATACCTAGGGATCATCTTTCCCTTATTTCCAAATCTCATTACTCTCTTCCAAGGAGATAGTCGTAAGAACACTTTATCACCCACTTCAAACTCTAGGTATTTTCTTCAGTTGTCGACATAACTTTTTTGTCGACTCTGATCTACTCTTATGTGTTGTTGAATAGATCCGACTTTTTCTGCAATCTCATCAACAAGATCAGGTCCTAATAGATTTCTTTCCCCAACTTCATCCCAACAAGTTAGAGTTCTACATTTATTTCAAAAGAGAGCTTTATAAGGAGCCATATAAATACTGGAGTGAAATCTATTATTGTAAGAAAATTCCACCAAATCTAGGTGTTGATCCCAACCTCCTTTGAAATCCATAGAGCAATCTCACAACTTTTCTTCCAAAGTTTGAATTGTCTTCTTAGACTGACCGTCTGTCTGAGGATGATAGGCAGTGATGAAACTCAACTCTCTATCTAGATATTGCTGAAGAATCCGTCAAAACTTCGAGGTAAACATCAGATCTTGATCAGATATAATGGAAAGTGTTACTCCATGAAATATTACCACTTATTTTACATATATCCTGGAAAGCTGATCAAGAGATAAATCCTCTCTAATAGCAATGAAGTGTTCCGACTTCGTAAGACGATCAACTATAACCCAGATAACATCATTACCTTTGGATGTTTTGGGAAGTCCGATGACAAAGTCCATAGTGATATTTTCCCATTTCCATTTTGGTATGGGTAATGGTTGTAACATCTCTTTAGAATTTTGTATCTTAGCTTTAACTTTATGACAAACCAAGAATCGAGAGACAGATTCAACGATATCTATTTTCAATCCATCCCACCAAAAGTACTCTTTTAGGTCCTTGTACATATTTGTACTTCCCGGATGAATAGAGAATGAAGAACTATGAGCCTCATCCAGCAGCTCATACATTAATTCTTGTATGTTAGGAATACAGTCACGGTTCCTAAACCTTAATATCGCATCACAATTAAGGTTGAGTTCAGGAACATTTCTCATCTTCTTTTGAAGCCCAACATCATCCTACTACACCTCTTTAATCTTCACTTGTATAGATGGTTGAAAATTAATTTGAGAAAGATAATATATCTCCCCTTTAATTAAAATTACTAGATCTATCCTTTGTAAATCCATAAATATTGTATCCTTTGTGATCCTCATCATGGATAAGCTAGCATGGTCTTGTCAACATAATGCGTATTCCACCTTTTTTTCTTTCCCAGGGTGGTAATGAATTGAGAAGCCGTAATCCTTAATCATCTCCAACCATCTTCTTTGGTGCATATTCAGCTCCTTTTGTGTGAAAATATACTTTAAACTTTTATGATCATTATAAATATCACACCTTTCACCATAAATATAATTCCTCCAAATCTTTAATGCAAAGATTACCGCAGCTAACTCCAAATCATGAGTTGGGTAATTTTGATCATGGATTTTCAACTGTCGTGAGGTATAAGCTATCACCATATCATTTTTATGATAACACACCCCAACCCCTTCTTGGATGCATCACTATAGATCATAAACCATTCTCCACTACAAGGCAGTGTGAGCACATGTGCACTAGCTAACATTCTTTTTAGCTCATTGAAATTCTCTTCACATTCCTCCGTCCAAACAAACATAACTCCTTTCCGAGTAAATTTGGTGAGTGGGTTAGATAATCTTGAAAAATCTTTCACAAAACTTTGATAATACCCAGCTAAACCAAGAAAACTTCGGATTTCAGTTACTATTGTTGGTCTCAACCATCATTTAATAACCTCCATTTTTTGCTGGATCTATAGATATCCCCTCTTTTGAGATTATGTGACCCAAAAATGAAACTTTTTAATGCCAGAATTCACACTTGGTAAATTTGACATAAATATTCTCCTTTATCAGGGTCTTCAATACCATTCTCAAGTGATCTTAATGTTCTTACTTTCTCCTTGAATAGACAAGAATATCATCTATAAAGACTACCACAAACTGATTATTATATTCTCTAAAGAATCAATTCATTAGATCCATGAAGATAGAAGGGGCATAAGTAAGACAAAACGTCATCACTATAAACTCATAGTGTCCATACCTTGTACGGAAATACAAATTTGGTATATCATTCACTTTGACCCTTAATTGATGATACCCTGAATTAAGATCAATCCTGGAAAAGTATTGAGCTCCGTGTAGTTGGTCAAATAAGTCATCAATGCATAGGAGAGGATATTTTTTCTTGATAGCGATCTTGTTAAGTTCTAGATAATCAATAAAGAGTCTCATTGACCCATCTTTATTCTTAACAAATAGAATAGGTGCTCCCCAAGGTGATGCGCTAGGGAGTATGAATCCCTTATCAATATTCTCTTGGATTTGCTTCTTCAATTCTTGCAACTCAATTGAGGAAATTCTATAAGGTGTCTTTGAAATGGGAATAGCACCTGGTATGAGTTCTATTGAAATCTCAAATTCACGATTTGGTGGAAGACCTGTAAATTTTTATGGAAAGACATTATAAAACCCATGTACAATGGGAATATTCTTAATTGTGAGTTTCTCTCCAACCATATGAGATAAATAACCTTTATTTATTGGAATCAAGACCCATAAGATGGAAGAAATTTCCACTGGAAGGTTATATTCATCCTTGCATCTATAGATGATCATAGATTGATCAGGAATATAAAATGTGACTTACCTTATTTGGAAATTAATATGAACTCCATATGAAGAAATACAATACATGCCAAGAATCACATCAAATTCCACTATAGGAAGGATCACAAGATTTGAAGGAAGCACTTTCCCACAAACTTCAATTGGAGAAGAATTGTAAACTTTTGATGTGACTGTTGTGCCATTAGGAGTTGTAACAACTAACTCAATAGCTAATTGTTGGGGTAGTACGGTGATACCCTTATAAAATTCTTCATAAATAAAAGAGTGGGTGGATCCAGAATCAAACAAAACATTTTCTACATTAGAGTGGATGAAAAGTGTACTTTTCACCACTTTGTTTTCATACTCCACATTGCCAATATAAATTTCATGTTACTTTACTTTATATTTGGACTTAAGAGTTTGTTGACGTTGATCATCATCAACAACACTTGGATTAGGGAATTGATTGGAATAATGCCCCATTTCCTTTCACTTGTAACATTGAAGTATATGAAGTGCATTCTGTGTAGCCTTTTCTTTGTTCGCATCACTAGACATCTTTTTCCCATCACTACGGCATTCAATTGTTCGATGAACATATTTTACACAATTAAAACATTTACTTATCCCTTTAAGACAATTTACTCCATGTTTATTTCCACACTTTGAGCATAATGTAAAACTCATCTTATTTTCAGTTTGGTCTTTATATTTTCCTTTGAATTCCATTTTCTTCTTCTTATCAAACCCATATGACTGATAGGTTACTCCAATATCCATCTCAACCTTGAGAGCACATCGAACATTTTCCTCATAGCTATTGAAGTCCCTTATAGCTAATGCCCTTCGGAGACTTTATTTTAAGACACTAAAGAATCAATCTATCTTAATCTCAGGTTGGATAATAATCCCAAAAGCGTACCTTAAAAGCCTTGAAATTTCTTTTTCGTAGGTACCAACAGATTCATCATCCTTTTGCTTCAGTTCAAGAAACTCCTTCTACATATCTATTAAAATAATTCGAGGGAAGTACTTATTGAAAAATAATTTCATGAACTCATCCCATTCCATGGACTCAATTTTATCCCTTTTCCTTGTATTCTTGACAAGATTCCACCACTGGTTAGATTTACCTTCCAAATGATATACTGCTAAGATGACTTTATCATGTTAAGAACATTGAAGGACTCAAAGTATCTTTTCAGTGGTACTGATCCACTGTTCATCCACTAATGGATCTGAAGAACCACTGAATGAAGGTGGACGATTCCTCATGAAGGATTCAAGAGAATGTTTCTCCCTCCTTTTCTCGTTTGTAAGTCCTACATGATTCATAGCTTTAGAAAGTTTTGTGATCATGGCTACAAGAGTTTTCATTTCAGCTCCCATATCATTTTGTTGCTCAGGGGGACAATAAATGCATTGCCCATCACATTCATCATTAACATAGTTCCTTTATGTTCCAACCATTGACTAAAACCAAGAAGCATAGTGTGAGAAACACTAATTACAACCGGAAAAACACATAATCAGGAATAAAATTTCACACTTTAGGTATTATCATAGGTTATTCATGGACATTTCTAAAACACTAAGATTGTGTTCTATTCTTAGAAATATCCTGATGGTTCTTACTAAGGCTTTCACATCCTAGTTTCCAAAGGTTGACTATACCTTTCCTCTGATACCAACTATAACGACCCATACTTTACATACGTTGTTATTACTTCATAATTAAATCATACTTATTACAACATATAACAAAACCATGATAGGACCGTATAGTTATAGTGTCTTTAGAAACTAGGAAACATAAACAACTGGTTCATAAATCATCTACATTGTCTCACATTTATCATATCTAGAGTCTCTTTTGGCATATCATACTTAATAACCTTCTTCCTGACCTAAGGAAAAGAAAACATACAAAGGGTGAGCTCAAATGCTCAGTAAGGGCAAACAAAGGAAATATTAATCATATCATATTCATAAGAACATAACATTTTTAAAGTCTTATCCTGCAAAAGAGATCATAATATCATGACATGGGATAAATCATAGCAGTGAGATGTAATCCCAAAATTCATAACATAAGACATGAAACTTTTTGTCATACACACATAATCATATAAAATCATTTCATATTAGTCAAGACTCTTTTCGAAGACTATCATAGCTAAAAATGTCCATTACTAAACTGAGTTCACTCCTCATTCTAGTCCTGCAACACTGAACCATATTAACATTACGTTCCAGCCATGTATATCTCATGAGATATAAATCTCTACCCAATTCATTGGAGGGAGATATAAGTCCCACCCATCTTATAATGAAACCATTATTATGTTTTCCACAAAATCATAAATCATATATTATAGCATAACCCATGTAATAAAAATGAGATTCTTAAACATCTTGCCATCATATCATAATCCATATAAGATAAAAGGACTACATTAAAATAATTCCATCATAACATAATCAAATAAATGTAATAATAGGGATATAAAAATAACCCTATATTATTTTAGATGGAAAATAATTTTGATAAAACACTTGAACTTCATTCTTGAGGAAAATATCCTTTCAACTTCAAAAACATTTTTCCTTTCACAACATGTCATAAAATTGTAAACTAAAAAAAGTTAATTGAAAATAAAATTGAAAATTTTTAAAGGAATATTCATGGAAATAATGTTATTTGAAATCATAAAAATCCGTACATTTTGTATAAGTTAAAAAACATTCTTCTCATACTTTGGCTGGAAAAGTCAAAAATATCTCGTACTGAAAATGACAAAAGATTCCTTTAATATATTTTAATAAAAATTAATAAATAGGTAAAATTGGATTTAAACAATTATAGGAGGATATAAATAATATTAAATATTTAGGAAACATTTATTTGGATGATAAATATTCCCCAGTAAATTCTAAAGTATAAACAATCTCAGACAAAAATGAGATTGCGAGATTTTCCCTTACCTTAGGTCTGATATGCTATGTACGTATCTGTGCCTCCTATATAATGATTTAAATAATTTAATTGACTTATTCCAGAATCATATAAATTTTTATGATATCACATATGGTCATATTATTATCTTCTTATTAGTAATATTTCGTTTCTACTTGTTATTTGGGTGTTCATTGCTTTATGTTCTTATGCGTGTTTTGTTGAAAAAATTATTATTCCTATTTTTAGGTTACAGATACATCATTTAAAAAATAGTATTAGTATAATATATATTATATTTATTCATTCAATTCATTTATATAATCATGGTTTAATTAAGATCATGTAGAACGAATCACATCACACTGTGGAGACGGTAAGCCGTACGTACGCACAGACAACAATATCGTTCCCATAATAATTTAATGGTATTGGAGTGGATGATAGAATATATAAGAATTAGTATCATGTTATAATAATTATATATAGTTATTCTTTAAACCATTATACCAATCCAAGTAATGTGGTGGTGGAAAACAGATTACACTATTGTGTGGAGACGGTATTCCATACGTACGCACAGGTGGTGATTTAATTTTTCTTATGATGGATAGAAGGTGAAATAGGGTTGTTTCATATTTATAATAACATATCAGTATATGAGTGATACTGATGTTATTAATTTATAATTAAACAAATAAATAAGAGGAATTAGAAGAAGAAATAAATTTGAAAGGATCGGTAAAGGATATTACCTCTTCTTCGACACGCCTCTTCTAAACCTCCTCTTAGGGCACTAAATTTGGTCTTTAAAGAAGACCAAGACCTATAGTATGTTTATAGGTAAGTTTAGAAGATAAATGGACAGGTTTTGGAAAATATTGAAGGCTCAAAAGTTTTTGAGGAGGAGAGGGAGGAGGTGCCCTTTTATAAGAGAGGAGAGGGGCACTTTTGAAAACCTCTAAAATATTAATTTATAATAAAATCAAACCCCACCTAAAAAAATCCAAAAATGACTAAAATACAAATATTAGATGATATAGGGTTTTAGTATCATTAAACAATAAGATTTAGACATGTTGGGAATTTATTTTAAACCTTATCAACTTGATCTATGCTTATTTAATCTATTTAATTTTATTTGTGGTAATAATATTCTAAATTTTAAATTGTTACAAATAATTACTTATGTGTTGTTAATTGTCCATAATTAGATAATTTATGAAATTTTAGACCATATAAATTTCAATTTATAATTTATAATTTTTTATGTTTTTTTAAACAATTTTATAATATGTTATTTTTATAAAATAACAATAGTGTCAATTTTGAAACTATTTATTTATTTGTATTTAAATAAAATAAACACAGGGGATATATTCGATCCAAAATATTTAATAGATTCCTAACATGTCATATTAATCTATAAATATGTTAGAGAACATTAATTAGTTCATAGGGTATTTATCTTAATATTTTTAAAACCATTTATTTGATATTTGAATCAATAAAATAATTTCTATATCACTATTGTGTCTTCATTAATGATAATGGTATAATCTCTAAAAATTATAAATAAATTCTCATGATGTATATAATTTTATTAGATTTTTGGAGACTATTTTTATTCTATGTTTTATGAGGTTTATCACTAAATTAAAATTATTACACTTATAAGATATAAGAGAGTGACATGTTGTCACTTTCTTTGGTTTTTATAATAATTATATCATTTTCATGGTCAAAAGTCCATGAAATGAATCTATTATGACCGTTAAGTGATATGGGTCGACTTTTATTCATTAAATAGAATTTTGGAGGGTCTTAGGGTAATTTTATAATCTTATTTTTACCCTTAATTACCCGATTTACCTTTAACTGTAGTAAATAAAATTACCGTAGTTACTACTCATAATATCAAAAAAAGTAACCTATTAACATAATTTGAACCCAATTATTCCAAATATGGAATCAATTATTCAAAATTAAAAACACATAAGTTGTTGTGATTAATTTAAAATTAATCCCATTGTTAAGAAAACGGATTTTAAAAGTTAAAACATTGTCAAAGATTGAAATGTTTTTACCTATGAATTCAATGTAAAATTAATAGTAATGACATAAATTATATTAAATGGTAAAAATATATTATATTTATACATTAAAACCTTTAAATTTTATCATTTAACCATATAAATTAGCTTGATGAAAAAAGTTGTTTTTAAGAAACATTTAGCGTATTTTTACTATTTATCCAAATATGAAAGTTATTAGAAAAGTTTCAAAAATTTATCCAATGTAAATTTTTATATCCTGATTGAAAACAAGAAGTTTATTTTTTAAAATTTAACTTATAAACTTGTCAAAAATTATATTAAAAATGTGTTCGCCATCAAAAGGCGGTAAAACTGCATTTTTTGAAAAATACTTCTTTTATCCGAAAAATTGATTTTGTTTTCATATCACATTATAGAAAATGTTTAAGATGAATTATAATGTTATAAAATTTAAAATTAGGTTAATAATATTAATAATGGATAGTTCATAATATTATAATAATATATCATTGTTTAGTGAGACTCGGTATTGCGTACAACACAAGCTATCGAGGAAGGTTGCTCTTGCGTGTAACGCAACCCAAGCCCATGTTGTGTGTAGTGACAGATTCCTTTGGTGTTTCATATAACATAAGAAATAAAAAATATATATATTTCACATAAAATATCAGGGTGTTACACAACCACACCCGCATGATCTCCATGTGACCTCTTAGTCACCTCCAACCACAAGATAAACCTACACTAAAGGAGACTCGAACCGGAAACCTGAACTACCAAAACAACTCAGGTTTACCGACACTGAATGGCATAAGTAGGGTGTGAGATAGACATCTTATTTGGAAACCACCTCAAAATCCATAAATTCATTTTCCATAATAAATTCTACTAACACTTGTTTGAAATATAGTTATAAAAATATGTTTTTTTCATTTCAAATAAACAAAACAACTTCTCGTTTTTCAAAAAAACACACACCACATTTATATTTATCGAAACAGTTTATTATTTTGGAATCTCAAACCCAAACAAAAATCCAAATAACACAATACCAAGTCATTTTGAAAATAAATAAGTAGTGTAAATTGGAATCAAAGGATAGTATTTTTATATTTTTTCTTAATTTTTTTATTAAATATGTGTAGTTTATTTTTTTAAAATGTGTAAAAAAGGCGGTAGTGGGGATTCAACATTTCAGGTTATGCCGAAAGGTGGAAACCCCATTTCCTCCTTTGCTCTAAAATAAAAATATATTTTTTTACTATTTTTGTATTTTTTAAAAATATATTTTTATTTTGTTTGGTTTTGTTTATATATATATACATATAAAAATAAATAAAACAAAAATTTTCATAAAAATTTATCTACTATTTAATGTCCAGCTATACTTCCATTACAACAGTTTGGATTCTGACAAAAGCCCTCACCCAGAGCTCATTTTTATAAGAGATCTTGTCCTAGAAATCATCCTGCGTTTTCGATGTGAGATTCTGGTTTCTTCCATTCCTGTGTAGAACATTCTGCATTTCTGATATGGGATTCAGAACTATTCCAAGTATGTGGATTTCAAGGACTATAAAATATAAAATATAAAACCAATATAAATGAAACTAAAAACGTGGATAAAACTTATAAGAAATATTTTAAATTAAAAATAATTTTTCAAAAATGTTGATGAAAAATAATTTATAAGCTTTCAAAGCCACCTTCTTGAAACTTAAAAATATTTCAGGTATGTGACTTTGAAAGCATATAAAATATAAACAATAAGACCAATATAAAAAAATATTAAAAAATAGATTAAATATATAATAAATAGTCAAAAATAAAAATAATTTCGAAACAAATATTGATGAAAAATAATATATAAGCTTTCAAATCCACCAACTTGAAACTTAAAAATGATTCAAGTATGTGACTTCGAAATCCTATAAAATATAAATTATAAGACCAATATAAATGAAAATAAAAAAATGGATTAAACATATAATAAATAGATGAAAATAAAAATAATTTCATAAAAAATATAGATGAAAAATAATTTATAATCTTTCAAAACCACCTATTTGAAACAAAAAAATGTTTCAAGTATGTGGCTTTGAGGGACTATAAAATATGAAATATAAGATGAATATAAATGAAACATAAAATATAGATTAAAAAATATAATAAAAAGTTAAAAATAAAAATAATTTCATAAATTTTTTAGATGAAAATAACTTATAATATTTCAAAACCACCTAATTGAAACTTAAAAATGTTTCAAGTACATGACTTCGAACGGCTTCAAAATATAAACTATAAGATGAATATAAATGAAACTTAAAACCTGGATTAAACATATAAGAAATAGTTAATAATTAATTAGTTAATTAGAAATATAATTATTAATTCTATAATAATTAATTAGTTAATTAGTAATATTATTATTAAATTTTAATTATTAATTATATAATTAATTAGTTAATTAGTAATATCATTATAAATTATATAATAATTAATTATTAATACAATTATTAATTATATGATTAATAATTACAATACTAATTAACTAACTAATTATTATATAGTTTATAATTATGCTATTAATTAATTAATTAATTATAAAATTAATAATTAGTAATTAATAATTAATAATTAATAATTAATAATTAATTATTTAATTAGTAATATAATTATTAATTATAACTAATAATTCACAATTAATAATTAATAATTAATAATTAATAATTAATAATTAATAATTAATAATTAATAATTAATAATTGATAATTGATAATTAATAATTATATAATAATTAATTAGTTAAATAGTAATATAAGTAATAAGTAATAATTAATAATTGGTAATTAATTAGTTAATTACCAATACAATTATTAATTATAATTAATAATTAATAATTAATAATTATATAATAATTAATTATTTAATTAGTAATATAATTAATAATAATAAATAATTAGTCAATTAGTAATATAATTAGTAATTATATTTGTTAATTATTAATTATTAATAATATAATGATTAAATAGTTAATTAGTAATAATTAATAACTAATAATTATAATGAATAAATAAAAATAATAATTTTATTACTTATTCACTAATTAACAATTATATAATTAAATATTATATTATTAATTAAATAATTAATATTTGTAATATTAATAATTACATTAATAAATAACTAATTAAATATTAAATAATTGATAATTATATTTTTAATTAACTAAATAATTATTATTTGTTAATTATATTACTAATTAACTAATTAATTATTAAACAATTAATAATTATATTACTAATTATCTAACTAATTATTATATAATTAATAATCATATTACTAATTAACTAATTAAATAATTAATTATTACACAATTAATAACTATATTACAAATTAAAAAATTAATTACTATAAATAAAAATTATATTAATAAATACCTAATTAATTAATATATAATTAATAATTATATTACTAATTAACGAAATAATTATTATATATTTAATAATTAATAATTATAATTAATAATTATTTTACTAATTAACTATTCTATAATTAATAATTATATTTTAAATTAAATAATTAATTATTATATAATTAATAATTATATTAGTAATTAACTAATTAATTATTATATAATTAGTAATTATATAATTAATAATTATATAATAAATAATTATATTACTAATTAAATAATTAATTTTAAACTATTTTTTATATGTCTAATCGATGTTTTAAGTTTCATTTATATCTGTATTATATTTTATATTTTATAGTCTTTTAAAGTCACATACTTGAAACATTTTTATGTTTCAATTAAGTGGTTTTGAACTCTTGTAAATTATTTTTCATGAACATTTTTTATGAAGTTATTTTTATTTTCAACTATTTCTTATATGTTTAATTCATTTTTTAATTTTCATTTATATTGTTCATATATTTTATATTTTATAGGCTTTTAAATCTACATACTCACGACCCGTCCCACGGGGCCCGGACGTGACTACCCCAAGCCCACCATCCATAGGCCAGGGGTTGGGGACTTGCACCTGAAGGCTTTTCCCGAACAGGGAAGGCAATTCCTTAGAGAATTTGTACACACTCAAAAAAAGGGAAAGTGAGGTAAACAACGAAAAAAGTAAGGTATAACCACGAGAGTAAAGTACAATACACGTACAACTATAAATTGAAAACAGTGGGCCGAAATACAAGCCTTAGAAATTGAAAAGAAAGTAAATAGATCTCGCATCTACCCTAGAGATCTACATGGAGGGTAGTACCTATAATTATGAAGTTGAAAACGAGGATTTCAACTACTCTCATCACACCAAGATCCACCAAGTCCTAAACCTTCAAAGTCTACCTCGGAGCATCAGTAGTCTGCACCAGCTACACATGTGCGGGCGGAGCCCATACAGGGGTGAGTATAACTATACCCTGTAGGGGACCCTGAGAACCTCAAAGGTCTCTTAGTAATCCACAAAGGAAAACCCCGTAAGAAATACCACAAAGGTAATATCAAAAGTATGACCTAAATCATGGAGCACAAAGAAAAAGAGATTGCTCACTCTAACGGTATAACCTCAGGGTTACTGTGATAGGGATGACTAGTCATAATTCCAGATCATCATATCCGTAGTAACTCCACTGCTAACCCTTATAGGTAACTTTATGATGACCCATATTGGTCACTAGATGCTGACCCACATTGGTCGCTGGATGCTGACCAGCATTGGTCGCTAGATGCTGACCCGCATTGGTCGCTAGATGCTGACCTGTATTGGTCGCTGGTGCTGAACCGTATTGGTTACTGTTGCTGACCCGTATTGGTCGCTGGTGGTGACCCACCTTGGTCTCTGGTGCTGACTCACCTTGGTCACTAATACAGAGGTAGGGACGAGTAGTCATACAACTAGATCATCCCACTCTAGAGTTTCTGATGTTGACCTGTATTGGTCACTATTCTTCTTCGTGTCACAGTCATCCACTGGATTCCTGCACAGAGCATGCCTGATCTCTGGAATACACTTCTCCTCAAGTCATCAGTCCTTTTTCAACTGGTATGAAGTACCACAAAAAGTATACCCAAGGGACCTCCCCATCATAGGGGTCCTAACGTGACAGATGATGCGTCGATCGAATTCCCGGTCTGTGAGATATATGCACTTTTGTAAAAAGGGATCAATTGGATTCAAGTCCGATCCAACCCAATTCACATGTCAAACTTCATCAAAAATCACTTAGAGTATCTCCAAAGGACTGCCTTGTCACAAGGGTCCTTATGCTATAGACGGAGCGTCGATCAGACAATCAGTCTGTTAGTTACACCCCTTTCTGTGAAACAGGGGTGATCATACCTCGGTCTAGCCCAACTCAGTCAGGACCATCGGAATATTCCAAACGTAGCACTTCCCAAAAGGGGTCCCAACGCCTCTGACGGCATGTCGAACGAACACCTGGTTCATCAGTTACAAGAATTTTTTTATTCAGGGGCTGATTGGGTCTGGGACCAGTTTGACTTGGTCAATCCAGCCCAACGCAATGGGTCCTGGGGTCTACCTGACTCTACTCAGGTCCGTCTTGTCAGGATTGGCCAAGCTGGTTTACGGGTCTGGGCCACGGTTGGCCTGACCCACTGGGTGGGGCTCGACCCACACTTTCTAGGCCGCAGGTCTGACCCATTCAGCTGGACCACAACCAGCCCGACCCACCTGAAGATGGACCGCTTCACCCAGTTGGCCCCACAGATGTGGGGCCATTTCATCTAGTGTGATGCGGTGTAGAAAGGAGTCCACACTGCCCCTCCTGCCACGGTTCGCCGGCAGTGCCTGCGAGCGCCTCCCATCTCCCTTGCGATCAGCTCGGGCCATCCGCCTTTGGCCACTACAGCATAGAACGACGCACTTCCTTCCACCACCCGTGACCAGTTGCTGTGGGTCTCCTTTGGACAATACTAGCCATCAGCAGCATGGAACGCCAGTGGTTGTTTCCACGGGCCACCGTAATTTCTCCATTGTTTCACAGCCTCAAATTCCATGTCGACGTGTTCATTGCTCCTCCATGAAGAACGGACCAAGGACAAGTTTAATAAGGGGTTCAGGCCTTGTTGATTTCGGCCCATTACCTCCACGTTAGTATTTTAAACATGAGTAAAATTTTAATAATAAAAAATGAAAAATAATCCTTGAGTTTAATATCCTGCAACAAACCTCCGCATGATTAGATTAGACACAGATCGACCCGTTAGTTGATTCGTCTGCATTCATTATATTTTTCAATAATGGGAAGAGAGGGAACCTAAAAACACATAAACTCCCCACCATTTAGGATTTTAATTTCCGCACATTCATCCTCAAGGGTTTAGGACATTAACGATGCTTCCCAATTCTGAATTTCAAAAGGCGTTCTTCATTGTTCGTCATTTTTCACTAGGGTGGAAGTGCGTCAGAGATTTGCCTGAGAATCCCCCAAATCATTCCTCCTTATTTTTCCCAACACGTCAAACTATTTATATAACCACATTGCATTGTTTCCATAATGACGTGACGTCACGTCGTTACGCTATTTTGTACCATTAAAATGATTATTACGTTGTAGAATACAGCTCATCCATGTGTTTCATTAAAGTACCCTGTCGTCGCATTGTTGCTGACCCACATTGTCGCCATCCGCCACGCAACGGAGAGAAAAGAATAAAATAATTCTTTTAGATTATTTTATTATTTTTCTCTAAAAGTTCAAAAATTAACTTTTCTTCTCGGCCCTCGCCGGCTAAAGTTAAGTCATTTCTCATAGAATCTCGGCATTCTAGATTCAACAGTTCCCTTAGATTTTTAATCCGAGCACCAGTTCAAAAGATAGAAAATGCCACCCACACATTTAATGAACATACCTTAAAAAAATTTCATAAAATCATTCTGGGAACTCTGGGTATTGGAATCATGCACCGTCAATTTTCACAGACTCAAAAATAATCCCAAATAATTTTAAAAAAATTACGTGGAATTTTCAGTTCTTTGCATTCTCCCTGCCTTAGGGCTTTACATACTTAAAATCCAAAAAAGGCTACACAAATAAAGAGGTGGTATTGGGCACGTATATGAGCCTATTTCTCCCATGTGCTCTCTTGGAGATTCCCGTGCTTCCACAGAACGTGTACCATAGGTATCGACTTCCCACTAAGGATCCGCTCCTATCGATCCTCTATCTCCACCTGGTACTTCACAAAAGTCTCCCCATCATCAATCTCCAGCACGCCATGGTTGATGACGTGAGATGAGTCATTCACATATCTCCTTAGCTTGGATACGTGGAAGACTTCGTGCACCCTCTCCAACTACGGTTGTAACGACCCAATGTTTCATTAATAGAAAATCCCTCTTGATCTAGTTAAATTTTTATTTATGAAAAATGTTTTTATAAGATGTCAACTTCTTTAGTTTTACGTTAATATTTGTGACCGTTACTTTTATAGCCGTTGAACAGTGATCATCTAAGTAGTATAAATATAAGGCTTTAACGAACCCATTTCTACTCAGACAATGGAAGTGATGGCCTCATCCAGTAGAATTGCCTTTTACGAATCCCATTTGTCAGATCTCGGAAAAGAGGTGGCGTCTTTGGGCTTTTCCCTTGACCAAGCCCAAGCTGAGCTTCATCAAGTCAAGCTCGAACGTGATCGTCTACAGGAAAAGTGGAAGTTGATTGAAATTACCACTCGAGCGATGTTATCCGAGCCGCCCCAAGAGTCTGTCACCATCGCACACCTTACCCTTAGGTCTTATGCGGCTATTTTAAGGGGTTATGTAACAAATAAGTAGCACCATGTTCATGTACATTATTTTTGTATATAATAATGAATATAATTTCTAGTCATTTTTGATACATTGTAATTAGTTTTTAAAGTACAAATGGTGTTTTTAGTTATTATTTAATTAAGAATTATATTTTATTAAATTAAAGGATTTTTGAATTAAATAATATTTTAATAAAATATTATTATTAATATTAAATTAATTTTTTATTAAGTATAAATGATCTTATAATTTTATGAATGCAAGTAAATTTTTTTATTAAGGTTTGAAAGCCATTTATGTAAAAACCCGTGAATACTTTTATAAAAGTCGGTTTTTATTTTAAAAGTGAAAATTAACATATTTAGAAAATTATTTAGATAAAATAAATATTATTTTTGGAATCAGGATGTCGAAATTAGCCAACAGTGACTTTTACATAATTTTCTGAGACAGTCAATTTTTTGGGTAAAAATTAAATACCATTTAAATATATAATGTGTTTTATGACATCATAATGACCCAATGGTGATGTAATAAAATACCATAATCCTTATGTTCGTCCAATATGTGTTTTATCATTAAAATAATGAGGTTTTGGGTTTGTTTGACTTACTTTTCAAAGCATTAATGGAGCCCTCAAGACTTATTCAACACTTTGCCTTTTTAAATTAATTTCCATGGGAGTGTGACTCACCTCCACATAAGCAACCATATTTTTTTAATAAGTTCGGACCTTGGCCTTGTAAAATATTGTTTTCCTCTTTCCTTTTCCAGAAACCATGGGAAAATACCATGGGATGGTTTGTGGTTTGGATTATTTTAATATAAGGGGTCCCAAATCTAAATAATAAAGAATTCTCTCACCTTTCCTATATAAACCCACCCAAGCTCCCACTTCCTCCTCACTAAAATCCCTTTGAGTTCGTCCAACCTCTGCCCTACTCTCTCTATAATCCTCCCAAGGTGCCCCAAGATCCCAAGAAGCCTCTCACAAGCCTCTCTCTAGCCTTTGGAAGCACACTTCCAAGTAAGGGTTTTTGCTTCCTTTCTCATTTTTGTCAATTTTCTTTAAGTTGTATTGCCCTTTTAATTTCAATTATGAATGTTGGGGTATGGTTTCACACCTCCCTCATACTGCCCTCTTATTGTTTGAATGATGGGAGAACCCTTTCTCTCTCATTAAATTCCTCCCATGTACACCCGTTACTATGCTGAAATTCCGAAAGGAACTTCTCTCTCTTCTTTTACATTCAAGCAATACTTTTGTATCATGAATTTCAATTCCATTTCAATTATTGGTACATGTATATATATGACCTCCTTACTGTACATTACATGTAAATATGATGAGGAACCCCTTTCTATCTCATCAACCTTTTTTATGAGTTCTTATGTCACGCCGTTACGCTGCCTAAATCGCACCGATTTTCTAAGCCAATGTCATTGTGTAGTGAATACCATGACCATTTCTCCATCAAGGGTATTCACCTTTATGCACATTTACTTATTGATTGTAAAGTTTCATGTATGAATTCCACATTCCTTTATCGTGGAATAAATGATTATGTTTTATGAATCCATGTTTTATGATCCATGTGGCACACTTATGCATGAAATGAAATGTTTAAGAAGGGTGCGCCCTGATAGCGCTCCAATGAATTGGGTAAAGTATAGTATCATGATACGTCATGTGCAATGAGTGTTGACTCATGCTAATTCAAGTGCAACGAGGGTTTACTCGTGCTTCAAGTGCAATGAGGGTTTACTCATGCTCCATGTGCAATGAGCCTTGGCTCATGCTAATTCAATGTTAAGTGTTGTTGCCACATTTCCATGTTATGGTTATCATGCTTTACCATGACTTTATGTTCATGTTACTCTAATGCTCTATTGATGTTCCTATTTCCTAACATGTATTTTACTCCTCATGTTATTCATTGTGTACTCCCTTACTGGGCTTTATAGATCACCCTTTTCTTATGCATGTCCTCAGATAATCCCATGCAATGCTAAGTACGAAGGAATGTAGTGGTCATGTAAAGGAAGTTTTCAATAAAGATGATGTATTTCAAGTTTAAATTTTTTATGTAATGATCCTAATCCCCAAATACACTAAACCTCTCGATCTTCTTTGTTGTATCAAGTGAAGTTTTTTGTAATAAAGCATGATTAAGTTGTAATAAAAAGCAGGGTTGTCATAACGGTGGCAGTGCCAAGTGGTATGCCACCTTTCCAATACTCCGAAGTATCAAGAGTGATATGATAAACCTCAGTGAGAGTTTTCTACCTTGACCAAATCTATGTAGTCCCCGTTGAGGGGTGACTAGCAAGAATTTGTGGTCTCCCTACTAGAACTCCAGTAGTCTGTGTCGCCTATCAGTATAGGAATTCTTTCGGCTCTGTGCAGTCTTCATCTACTCTTGAATGACCTGCACCTTCTCAGTGGTAACCTACACCTTCTCAGTGGTATCCTGCACTATCTATGGGCCCACGAGTGCTGGAACCCCTGGATCAGTCCAGTACAATGGTGATCTAAATAGTCGTCCATACAATGCCTCAAAAGTTTTCATACCAATGGTGGAGTGATAGCTGTTGTTGTATGAAAACTCCACCAAGGGTAGGTGGTCCTACCAACTACAACCCAAATCTAGGACACATGCATGAAGCATGTCATCGATGGTCTAGATGGTCCACTCAGTCTGACCATCAGTTTTCGGTTGAAATGCTGTGCTCAAGAAAAGGTGAGTCCCGAAAGCCTCCGACAATACTTTCCACAATCGGGATGTGAAGCGTGCATCACAGCCTAAGACTATTGTTGAAGGCACCCTATGAATTCGCACAATCTCCTGAATGTAGAGAAATCCCAAAATCTCTACCGAACCCTTCTCTCGAATATCATAGAAGTGGGATGACTTGGTGAGTCGGTCAAAGATCACCCAGATGGTATCATGATCTCTAGATTTATGTGGTAACCTCATCATGAAGACCACCAATATCCCTTCCATTTTCCACTCTGGTGCCTCGTGTTCGGCCTTCAGTCGCTGGAAAGTAAGGCATCTAGAAACAAATTATGCCACAAATTTCTTCATCCCTGGCCACTAGTATGGATACCGGAGGTCTTGATACATATTAACCACACCTAGATGTACTACCAAGGGGTATGTATGGAACTCCCTCAACACCTCCTCTTGTAGCGCCACTGGTACAACTGTACATCCTCTGAAAAGAATAGTGTGCTCCCCACCTTCAGAATATCCATCAGGCGCATGACCTGAGTATATCTGATCACGTGTAGTCTCGCAGCTGCTATCTCTGAGTTTATTCTCCTTGAATCACTAAAGGAGTGGAGGGGAAACTACCATCGACTAGAGGTAGACGGTATTATCTCTATCCACGTAGGATATCTGAAGTGAGGCGAACTGCTCTGAAGCCTCGTTCAGTAGCTGCAAACTTGATCTCTTGCTAAGTGCATCTGCCACTATGTTCCCCTTCCTATGAGTATAGACTATCTCAAAGTCTTAGTATTAGAAGAAATCTAGCCAAAATCACTATATCAGATTCATATATTTCTATGTGAAGATATATATAAGACTCTTGTGGTCTAAGTAAACAATTATCTTCTTTCCCATAAAGTAGTGTCTCCACATCTTCAGTATAGATACTACTACTACCAACTCCAATTCGCGTGTCACGAAATTATGCTCATGAGGCCACATCTATCATGATCCAAAAGTAATCACTGCATCACCTTACATTAGGACGCAACCGAGTCCTGTCCATGACACATCATAGTAAACTATGTAGTCAGTTCCCTCCTCTAGAATCATTAGGATGGGAGCATTGGTCAAGCTCTACCTCAGTTGTTGAAAGCTCTGCTGGCTTGACTCTGAACATAGGAAGGGTTTCACCATCTTCTTCATGCCAGTCATAGGTGCTGCTACTCTAGAGAAATTGGGTACGAACCTCTGATAGTAGCATGCTAATACAAGGAAGCTCCACACCTCAGTAACACTCCTGGGTGGATCCCAAGCAATTAATTCCTAGATCTTCGTTGGATCCACTGAAACTCCAGAGTCTAAGATGATGTGTCCCAAGAAGTGGTCCTTCTGTATCCGTAACTCACACTTTGAGAGCTTTCCATGTAACTGGTGCTCTTGGAGTGGGTCCAAAACCATCCTCAAATGTATAATGTGATCTTCCTTGGATGCTGAGTACACCAAGATGTTATCGATGAAGAACACCAAAAAGTGATCAAGGTATAGATTAAAGATTCTTTTCATGAGCCCCATGAACACTACTAGAGAGTTGGTCATGCAAAAAGTCATCACCAAGAACTCATAATAGCCATACCAACATCTTAAGGCTATCTTTGGTACATCCTCGTCCTCTACCCTGAGCTGATGATAACCAGATCTGAGGTCTATCTTGGAGAACCACTTCGCACATTCCAACTGATGAAAAAGATCATAAATACTTGTAAGAGGATACTTGTTCTTCACAGTCACCTAGTTTAGGTTCCAAAAGTTTATGTATATCCTCAAAATTCCGTCTACCTTCTTGGAAAACAACACTGGGGATGCCCATGGAGAAACACTGAGCCTTACAAATCCATTCCTCTGTAAGTCCTCCAACTATACCGTCATCTCTAGGAGTTCCGTAGGGGCCATCTGATATCCTGGTGTAAATATCAGTATCGTTCCTAGGTTAAATTCAATACAGAAGTCTACCTCTCTAGGAGGAGGTATTACTGAGAAATATTCTGGAAAGACGTCCTCATACTCGTCCACCACCTCTGGAGAACTGTGGACTAGCCTCATCCACCATGTTGAAGGTTATGCAAGCCAGCTGATATGTAATCAGCTACACCCTCCTTAGCACAAGTCCATCTTGTGCTGATCTATTTTCCTTCTCCCCAAAATGGAAAACTACCCTCTATCTCTGCACATACATCACACTGTACATCTCAAGCAGTTAATCTATGCGTGAACTGATAATAGCTAGTCCATGCATAGAATGATGTCATAGGGCTTCAATGCCACTACTAGAAGATCCCATCTAAAACTCTCTCCTCCAAGAGTAAGATCACACTGTCGGTACAAATGTGTGACTGCTGAATCTCCACCTGTAGGAGTATCCAAACGCAATGGTCGAGCTTGTAGCTCAGTAAGAATCTTAGAGTCCCAAACTAAGTCTGCGGTATGGAAATAATTTCTAGAATCTCTGTCGATAATCAATACTGCTAATTTAGAGAAGATACAAATTGTACCTTGTATCATCTCATGGAAGCCAGGATCGTGAGACTCTACTACCTATAGCTAGGCATGTCCCCATCCACTTGCTCCTTGAGATTGTGGTGGACCACCGGGGGGTTGTGGTGGTAGTTCCTGGGGACCCCAACCACCTACCACCACACATCCTGATCCCCTACCTCGTCCGCATTCTGGCTTACTCTCATGATCCTACCACTATCGCTGTCTCGGTGGCCCCTCCACCATCTTCCGATCATCCACATGGTGAGTGTCACGAACCAAATCTGGTCGCCTTCAAAATCGGCACCCGACCCGGTCCATGGCAAGACCCGAAGGGCGTTCCCGATCCCCACGGGCTGGCACAAGTTCCTAGGTATCATAAAATGATAATTGGGAACGATTTACCCGAGTTTATAAACTTAAAACGACAAAAGAGTCCAATAAAACAAATCTGGATTTTTCAACTAAAAACGTCTTTTACAAAATTTCAGAACTGAAATACATAAGTTAAAACTATGTTTAAAGACCATTACAATGGTACATAACCAAATAAGGACATCCCAAGAACCTCCACAAGGAAAAAGGCACCGCCCTCAAGCTATCTCCACGACACTGCATCCCAATGGACAACTAAAAACCTGAATCAATGGCATAAATCCTGTACCCAAACCTGTGACATAAAATAAGCAAATCTACTTACACCCAAAGGTGTAAGTAGGGTGTGAGAGAGAGCCCAGTAGGATACCACCACTAATATATTCCATGTGATAAACATTTAATGGCGAAAAGCATGCAAGTTTTCAAAGACATGAGATGCTAGTTAAAATTTCTAAAAGATGCAACATTAAATAAAAACAGTTTTCAGGTGGGATAATTTAACGAATAAAAACATTTAAAATAAATACCATAGCTACTGAATTTTCCAGCCTCTCATACAGTATACCGACGGTAAGAACAAAGTATCCAGTGAGCACAATCAATGGGAAATAACCCCTAGGCACTAGCTAGCTGTGGGTCCCAGGTACCTTGTATCTCAGTGAGAGTAACCATCACAAATATCCATTCTCGTGCACGAGCCACTAGTAGGGAACATACCCATAACCTAGTGGTCCCCAATCCCCATCATCATAGTTTAGTTAGAATTGTAAGCATCAATCTTTCTAAGTGAAACTGAGGCCAAACCCCACGGATTCACTAGCATACTAGTACACATCCACCCACCTAGATACCCGGGTTTTCCCTTTGTGCTCAAACAAGTTCAGCAATCCAAGAAGTATAGTTTTCACATGCAAATATCACTTCCACATCACAAATTAACCAAACAGCTCCATGTACATCATGATAGTCAAAAATTCCACTGTTCATTCAAATGAATTTTCAAATCAAACTCACTCCAAATTTCCTACAACACTTTTCACATTTCCTTAACACTTCCACAAATCCATTAAACAATTTTATAAAACCATTACAAGATATTAAACTCACATAACATCCCACACACATGTCACACAATACCCTTCTCACCTTCACAATTCATTTTATAAATAAACTCACATGAAATATCCCACACCCGTGTTTCGCACACAAAACACAATTTAGTAAAACATTTCGACAATTTATAAAAAAATTCTAAAAATGTTTAACATCTCAAATCACCACTTTACCATTCAAAACCCCACATTAGGTGAACACACTCACCCAAACAGTACATATACACCCTTTCCCAACTTTGTTTAACCAAATAAAACATTTGCAATTTTTATAAAACAAACCCAAGAGGTATAACCATTGTTTTCACACTAAACTCATTTCAAAACCCTCATTTAAAAGCAAAATCATACCGATACCAATCCAAAACAGAATTTTTCATCCCTAAAACAATTATTAAACCACCCCCAAATGTTATGAAAATACATCAAATAATACCACAAAGATACACATGAAAAACACACGTTTTCATAAATCACCTTCAAAAAGTACAACAGGTTTTACACCTTAAACTCATTAAAAAAACCTACTTTCAAGGCCAACATGAAAATAAGTAATTAAAAAATCAGAATTGGCATTCCCTTTGAAGACTAATAAATCACTTTCATATGTTATAAACTAAACCCAAACATTACCCCAAGAGTCACACATGAAAAGTACCCAATTTCAAGCTATAATGCAACTAAAAATTAAATGTTTAACCAAATACATCAAAACTGTTTTCACAACACATAAAACAGATTATAAACATGCTAAATTAATAATCCATGCAAGCTAACTCATCATAAAATGGCTACACATGGAATCACCTACCCTTTTGAGTCGAAACCCTCAAAACTTAGTGCGAAACCTTAAGCGCACCACCGTTGCACCGAAAGGAATATAAATCCAGACCTAAACCACAATAATTTACCCAAAAGACACCAAATCAGACATTAGGATCGAACCCCAACTTCTGGACATGAGGAACTTCAAGAAAAAGGAAATAAAACTAAAAGAGGATGGAAGGAACCAAGAAGGAATTCCCTTACTTGAAATATCTTGAAGGAATCGGCCCCAATACACCAAATAATGAATCACCAAGTACCCAAAACTGGTATGGAGGTTCTAAGGATTCCTATTAGGTCATGTGGGGAATGAAATGGGGGAAAAAGGATGAAAAATGAAGGAGTTATGAAAGGATCAATTTCCCTCTCTAAATCTGCCCGATTTTTGAAACCCTAATACGTTCAGTACTAAATGGCGATGAATAAGAGCTCCAAAGAGGGGAGAGAGAGCTTGGACGCGCGGCTGGGTTCAAGGGGCGCATATGAGGATTTGAATCACCGAAATATACTTAAAAATGAATAAGTTATTAATTAATCAAATATTATTTTTAAAACTGGAATTGGGCTTTCGGGCAGGCCCAATCCCTTAAATAAAAACCAATATAAACCTTGGTTATATATTTCCAATGGCTCCAAATTTTAATTTTGATGTTAATATATCAGGGGAGGACATTTAGAAGTTGGAATGAGTGAAAAATATTAAAAAATGAAAAAGTTATAAAAGAAATAAAATTTATTTTTAAATCTGGAATTGGGTTCACGGTTTGGCCCAATTCATGTAAACTCACATATTCACCATAAAACCTTTGGAAACCCCCAAAACAAAGAATTAATGGAAATTAAAATAAAAATACATTTAAAATAATCTATGTATGTGACAATTCTCCCCACCATGAAAACTTTCCGCCCCGGAAAGTCACAGTAAGGCCAAAGTAACAACCAAACCCAACTGAGAAACCAAGAGGTACTCCCTTGTCAGGTTTCTCCCCCAAAGGCCAAAACACCTCCAGTGATCAATTAATGAAGGATTACTCTCACAAACAAAACTTACACCACTTTCCTGAAATAATCAATCACATTCATAATTTATCCCAAAATAAAACTCTTCAAACACTATCCGAACAAGACTCAAGCAATTCACCCAAACGAACAATAACATTGAACAAGGTTACACTTACCTTACTTTAACTAATACATTGGGCACTCTCCAGTCCCAAAGTTTACCCAAGGAAGATGTAAGTAGTTAGATATCTCCAAATGATATTACCTACTTCCCATACAATACCAAGGAAAACATGATTTACTTGTATGAAGAGACACAAATGAGCTCCCCACCATAAGAGACAACTTAATTTTTTTCCCGAGACAGAATCAAGACAGTAATAGGGGAAGGCCCAAACAGACTCCCTAGTACAAGGGGTATACATCCATTAGAAATTTACAAAATAATATGCACGATACCCATGGTGGGTCTTCCCACCACAAGAACCAGCCATCTTAACCGACCGGCGTGGGCCGACACGAAAAGACCCCAAAATTAAGGAGTTGGGACGGTCACACGGTTAGTCTGCACAGTTTGAGAAACTGTGCGATAACTATGTGGATCCTTATATTTGCATGGTTATTTTTTTGTTCATGGTTATAACTAACCATGTGAAAACCGTGTGCTCAACTTGTCTAGCCAAATTTCCAACCATTCTCCAAAGACTCAATGGAAACCAAAGGGGGAGGGAATAACATTGTGTGATGACATGGGTACAAGACCCTCCACCTATTTCCACCGAACAGGAACAACAGAAGAAATATGATGACACCATAGGTTTAAACTCTTCCTATCTTTCATACTGAGGATAGGACTTTGTACAAGGGTTTAAACGACACTGGGGTTTCCCCTGACTACGCGCCAGCTTCTCTCCGGGACCTATGGCTGGAGCTCAAAATATTGAAGCATCTTAGGCCACGCAGTTTGGCTGTTGAAACCCCTATGTGGAACTTCTTCTTTCGGTGCCACAAACCACTACACCGCATACCCTGATGGGTTTATCAAGACATAACACACTCCATAACTCACTTTACCAAAACCATACATTTCACTGAAACAAGGGATCAGAATAAGCACACACATCGCAACTTGTTTCGTTGGGTGAGAAACAACAGAAGGGTAGGACACGTATAAACACCATCCTCTAAGATAGAGGATTTGATGTTTTTCCCAAGGGATACATACTCCCAACATAACAGAGAACCTAAGAGGATTGTGTGACCTTGACCTTTACAGTCAAAAGAGCACACAACATCACAATGCGTCACCGAACATGACCTTTGTGATTGATAGAAACAATACATGGAACATGACCATATTCCAAGTCCCTAAACAATAGACAAGTCCAAAAAGTGGACACAATATCCTATCAGGACCAAAATCTCAAAATTGGTGGTTTAAAAATAACTCTTGCTTCAAGGAAACTATGAAGAACCCAGATTCCCTCTTAGACACCATCATGACACTCATCCACACTAATAACCAAAGAACACTTCCACCTTTGATGAATCATGAAACTTAAGAAACCAAGGCCTCTTTCAACCTTCCACAAGAACTATCCCACTACAAGAGGATCTACAAATCAACTAAATGAATGGTTGTAGACTCAATCAACAATGATCTATAAAATATTCCTTATATTGATCAACTGGAGGATTTTCCAATGGAGAAACAATACGGGTTGCACTTCAGTTGTTCACTAACCCTAAATGGGGGCGTACCTTATCCAACGGGAGAACCCAAGGACCCAACCAAGATGGTCCATTGGTCAAAAAAACCATAAACCAGATCCAAACAAATGAAGTTAACCACCATAATGGTGTCCCGAAACATATCTCAGAGGAGACTACTAACCGGTCCTTCTACCTAGCTTACCGACCAAACATAATCCCAAAACACAGTTCAAATAGGAGGGGTTATTGGACAAAAAAAACATCCCACAAAAACAACATCTTCAAAGACCCATAATACAAACGATCCCAAAACTATTCATCAAGACATCATGTTTTTTTTCTTTAAAACAATTTCTTTGAAATCAAGCGGTTCAGCTGTATGAGTATCGACCAATGGTACCTCATGGGCCTCACACATGCATGTTTTTGTGCCGCACCATACACCCTCCTCATATCCGTCCCGGAACTCATCTAGTCATTCCATCAACCATCCATCATCCCATATAACCCCATTCATGTGGTCACTAATGGAAATACCAAAGGTTAAAACAAAAATTCTTTCCACTTTTCAAAACCAAAGCGGTCAACCAATGCATCCTTTTTTTTCATAACCGCTAACCACGAGATCAAAATCCCAACTCACATGTTACAAAATTTTTCAGAAAGTCACAACCATTTAGAAAATAACTCACATTCAAGTTATTCACATCAATTTCAAAACATCTCATCCCATTAAAACACACTCTGATTGTTTAGAAAACTCTATTAGAAACACTTTTCAAAACCAACTTCAATACAGTTTCTGCCTTCAAAGGAGGTGTAATCACACCATTTTCTATTTCAAAATAATTCTGAATATTCAGTTCCAAAATTTCATAAATCATACCATTCCATCTTTATTTGAAAATCATTTCACAAAAACATTACACTTCTTAAAACCAAGTCACTTTAAAACCAAGTTCCAAGATTTCAAAACTAAAGAACAAAAGGCAATGTGAGAGGAAACTAGTTTCAGTGGGTGACTTGGACATATGGTTGGCAGCCATATTCCAATCACTTCACTATCACAGAGAGTGTTCTAGGGAATATCCCCAGCTCCACATGGCTTGCCAGACCCTGCGATCTCATTGAGACCATTAACCCAACTCTCTTTTCATTTCCCCTAATCATCATCAAACCAAGAAAACCAAAAGACATAGACAAATCCCAACTTCCCCTGGCGACTTGAATCCTAAAATGAGGTGTGGTGATCAAGAACACTACCCATAACCAGAATTCCATGTCCCAACAATCATAACTCTATACTATCCTGACTATTTCCCAAATAACATGACTCAAATGGAGCGAACCTCCTTTGATACCATTTTGTCACGAACCAAATCTGGTCAGCTTCAAAATCGGCACCCGACCCGGTCCATGGCAAGACCCGAAGGGCGTTCCTGATCCCCACGGTCTGGTACAAGTGCCTAGGTATCATAAAATGATAATTGGGAATGATTTACCCGAGTTTATAAACTTAAAATGACAAAAGAGTCCAATAAAACAAATCTGGATTTTTCAACTAAAACCGTCTTTTACAAAATTTCAGAACTGAAATACATAAGTTAAAACTATGTTTAAAGACCATTACAATGGTACATAACCAAATAAGGACATCTGAAGAACCTCCACAAGGAAAGAGGCACCGCCCTCAAGCTATCTCCACGACACTGCATCCCAATGGACAATTAAAAACCCGAATCAATGGCATAAATCCTGTACCCAAACCTGTGACATAAAATAAGCAAATCTACAAACACCAAAAGGTGTAAGTAGGGTGTGAGCGAGAGCCCAGTAGGATAACACCACTAATATATTCCATGTGATAAACATTTAATGGCGAAAATCATGTAAGTTTTCAAAGACATGAGATGCTAGTTAAAATTTCTAAAAGATGCAACATTAAATAAAAACAGTTTTCAGGTGGGATAATTTAACGAATAAAAAAATTTGCTACTGAATTTTCCAGCCTCTCATACCGTATACCGACGGTAAGAACAAAGTATCCAGTGAGCACAATCAATGGGAAATAACCCCTAGGCACTAGCTAGCTGTGGGTCCCAGGTACCTTGTATCTCGGTGAGAGTAACCATCACAAATATCCATTCTCGTGCACGAGCCACTAGTAGGGAACATACCCATAACCTAGTGGTCCCCAATCCCCATCATCATAGTTTAGTTAGAGTTGTAAGCATCAATCTTGCTAAGTGAAACTGAGGCCAAACCCCACAGATTCACTAGCATACTAGTACACGTCCACCCACCTAGATACCCGGGTTTTCCCTTTGTGCTCAAACAAGTTCAGCAATCCAAGAAGTATAGTTTTCACATGAAAATATCACTTCCACATCACAAATTAACCAAACAGCCCCATGTACATCATGATAGTCAAAAATTACACTTTTCATTCAAATGAATTTTCAAATCAAACTCACTCCAAATTTCCTACAACACTTTTCACATTTCCTTAACACTTCCACAAATCCATTAAACAATTTTATAAAACCATTACAAGATATTCAACTCACATAACATCCCACACAAATGTCACACAATACCCTTCTCACCTTAACAATTCATTTTATAAATAAACTCACATGAAATATCCCACACCCGTGTTTCGCACACAAAACACAATTTAGTAAAACATTTCGACAATTTATAAAAAAATTCTAAAAATGTTTAACATCTCAAATCACCACTTTACCATTCAAAAACCCACATTAGGTGAACACACTCACCCAAACAGTACATATACACCCTTTCCGAACTTTGTTTAACCAAATAAAACATTTGCAATTTTTATAAAACAAACCCAAGAGGTATAACCATTGTTTTCACACTAAACTCATTTCAAAACCCTCATTTAAAAGCAAAATCATACCAATACCAATCCAAAACAGAATTTTTCATCCCTAAAACAATTATTAAACGACCCCCAAATGTTATGAAAATACATCAAATAATACCACAAAGATACACATGAAAAACACACGTTTTCATAAATCACCTTCAAAAGGTACAACAGGTTTTACACCTTAAACTCATTAAAAAAAACCTACTTTCAAGGCCAACATGAAAATAAGGAATTAACAAACCAGAATTGAAATCCCCTTTAAAGACTAATAAATCACTTTCATATGTTATAAACTAAACCCAAACATTACCCCAAGAGTCACACATGAAAAGTACCCAATTTCAAGCTATAATGCAACTAAAAATTAAATGTTTAACCAAATCCATCAAAATTGTTTTCACAGCACATAAAACAGATTATAAACATGCTAAATTAATAATCCATGCAAGCTAACTCATCATAAAATGGCTACACATGGAATCACCTACCCTTTTGAGTCGAAACCCTCAAAACTTAGTGCGAAACCTTAAGCGCACCACCGTTGCACCAAAAGGAATATAAATCCAGACCTAAACCACAATAATTTACCCAAAAGACACCAAATCAGACATTAGGATCGAACCACAACTTCTGGACATGAGGAACTTCAAGAAAAAGGAAATAAAACTAAAAGAGGATGGAAGGAACCAAGAAGGAATTCTCTTACTTGAAATATCTTGAAGGAATCAGCCCCAATACACCAAATAATGAATCAACAACTACCCAACAATGGTATGGAGGTTCTAATGATTCATATTAGGTCATGTGGGGACTGAAATGGTGGAAAAGGATGAAAAATGAAGGAGTTATGAAAGGATCAATTTCCCTCTCCAAATCTGCCCGATTTTTGAAACCCTAATAAGTTCAGTACTAAATGGAGATGAAGAAGAGCTCCAAAGAGGGGAGAGAGAGCTTGGACACGCGGCTGGGTTCAAGGGGCGCATATGAGGCTTTGAATCACCGAAATATACTTAAAAATGAATAAGTTATTAATTAATCAAATATTATTTTTAAAACCGGAATTGGGCTTTCGGGCAGGCCCAATCCCTTAAATAAAAACCAATATAAACCTTGGTTATGGATTTCCAATGGCTCCAAATTCTAATTTTGATGTTAATATATCAGGGGAGGACATTTAGAAGTTGGAATGAGTGAAAAATATTAAAAAATGAAAATGTTATAAAAGAAATAAAATTTATTTTTAAATCTGGAATTGGGTTCACGGTTTGGCCCATTTCATGTAAACTCACATATTCACCATAAAACCTTTGGAAACCCCCAAAACAAAGAATTAATGGAAATTAAAATAAAAATACATTTAAAATAATCTATTTATGTGATAGTTAGTACGACAGTCATGATCTCTGTGACCCTGTCCCCCATAGGAAAAAAAGACCATGACTCACTGGTGGATCCCCTGAACTCTCAATCCTCGCACCTCTGACCCTGAATCCCTTTGGTCACCCTGCAGAAGGTCTAGCCAGCTTAGGCTTCTGCGTCATCGATCTACTGCTAGCTGCAGATGACTCTGCTACTTGTTTTTTGGTAGGGGATCACTCTGTCGGTGCCTTCTTACCAAGGAAGCACTCCATCAACAAATCTCTCCCTATCACCCCATCATGTGTCAGGATGCTCAGAGAAACTGTCATAGCTCTGATATCTTTTCAGAGCCCCTGCTTAAAGGTTCTATCTCTAAATTAAGGGTCCCGTACCATGTCGGTGGAGTATCGGGAGAGGTCAGTAAATATCGTCGAGTACTGAGCCATAATATGGCTACCCTGCTATAGATGTAGCAGCTCCTGAATAAGCATAGAGTGCAGTGTCGCTGGCATGAAATCTGCCCTAAAAAGGCTCTCAAAGTCCTTCTAGGTGAGGGTCATCTCCTAATGCACCTGGATTATAGTTATCCACCATCGTCCTGTCGAGACATGAAGAAGGCTAGCGTCCAAGATCACCATCTTCTAGGTGTGTGTCTCTACTAAACGAAAGACTCGCGAAACCACCTTACAGCAGTCCTCTACTACCTAGGGGTCCATTTCGCCTCGAAACCACGGAGGCATCTATCTATGGAACTCATGAAATGTGCTCATCAGACATGCATGATCCACTAGTAGCATCTACTATTAAACGGGTGGTGGTGCTGCTGGTACACCACCTGAAGGTGCCATCATTGTGAACGGTCCCTGTACCGATGCCTTGTCGCTCGGTGGGCCACTGTCATGATCTATAACCGGATCCTTGATGGATGTCTTTGTGGAGACATACTATAAGAAATAGATGCGACACGATCAATAAGTTATACCTAGTGATCTGACTGAAGAAAGATCAAGAAAACCTTCCAAAACACTAGCAACCAATGTTTTTTTGTACCAAGTCAGAAAAAAGAATTCAGTACCCTGGTGTATGGATATGTCAGCCACTGCACCAACATTGGAATCCCCAAATTGAAAACCAAACTAAAGACACTTTACAACATTGCCAAATTAATAGTAGACTCTTAGTTATTCTGGTAGAATCAACCTACCTCTGATACCACTGAGTCATGATCTGTCCCATGGGGCCCGGACGCGACTACCCCAAGCCCGCCTTCCATAGGCCAGGGGTTGGTGAATAGAACCTGAAGGCTTTTCCCAAACTAGGAAGACATTGTCTTAGAGAATCTGTACACACTAAAAAAGGGAAGCTGAGGTAAACAACCCACAAAAGGAAGGTATTACGATGAGAGTAAATTACAACACATGTAAAACTATAAACTGAAAACAGTGGGCTGGAATACAAGCCCTTGAAACTGAATGGAAAGTAAACATCTGTTGCATTTTACCTAGAGCTCTACCTAGTAGTAGTTTTAAGTATGAAGTCAAAGAAGAGGATATCAACTACTCCCATCTAACCAAGCCCCACCAAGTACGAAACCTCCAAAGTCTATGTCAGAGCGTCAGTAGTCTGCACTAGAGACACATGGGCGGGCGGAGCCCGTGCAGGGGTGAGTATAAAAATACCCAATAGGGGGATCCGAGACCCCCAAAGGTCTCTCAATAATCTACAAAGGAAAACACCACAAGAAATACCCCAAAGGTAATATCATAAGCACGATCTAAATAATGAATCATAAATAAAAAGAGGCAACTCACTCTAACGGTATAACCTCAAGGTTACTGGGATAGAGATGACTAGTTGTAAAGCTAGATCATCATATCTATAGTAACTCCACTGCTAACTCATATAGGTCACTATATGCTGACCCATATTGGTTGGTAGATGCTGACTCGTATTGGTTGTTGGTGCCGACCCGTATTGGTCACTAGTGCTAACCCGTATTGGTCTCTAGTGCTGAATCGTATTGGTCGCTGGTGATGAACCATACTGGTTGCTGGTGCTGACACTCCTTGTTCAATGATATAGAGGTAGGGATGATTATTCGTGCAACTAGATCATCCCGCTCTGGAGTTTCTAATGCTTACTCGTATTGGTCGCTCTTCTTCTTCATGTCACAACTAGCCACTGGATTCCCACATGGAGCACACCTGATCTCTAGAAGTCTATTCTACTCAAGCCATAGGTTGTTCATTCAACCAGTGTGAATTACCGCAAAAATAATACCCAAGGGACCACCCAGTTATAGGGGTCCCAACGTGATAGACGGAGCGTCGATCAGATGCTCGTTTTGTGAGATATGTGCACTTTTGTAAAAATGGCCCGGTTGGATTCAAGTTTGATCCAACCTAGTTCACACATAAAATGATGTCAAAACTCACTTAGAGTATCTATAATGGACTACCTTATCACAAGGGTCTTTATGCGACAAACAAAACGTCCATCAGACAACCAGTCTGTTAGTTAAAGCCCTTTCCATGAAATGGGGGTGATCGCACCTCGGTACAGCCTAGCTCGGTTGGGGCCGCCGTAATATGCCAAAGTGACCGCTTCCATATAGGGGTACCAATGCATCTGATTTCATGTCAAATAGACACCCTGTTCGACAATTAAGATAATTTCTTTATTCAAGGGCCGGTTGGGTCTAGGCCAGGTCTGACTTGGTCAGGCCGACCCGACGCAACGAGTCCCGTGGTCTACCTGACGCTACCCAGGCCCGACCCGTTAAGGGTTGACCCGATTTACTAGGTCCAGACCATCAAGGTCAGCTTGACAGTTTTGCGGGCCCAGGCAACGGTTTGCCCGACCTGCCAGGAGGGGCTCAGACCACCCGTGCTGGCACGCTGGGCTGCGATTCTGGCCCATCCAGCTGGTCGGGTTCAGCCCCTTCGGACAGCCCATGTCCGGCCCACGTTCGGCCTGGTCTACCTAAAGGCGGGCCCCTTCACCTAGCTGGCCCTGCAAATTTGGGTTCATTTCAGACGATGTAACGCGGCCTAGTGTGGTGTCAGTGCCGCCCCCCTCCTGTTGCGGGGCATTGGCCATGGCTGCTGCCAACAACGGTGCATGCGGGCATCACCCATCTCCCGCATGGCTGGCTCGGGCCAGCCGCCTCTGACCACCGCGGCGCGCGATGGCACACCACCCTCCACTACCTGCGTCCAGTTGCCATGGGTCTCCTCCGGCCACCATCGGCCGCCGCCGGCATGGCACCGATGGTTGTTTCTGCATGCCACTAGAATGCCACAATCATTTCACGACCCTCAAAGGCCCTGTCACCGCGTTTGTTGCTCTGCCACAAAGAACACACCAAGGAAAAGTTTAGTGGAGGTTCTGGGACTTATGGGTTTCGACTCGCACCCTTCGCGTTAGCATTTTAAACATGAGGAAAAAATTAATAATAACAAAAGGAAGAATAATCCCTAAGTTTTATATCTCGCAACAAATATCTGTATGATTAAATGACACATGGACCAACCTGTTAGTCGATTGGTACATGTTTGTTATATTTTTCAAGAATAGGAAGAGGGGGAACATCAAATAACATAAACACCTACCTTTTATGATGTTCATTTCTACACGTTCATTCTTGAGGTTTTACAGTGTCGACGACGCTTCCCGATTCTGACCTTTAAAATTCGTTCTTAAATGTTTGTCGTTCTTCGCAGGGGTGTAAGTGCATCAGAGATTTTCCTGAGAATCCCCCAAATACTTCCTCCTTATTTTTCCCGACACATTGTTCTATTTATAGAACCACATTACATCGTTTCCATAATGACATGACGTCGCGTCGTTACGCTATTTCATTTATAAAACAACATTACTGTTTTTCCACATTAAACACACTGTTCCTTTACAGAATACGTGTCATCAATGTGTTTCATTATAGTTCCCCATCGCCGCATCTTCATTTCCCCTCAACGTCACTGTCCTCTACGCAACAGATAGAAAAGAATAAAATAATTCTTTTAAATTATTTTATTATTTTTCTCTAAAAGTCCAAAAATTAACTTATCCACTCTTCCATCACTTTCCGAAGATAAGTCATTTCTAGGAGAATCCCAGAATTCCAGATTCAATGGTTCCCTCAGATTTTTAATTCGAGAACCGGTTCAAAAGATAAGAAAAACCACTATCACGTTTACTGAATGTACCTTAAAAAAAGTTTAGGAATTCATTCCGGAACATTTAATACAAAATTATTTTTATTTTAGACAATTTCTAATAAGTTTAATTCATATTTTAATTTTCATTTATATTGGTCATATAGTTTATATTTTATAGGATTTCAAAGTCACATACTTGAAACACTTTTAAAAGGGATCCCTCAGTGAGGGCTTCTGTTAAAATCCAAAATTTTGTAATGGTAGTACTCTTGTATATTAAATATAAGATAAATTTTGTTGAAATTTTTTGTTATATATATATATATATAAACTAAATAATTTTTTTAAAATACCAAAATAGTATTTTTTTGGGACTTTAAGGGTAAGGCGACAATGGGGTTTTCGACTTTCACCCAAAACCTAAAGCCAGAAGCCCCGCTTCCACCTTTAGTACAATTTTTTTTTCAAAAACTTAAACTACTCTTATTTAATATTTTATTTTAAGAAAACATATAAAAAACTCGGAATCAAAGTGTAGTAGAAAAATAAACAAGAAAATATAGATAGAAAACCATTGGAATTTCCAAGGAATACCTAGATAAATCCTTGGACATACTTAGTCTGGACTCACCTTCCATCATATGGTGTATCTCTATAGTCAAAAACCAATTGGCTACTCTAAACTATCATCACCAGTGGGACAACCCATCGGGCATATAATTTACTGAATATCTAAAGTAGAACTTTTTATTCGATAGTGTGTATGAAATGTAACACCAAGAACATAAAGGAATATAATGTATTTTGTATTTATAATACAGTTAATATTTTAGATAAATATAATATAATTTAAAATTATAAATGCATGAGACACTGAGTTAGCATGCGAAACACACAACACTGAGTTTCTTCAATGGCTTGCGTTACACGCAAGATCAATTTTTACCAAACAATAATATATTATTATAATATTTCTATTCGATATATTAATAATTAACATGGTAGTTAAATTATAAGTTATGAACTATTTCATCTAAATTTTGAAAATATTGTAAAAAAAATTAATTAATAGGTTACCAATTAATTAGATATGAAAATACAAAACAATTTAATATAAAAGAAATATTATTATTTTTATGCTCACAATATAATTCTATCTTAATAAATTAAATTAATTAAAATTAGTGAGTGAAATTAATGAAATATATATGTAATATATTGAATCAAATATTTTTTATAATCATCCAATAGATTCGATGGACATAAGATAAGAATAAACTCAACATTACTCATAAAAAACTATATTTTTATTAAGGAAATTTTAATGCCTTTTAATGGAGAACCCATTTTGAATATAGATTTTGACACTTTAATTGATTTAATTTTTCAAAATAAAATTAATATTTGAAATAGTAACAAAAAAAATTAGTTTTGGGTGTATTTTAGGTATTTTTCTGGGAAGTTTCATTTTTTTAATGAATAATGAAAAATACAGAAATTTAATCCAAAATTGCATCTTTATATAATTTATTTCTATGTTTATCGTATACATTTAACTGTTTTTAAAGTTTAATTATAAAATATTTTTATTAGTTAATCCATTTTAGGTAATTTTACTCAATTTCACATTGAAATTAACTATAAAATTATAGAAAACTTTTAGACGTTTTTACTTTAAAAACCCGCATTGTCGTCCTGTCTATGAGATGAATTTTTATTTAATTTATACCTATTATTTGATTGGAATTTGGAAAAATTGATTAAATATTTTTAATAATAATAATTTATAATTTCAAATAGGTTCAGCTATGTTTTTGACCTAAAATATTAGTGATGGTCATTAAAATTAATTATAACGATTAAGGTTAAATTAAGTTTAATAAAAAAATAAAGTATAACCATAAGGACTAAATATATATATATAAACATTTCCAAGAACTATTTCCGGACCATATCCCGACTCTATACTATATTTTATATACTTTGGACCACTATTTATCCACTTTCAATAAGAAAATGTTGGTGGAGTTCTTTTCTTTTAAAATATTACAAGAGATTCCACCCCTCCTCCATTATAAAAGGCGCCCTTCACTTACACTTCTCCACACCTCTCAAGATTATTGGGTTCAGAAAATCTCTACCCAAATCACTCCCCAAAATACCTACCTTCTACCTTGAATCCTCCATTGAGATTAAATCCCTCCAACAAAGCTCTTTTGGTATAAACCAAAAGGAGTTACCCGATTAAGAGGTAACACCATCCCTCAAACTCCTCTCTTTCATTTTCCATTATCCACTTCTTCAAATTTTAATATTTAATCCTTATATAACAATTCATGTATCCTAAATATACTATAATTTTGTTATTTTACGATTTTGACATGCACTTACACACACATCTATCAAATGGGTAACGAAAACATTGTTTATGTGCAGGCGAACTACTGCCTCCCTAAATGATGATTGTTCAATTTTCTATTACCACCTATCATAGTGACCATTATGATGAAAAATATATTTATATAAGTTATATATAATATTTATTATGTATTTAATATTTTGTAATTATTTTAAAACTCATATCCTTATACTTTCTAATTTATGTGAAAAAAATAACATCATTTGTGGAAGTGAGGACTACCATCTCCTCAAAGTGACATGATTCATTCACACTATACATGAAATGTTTAAAGGATGGTTTTAATTAAGAATTTGTGACATTAAAAGTAAATATATTATATTAATAACATAATTATATTTCTATAAATATAATATATATCATTTTCTTTATTACCCTTTACACACACTTAAAAAGTGATAATGTTGTTCTTGAACGTGTTGACTACCACCTCCTCCACACGATGTGATTCATTTTACATCACATATTTCTATATAGAGGTATATATTAATAATTAATCTGGTATTTATGACCTAATTATCATTCTGAAAAGACATAATGGTACCTAACTTCTTTTTATAATGATCATTGAAAAATGGTAACGTTGTTCATGCGTATGTATGGATTACTGTCTCCAAGCATGTACATTTGTTTCATTTTTCATAACCATATTTAATTATTTATTTTAAAATTATAATTTTAGTATAAATATGATAATTATTTCATAGTTATTATTATGAAGATGTTATATAGGTACCCCTTTGACGATAGTTGACCTACCAATGTAATTTTTGACACATGAACCAAATTTGGTCAAAACACTCGACATAAACTTAATTGTTTATGTAGTTGTACACAACATGGTAATAAGTGAAATAAAATTAATTATAAAAATGAAAAAATTTCTAAAGAATTTATAAAACTAATCTAAATTTATTATAAATGGTTTTAATGGATGTTCACTTGAAAAGAAACGCAATGTAATAGATTCTTGCCTCATTTTCTTTCCACGAGGCATACTTAGTTATTGTGCACCTAATTTCTTATATATGGTGTACATACTGACATGTTAACATATAATTTCATGAATTTAATCATATTAATTGTATTTAAATTTCTTATTTAAGAATTATTACCTTTGGGTTTTCCAATTCATTTCTTACTACATTAGTAAGGGATTTCCATCTCACTTTTTACATCCATGAGATAAATGTCATAATCACCAATTACTTATTTTTTTGGTGTACCTACAAACCATTTTGTTATATTATATCATGAATTTATTAATTATCAACTTATTTAGATATTTCATTTGACTATTATCACTTTTGTGTCTTTTGATTCATATGTAGGGGATTCTTATCTCATTTTCATTATATAGGGAATACTTAATTGTTTTGAACCTAATTTATTGTATATGGTGTACATATTTCCACATTGAAATATAATATAATGATATCGATTATATTCGTGGTATTTAAATGTTTTATTTAAGTATTATTACATTTGGGTTTTTTAATTCATTTGTTAGTACACTGGTAAGGGATTTTCGTCTCAATTCACATTCCATTGAGACTTAATTGTTGTTATGCACCTAACTTATTTTATATGGTTTATATAATACAATTTTACTTGATATATCACGAATATCCTTACTCTCACGATATTATAACTTTCATTTATTATTATTCCTTTATGATGTTTATTATTTAAAATGTTTCAAAGTGGAATGGAAAACTTTGAAATGTTTAAATATTATTTTCCTCAACAATAACTTTAATTATCTTTGAGTCGTATTTCCACTAAAGAAAATTATATGTCCATTTTTCAATGAAACTTTTCATTATAATTTAGTTATTCATGACCATTTTTACATTTCAGTACCATTTACACTCTTTGGTACTCAAAGTTTTTTAGAAAATGTTTTTAAAGAAAACTCAAATTTATTTATCTCTTTATTAAGAGAACCCATTTTCTTCTAAAAACCATGTTTTGTTAAAATGTTTTCACAAATGTATTGACTTTTTTAAAATGATTTAGTAAATAAATTTTTATCCTTCTTGTATTTTACCCATTTTTTCAAATGAATATTCTTATCACTTTCCTGACAAGGCATTTTTTAAACCTTTTTACCCTACAAAAGGAATATTCTTTTTACCATGTACAACATGTATATATTCTTATGAATTAATTTATTTAAAGCCTAATTTTCATGTTTAAAAGGTTAATTTTAAATGAAAAGTTTTTATAAAATTTATTTTCAATGAAAAATATTTTCAAAAGGGTTTTCAAAAGAAAATGATATTTTCCTTAAGAACATTTTTAGAAGTTATTATTTTATTTCATCAATGACAAAAACCATCTATTTTACCCCCCTTGGGATTTGTTGTATTGATTCCATCCTTACTCATCCTCTGGATGGTTTATTATAGATTTGGAAATAGATAGTGTTCACATTCACTTCCTTGATTTATTTTCCACCCCAATTGAAATATTTAATCTTGTATGATCATCAAACAATGAATTTACCCTAATTATAAATTTAATTTTTCAGGGATATTAATATTTCCAAAACTATATTACATTTTACATATTGTGACTACTTTTAATGTTATTTGATGAATTGGAGAATATTGATAAATCATTATTTCTCATTCAATATGGTTATTGGATATGGAATATTATTTATTTAAATTATTCAATATGATAAAAACCTTGGACATGAAATGATGGGAGGATCCTGGACTTTATATAGCTCACAGATGCATTAAAATGCTCTCATGAGACAAATAAGTTGTGAAAATGGGTTTATAACCTCAGTTTGAATCCTACTTGTGAATTTTTTTAATAGTAATAGGATTTTATTTGACTTATACATGATGTCCATTAATAAATAAATTCCTTCATATAAGCTTCAGTTAATATTCATCCATGAGATTTTGTGTCAACATATATATGGATACAATTAATATTCTGTTATCTAGATGGAATGTGTTTCAGTTTCATACCTTTTGTATTTATTTATCCTTATCTAGTAATTTTAAGGGAACATATTTCTCGTTATTACCTTTCCATATTTTTTATTAAATTACTTCTTAGTTTGTTGATTACATGATATGTGTATTTTGTTATTTACCATGCCATAATTATTACTCTCATTGATCCATTATTGGTTCTGTTATATTTTTATCTTACTGATCATTTGAGCTCACCGTTATTATGTTTCTTTCCATAAGAATCCAAGAAGCATACTTTGAAATATATTAATGGATTTACTAGATGGATTAAAGTTATCCTCAATGTTTTTATTTTTTTAGAATAAAAAATATCATGTTGTAATTAGTGTATTCATTTGTAATACAAGACTCATTTTATGTATCAATTTTACCAAGACTAATAAACTAATAAGTCTTTCAGGACATGATTACTTTTAATCATGCTAATGTAATTGATAGAAAATATTAGATCTAGGATATCTGGGGTCAGGTCACTACATGGCCTCTACAAAATCCAATGAGAACCAACCCATCTAATCAGGGTCAGTAAATAATCATCACTCGACCCTCTAAAAGATGCCCAAGAAACCCATGGTAAAAGTGCACAGTGTAAGTAGGAGGCTCTCACACCTATGACTCACCTAACATATAATCACCAAACATTCCTACCCCAAACATAGACACCACCTACCTGATAAACTGTATAGAGAAATCAATCATAGCTTTTCTAGTTACATATCACATTATCTAAAGTGACAACATGGCCATCAAGTCACATCTACTTAAAAATTGTTATAAAATGTGAATTGAGATTTTATAATTTCAAACCAAAATCATTTAACAAAATCTTAAAAATACCATCCGAGCCTTTACCATATCCATTTAAAATACATTTACATATATTTCCAAAAAAATGACAAACCAATTCAAACCCAAATGAAATAACACAACTTGATTAAGATACCAAACGATCCTTTTTATCATTCAGATGCCAATAATTATCCCAATTTTCCACATGATCCAAATCTCCAAACATATTTTTGAAACCATTTTACATTTATTTTGAAATTTCAAAACCATTTAGAAGACATGGAGTCTTAAAGAGGATTGAGAGAGAGAGGAGGAGGAAAGGGTTATGAGTTTTGAAATTTATGTCCTTAAGATAATCATGTACATCATTATTTGTTGGAACAATTATATGTGTACTCTGTGCACATATGGATATTCCAACATCCAATGGTACTATCTGGAAATCCCATGAACTTACCAAAACATTTTAAAAAAAACAAAACATGAAAAAATGACATTTCATCAATTAACTAAACCACTGAAATATTACCAGGGCCAACCATTCTATTAAACTATTTAATTTAATAAAAAGGAACCAAGAAAAATTCCATCAAAAAAATTCACACATGAACACATAGGCATATTTAAGGAAACCTCTTTAAAACCCAATTGGTATTTCATCAAGCACCTTATGTGCATGCATTTACAATCATAGTAAAAGAAGTTATCAAATATAGTTTTTTCCAAATTATGAAAACATGAAATCACTATAATAAATTATCCAAATGCATCATGGGAATGCGAAAAATATTTATAAATTAATTAAGATCACACAAGAATCAATTGAATGGATCAGAAAAAATAATAATGGAAACACCTACCTCAACTACATTTGATCATGACCAATCTCTGAGAGAAGTAAAAGATAAAACATGATATGATATGCACACCCTAACACCCCTGAAATAAAACTAATTATCAACACTCTCCCTTAGGTTTATGCCAAAGAGAAACCCCACTAAGAAAACAACAAGAACCCTAGCGGGGGAAGAAATGATTGGAAAAAAACGACCAAAAACCAAAGGATCTTACCTTATGAACCTTAAAGGGTTTTAAAAAATTAAAGGGGAGAAAATGAGAGGGAGATTAGAGGACCCCATAGTGTGACTAGGCCAATAAAGAGAAGTGAAACCTGATTTATGGTTAAAAACATGGGGGGAAAAGGAGGTAATTTCAGATTTTTAATGACTGGACAACTCTCATGGTTTTCCAAACCATGGGTCAATCGTGTTCCCATCACTATCCATAAGGGAATCCCTGAATGGGTTGGAAACATGGTTCCCAAAATGTAGGTCAACCATGAAAAATTACTCAGTGTAAGAATTAAACCAAGCTGCATGGTTTCCTCTAACAATGCAGAAATCATGCATAGGCCAAAAACTCACCCGAAACTTCCAAAATTCAAAAATTTAAACCAAGGATCAATTAAAACCTTAAACAAATGAATCATGATCTAGAAAATAATAAAATATTGGAATTTATAAGTTTAGGGTGTGAAAATTCTCCCCACCACAAACACTTTCTTCCCCAGAAAGTCAACCAGCCAAAATATGAACAAAACACGATTTCAAAATCAACTAAAACTGATTGAAACCACGAACCTTGTGGTGAGATTTCACTTCAAATGTCACACTTGACTGATTCTTAGGATAACCGTAACATGTAAAATAGTGAGAGAACATGAGTGGGTTCTTCTCACTACAAGGACTCAACAACAACCTTGTAATGACTTCAAATCATCTAAATGAGGGAACTAATACAATCCTATTTGAATTGGCCGAACAACATTCCCACCAAGACTGGGAACTCCTAAAAAAATTCAAAATGTTTATCATGAGAAAAGAAACAACTCCATGAAAACTAAATGTTTCCAATAGAACCCAAACCACCAACACTATTGGATCATATGAATGGAACTCAATACACACAACAAACTGAATCCACAACCCATCAATTCCACAATACTAAAGAACCTACAAACAATAACTACAAATATTGAGACCAATTCATGCAACAAATAGAAACACTAAAAGAATAATAATTATCCAAAGAGTCACATTGCAAACATAAGGATGAGATTACAATAAAATAAGATTATTGAGTTTCTTATATAGAGAAGATAAACTCACAACAAGAAGAAAATTTCAACAGGAAACTCAAGCAGTTTCTAATCTAACACTGGGGACCAAATATGGGAAATGGTTTCCCACACATAATTTGGAGGTCCTCTGATTATGTGTGAGATTCACTCTGATGTCTATGTCTAGATACCTGATGACTAAAGGATCTCCTACCTCACAGTTAGGCACAAACATCCTCCAATAAAAGATTTTTACTTATTAGGTAATGCTTCCTACCAAACTTCTCTAGATGGCCCAGACGACTCCAATGATGGAAATTATTTAGAAGATTATGATAGGATGGATTCGAATGATTGAAACTGCCATACTTGAATCACACCAGTGAGTGGTACGATGAGCGAGAAGTCAAAGAAAACAAGAGAGACTTATCAGGAATAGGTTCCTCCATCATATGCTTCTTGCCAGATGGGGAACCTTCAAGAACAAAAATAGAAGTTGGTTCATCAGTCTCCATAGACTACTCTCCAAGAACCAATTCAGATAAGAAGTCCTAATACCCCAACATTCCAAATATAACTTCATTGGATAAAGGAAAATTTTCCATGATATCTGAACAAATACCCCAAATGAAAATAGGAGACTTTAACTGACCCTCTAATTCCACATCCATTGAGTAAGAAAAGAACACTCTAAAGTGATCAATATAATCATTCATGGTCTTCTGTCCCTATTGATCATCCTGAAACTCTTCCACCTTTATCATATTCCCCTCCTTAGTTATAATCCTTTGAAAAAAAGTGGCCTTAAAGATTTTCCAAGTCATCCCAACTTGGATCAATGGATGGAAAATTATTCCCCACTGATTTATTATTCGACCCTCAAATAAACTTAATACATATCAAACCGTCACAAATTCGGGAGTTACTAATGATTTGAAGACACCCTCAAATTCTTCAATCCATTTCATGACCTCTACGGGATATCGATAACCATAAAATATAGGAAAAAACGGAGAAGAACTAGAAACCAGTTAAGAACCACTAGAACGTCAGGTGACCTTTCTGGGTGGGATATTATGAATATCACAAAGAATAAAAACCCAAAACCAAAATCAAGACAAAACACAATTGAGAAGGACACATCAAGACAAAATGATGGGATCACAAGTCAAAAATATGAAAGAACAACCAAAAACTCTTTTCAAAAATCACCCAATTAATTTTAATATCAAAACTACCTTCTTTTATGGAAAATATTCAAACACCAAATCCACTTTTTTTAAAATAAAACAAACATTCAAAAACAAGAACAAATTTCTAGAATCATTTTTCTTATTTCAAAATCATATTGAAGAAAACAAGTCCAAGACTTTAATTTCAAATACACACCCATGGAAGACTATGAACTATCACACATGTGTTTGTCCATTTCCATCCACATATTCCAACACACAATTTCTACAAAATCCCACACATATAAAAACTCTCATAAGAAATACTGAGGGTTATACATACCCTATCATTATCAAAACCCAATAATTATCGAAATTTTCAATCCCAAAACATTTTCCATTAAAACACATTTTACCAATAAGAAACAATTTTCAAGAAATCATTCCCATTTTAAAAACCATTTTTCATTTCAAAAAATCACTTACACCTACTAGAACAAAAATATAACACAACTCACACTAGTTGAAACTAGCTTAATGAACAACTCTCATCAAGTATTTGGGATGAGGAACCAGTGTTCATTCATTACCTAAATACATGGTAGTGGGCCATTCCCTAAGTAAGCATAAACACTAAGAAGAAGTTGAACCTTGAACTTAGACTCCGAATGAGTCACTACTCCATGTGGGGTCATTCTATCACAATGGATAACCTCTATTTTCATTACCCATTTCAAAAAAAATGAAAAGGAAAGGAAAGGAATCAATTCTCAAACCACCCCTAGCAACTCTTGTCTAAGCATGAGTGGTGGAGATCAAGAATCAACCCATAACCTACATCTGGAGCCCGAAAAATCATATTCTCTAATCTACATGATACCCCAAATAACAAATGGACTTCTATGATACCATTTTTTCATGAACCAAGCTGATATTCCCTTGAACCAAACCTTCGACCCATTATGAGACACAACTCGAAGGGCTTTCACGATCCCCACGGGTTGGAAACTAGTGTGAGGAATGAAAATAATCACTAAGGGAAAGAGTTATCCCATTATATGACCTAAATAAAAATAAAATAAATAAAATTAAGGAAAGAACCAATAATAATTGAATCCAAAAATAAATATAAAAACTGATTAGGATGAAACTGCTGGACAAAAGAAAAACTAAAAAGAATAACACCTGAATGATCTCCACATGACCTCTTGTTCATTTCCAACTACAAGACCAAATTTTCCAAAGGAGACATGAACCCAAAACCTGAACCTACAAAATAGTTTCGGTCTACCGACACTGAATGATACAAGTAGGGTGTGAGATAGAAATCCTAGTAAGAAACCACCGCATGATCTACACATTTCCTTTCCTGAAAAAAGTCTATTAATAATAGTTTCAAATACACTGATATTTTTTTTATAACTTTAAATAATCAAATTAACTTCCCATTTTTCAAAAAAACACACACCACCTTCCCATTGATCAAAACGGTTTATTATTTTGGAATCCGAAACTCGAACTAAAATCCAAACAATAAAATAACGGTACATGCTGAAAATAAATAAGCAGTGCCAATAGGACACCGAGTGTAGTTGAAAAATAGTCAAAAAAATATAGATAGAAAATCATGGGAATTTCTTAAACATTCCAAGAGAGATCCCTAAACATACTCTTTTTGGACTCACATATGGGAATATGGTGTAGATTCATAGTAAGAAACCAACTCACTGCTCTAAAATAGTCTCACCAATGGAACAACCGACATGGCCTCTAAGACATCCAAGGGTACCAACCAATCTAATCAGGGTTAATAAACAAACATAAATTAAACATAAAAAATACACCCATGAAACCCATTGTAAATGTACAATGTGTAATTAAGAGGTCCTCACATACATGAATCACCTTAATTTCCATCACCGCACTTGCCTACCCAAATATCTGACACTAAATACCCAATAAACTATATAGGTAAATCCCCCATAGGTGTTCCCATTACATATCACATTATCAAAAGTTATAACTAGGCCATCACCTCATATCAACATACACATCGTTTACCAAAACCATTATAAAATTCCAAGAGATTTTTTATATTTTCAAACCATATTCATTTAAAAACATATTACAAATACCAATCAGGCCTCTAACATTTCCAATTTAAATACATTTACAAACATTTACAAAATAATGTAAAAAACCACTTTAAACCAAAATGAAATCACACAACATGATTATGATTCCAAAAGGGTCTTCATATAATTCAGATTCCAATCATTACCCAAAGTTTCAAACATGAAAAAACTCCAAAAATCATTTTGAAACTATTGGATATTTATTTTGAAACCATAAAAACTTTTAGAAGATATGGAGGCTTAAATAGGATTGAAAAAGAGAGGAGGAGGAAATGGTTAAGATTTTTGAAAATTAATTCTTTATGTAAAACATGTCCATAATCATTTATTGCAACACCCACATGTGCACTCCATTAACATATGTATATTCCCACATCCAATGACACTCTTATTAAATCTCAAAAACGTACCCCAACCTTTTTAAAGAACCGAAACTTATACGCAAATATTATGTCATCATTAAAGCAAACCACCAAAATATTACCAGGGCCAAAAATACTCTCATACCATTCAATTTCATAAAAAGGAACTAAGAAAAATTTTATCAAACAATTTGCACCTGAAAACATATGCATATTTAAGAAAACCCCTTTAAAACTCAATTTACATCTCATCGGTCACCTTATGTGAAGAAATTTAAAAGAATAATAAAATAAGTTCTAAAATAACATTTTTTCCAAAATTTTCAAAAATGAAAGCACCATAATAAATTATCCAAATGAATCAAAAGGATGTGAAAAATATTTATAAAATAATTAAGAGCACCCAAGCATCAATAGAATGGATCAGAAAGGAAAATAAGGGAAACACATACCTCAATGACATGAGATCACAACCAAACTCCAAGAGAAGGAAGAGATAATCCCAATAGATGATCCACACTTCTTAAAATCCATGAAATAAAACAAAACACAACCCTATCTCTTGGGATATGAAAAAATATGAAACCCATAAAGAAAAAAAATAATATTAGAGGGGAAAGATAAGAGAAGGGGAAAAGAACCAAAAACCAAAGGAATATACCTTAGGAACCTTCAAGGGGATTCAAAAATAGAATGAGAGTAAAGGGGAGGGAGCTAAGAGGACCCCTTGGTGAACCTAGTCCAATAAAGGAAGGAGAAACCCAATTTAGGGTTAAAAATAGAAGGGAAAATAGGCAATTTAATATTTTTAATGACCGCATAGCTAGCAGGGTTTGGACGCATGATTTTCCAAACCATGCACCCCTCAATGTCCATAAGGGACACCACCCAAGGTATGAATACATGGTTCCCAAACAATATGAAAAATATTCCAAACTCTTATGTCTAAGAATTACAGTAATCCATATGGTTTTCTGGGTAGGGAACACTATTTTCTCTAACCTTGCTCAAAATGATCACAGGTAAAAAACTCACCTGAACTTCAAAAATTAAAAAATTTAAACCGAAGCTCAACCTGAACCCCAAAAAATGACTAAAGATCCAAAAATAATAAAATAAAGGAATTTTGATTATTGGGGTGTGAGATATTGTGTATAGGAAATCAATCGATTACCTTTTTGAAACTCATCTGAGTAAAGGTAATTCCTCTGTTACTTTTAAAAATCCATATTTCATTTAAGGTAAAGTAGTTTGATACCTTCATGTTTCCATTTTAAAATAAAAACTAACTTTATGTGTAAGGTTATGAACTATAATACACTTATATAATCCTTTACGTTTAAGGGTAACTATTATTTTACCCTTATGTTGACTGATCTACGTAAGGGTAAGGTGAGATGACTCTTATAAAGACCACTCTACATAAGTGTAAAGCCTTTGCAGACTTTACAAAGCCCAAAGACATAAGGGTAAAACCAATTTATCATATTTTTATGAAATTTGAAAAAGTATTCTATGTTTTTTTGATTATTATTCACTTAAATTATAGATTTAATAATTTTAAATAATGATCTCTGCTTGATACCACAATTAACTTTCTGATGAATCTAATAACACTAATTAGACAAAGTGGTTGAAATAAAAAACCATATTTTAGGATCTCTGATGAATGATATAGGAAACATTCATAAATTACTAAAATGAAGTATATTGAAAAACATGTATACCATACACCAAAGAAGAAATTGAATCATCTTCTAATTCCATCTCATTGTTTTGAGACATATCACCAAGGTGGACAAAAAAACAACAGGAATCCATAGGAATCCAAGGACTAATATGGATCATCAAATGTTTATATTGGATTATTATTCCATTCTAGATGTGGTTGTATAATTTATGAAAACAAGTAAGAAGAAAATAAATATATATCTCATGTATTATTATACTAGATTATAAATAATCCCATACAAACACTTCCATCACATGGAAGTAGTTTAAATATGCAATGAAGGATGAATCTTAATTTTTTTATAAAAGATGCATGAATAAATACCATGACTAGTTCAAGAAGATATAAATACATTTTACACATTTAATCACTTTCTCTTTCATCTTATAAATTCATTTTTAAATTCAATCATATGTGGACAATGGATTGACTGTCCAAGACACACAAAATAAGAGACCTAAATCATGAGTATCATAATTTTTATGCAAGATGATATAAATATTATAAATATATAATATATAAATATGGATTAAGGGAATATTTAAATCAACTAGTAAAAGTGTTAATTTTAATTTTTTATTTGACATTGAAAAATAAAACTTTTAGTCCAAATTTAAATGTTTTAAATATATTTTTTAATGTGGTAATTCTAGAAAAAAGGTATGATGTGGAATTCTAGGAATCAGGAAAATTAGTTAATGTTTTTGGTTGTACCATTAGGCCACCTAAACCTTAGTGGAGGCCACTATATATCTTATATACATCTAATAGGTTTATATGGACCCATAAATAACCCAATGGGGTTAATTTGAGTCTTTTATCCTCTACTATAAATCTAGTAAAGCCCATTATAAACATGATGATCATTCCTAAACCACACTTATGTGATTTTTTTTGGAATTTTTGATTTTATACCATTAAAACCCCTTTTGGTTTGAGGTATTGTAGTCAAACAAATATGGGTGTTGCAACACCCATAGTTTTTAGGAAATATTTATTTCGGTTAATTTAATATTTTTAATATTTTTCATTACATGCAACACTGAATATATCTTGTGTTATATGAAAGAAAAATGTTATTATTTTTTGGTACACTAAACCATGTTATGATTTCTTTATATGATTCCCCAATATATTTTTGGGCTACACACAACACCGACTTGACATGAATTACCGCCAACATTGAGTTTGTTTGAAACAAATTTTTTTATATTATAATTAATTAAAGGAGATAGTTATAACATAGTCATTAAGAATAATAATATGAATATTAATAAATATTTTTTCATATTGTTTATAATGGTTTTATATAAATAAAACATAATGATGATAAAACATATAAATTTTTGGTTAAGTCAGTATATGTTTGGAAATACAATCTTCTCCAAAGATATTCTTTTTTAAGTCCTAATTTGAACAATAATAAAATTAATTTTATATAAATTTATAAAATTAATTTGATAAAATAAAAATAATTTATGAATTCATAATTTTGATATTATCCTAGGGTGATATTTTTGTATTTTTCTGAGAGAATAATGTTTTGGGTGAAGAGTGATAAATATTAAATTCTAATTGAAAACTTCATTTTTTTCTAATTTATTTGTATAGTTAAATTATATTTTAAGTTTGTTATAAAGCCAAAATAGATAAATTATAAACCTATTAATCTAAATTAGGTCATTAGAATCATTTTTATATTGAATTTAGATATAAAATCTTAATGATCTTTTGAACATTTATACTTTAAAAACCTACTTTCTCGCCACGTCTTCAATATTAGTATTAAACATTATTTTTCTGCTTCTATGAAATGTATTTAAAAAAATAGACATCAATAGTTTTAATAAGTATAATATTTATATTCTAATAAAATAAACATTCTTTTTAACAAAAATATTAGTGAAATTGAATAAAATTAATTACAATGATTAAGGTAAAATTTTGCATAACAAGGGAAAAAACCTTAAAATTAAGGGACATAATGACCAAGACACTGGTCCAAAACATATTTTATGGACATATTTAGGCCATAAACATTAAATTATTTCATTTTGATGGTTTTTATGACATTTTTATTCAAAAACGTGGGTACACCTATCATGTTTTAAAAAATTCCAACCTTGTCCCCTTCCTCCCCTATAAAAGGCCACAAACTCCCCCTCTTCTTTACACCTCTGAAACGAATTATGTTTGGCCATGATATACAAAATTAACTACCCAAAATCCACCAATTACTCCTTTAATCCTCCCTTTTGGTAGGAATCCAACCATGAAATCCCTTTGGTGCAAACCAAAAGAAGTTACCCAAAGAAGAAGTATCATCATTCATCAAGTTCCTTTCCTTTATTTTCTTTCTCCACTACCTCAATAATAATTATTACAAAAATATGTACAAACATAAGTATCATAAATATACTGATATGTTCCTATGAAAATAGTTCAAACTACACTTACACATAGTTCCATATAATGGTTAATGGACATATTGTTCTTGTGTACAATGAACTACTGCATCACAAAACGATGTTGTTTATTTTTCTTTACCACCTCTCATGGTTGATAATTATGATGGAAAATATATTTTTATATGATATATATGATTTATTTATTTTTATTTAATTATTATATAACACAAACATTCATTTTTTCCATGTTGTGTAAATATAATAATTTTTTGGGGAAGTTTGGACTACCGCCTCCTCAAAGCGTTGTGATTTGTTCACACATTACATGGAATGTATTAAGGATGGTTTTAGTGAACATATATAATAATAATGACATAATAATTATTATTTAATGATACTATATATATAAATATATGTCATTTAATTTCTTTCTCTTAAAATTACAAAGAAAAATGAAAACAACGTTCATGCATACATACGCCCTAATGTTTCCATGGACAATATATTCCATTTCATATTTATATAATATGTAGATTATTATAAATAAATATATACTGAATATATATGATATTTTTATTATTTTTTATATTATTTAAATCATGATATAAGTATGGGGAACAAAAATACAACAAACTAAGACACATGTGAAAAACAATGTGAATATTACCCGAAGTGAAACAATAACTTGGAATTGTTCATATGCGGGTAATATAAAGTCATAGTAAAACAATATATGGTATTAGATATTAGAATATGGTCCTATAAATTTTTTATATTAATCTTATATTTATAATACAAGATGTTTTTATGAGTACCATAAGAGTCAGACAAAAGGTAAGGGGATTTGTAGTCTCACTTTTATTTCTGTGAGATTTATGTCTCATTCACCAATAGTTTATTTTATGTGGAGAATATAATTCCCATGAATATATTTTATTATTATTATCCATAAATTTATGGCTATTTAAATATAAAATTTAATATCTCTCTTTCATGGGTTTTATGTTTCAAAATTTAACAAATTGGTAAAGTAATATTGTATCAATTTTACCTCTTTGAGAAACATGCAATGTTATGCATCTATATTTTTCCTTGAGGTGTATATACTATCATTGAAAAGTTATATAATGAATATAATTATTTTAGTGATATTTAATGCTTCATTTAATGTTATTACTTCTATTTTTTTATGATTCAAGGTTACTAAATTGGTAATGGTTTATAGCTATAATCTCACTGTTTATCGAGATTATTTATGATTATGCTTCAATTGATGAAATATTATGTTTCATATATCAATAAATCTCTTGAGTTTTATTAAAAAATATATATTAATGTTAAATTCATGTATTGGTGCTAGATTTATACCATTTTTTACATAATTTTAGAAAAAAATTGTTTTTAAGAATGTCTGACACTACCTCTCTATCTTCAGTAAAAAATACATTTTCCTTCGAAACCATGTTTTCTAAATAGGATTCAAAAAATATTAAAATATTATCCTATGGTATTTCGAATAATTTTTTACAAATTTAATACCTTTTAAAAAAAGGTTTTCTAAAAAGGGATCTCCATTTTGTTTTTCGATCATGGAACTTTTCCAAAAAAAATATGGCAAAAGGAATGTTTGGTATGTATATATTTGCCCACATTCATGACCTCCATCACCTTGAATATTATTTTAGAAGATTAAATTTTTATTTTTAAGGATTATTCTTTTTTAATATTCTGGAAGTTCATTGTATTAAGTTTTTTTTCCGAGGAAAATGGTTTTAAATTTTTTTTTCAAGTTTATTTTATAATTTTTCAAGGGAAAAGGTTTTCAAAATGTGTTTAAGTCTTCTTTCTCTATTTTAAATGATTTTTCAAAGAAAAAGGATTTCAAAATTATTTAAATCCCTTTTTCTATGATTTGAAATTATTTTCAATGAATATTTTTTTTCAAATGTTTTCAAGACTCTTTTATATATTTTCATGGGAAAATTATTTAAAATGATTTCAATCATTATTTTGATATTTTCAATTATTTTAAAATAAAATTGTATTAAAAAAGGATTTACGTTTAAAAAAACGTTTTTTAAAGAATAAAGGATATTTTCATCATGAAAAGTTTCTAAAAGGATATTTCCAAAATATTTTTCATCTAATATGAAATCTATTGGTGTTACTTAGGCATTTTTGAGAAATTATCCAAAGGTTTATTTCACATTTTTCTCAGAATGGCATCTGTTTCGATGGAATGATGTTTATGATCCCTATTTCTATTTCATGGGTTATATGATTAGGAAACCCATTTATCTTCCATGGGTTTTATTTTTATGAAACCCATTTATTTTATCAGGATATGATGTGGGGAAATGATTATGAAACCTATCCTTTTCTATAGGCTAAGATATGATTACATGTTCATGAAACCCATTAATTTCATGGATTTTGATATAGTGTTTATCAAACTCATATCATTTTATGGGTCCTGATATGATGAATGTTTTATTATCTTGATCCACATATATGAATGATTTTATTATGATATGGGTAAAGCCTATATATCCCTTCAATGCATTGGGTAATGATTTATATTTGATGAGATCATAATGGGATTCAACTCAACGGGCTTAATCTATTATCGGAAGATGGGTAAAAAAATCCCTTACAAGGAAAGGAATGTGACTGGGGATGGTGGTGTGTCCCACCCAATAGGTGTAGTCACCCTAAAGATGGAATATGGAGAAACCTGATCCACTATGAGATGTTGGGGAAACCTGATCCACTATGGGAAGATGGGGAAACCAAATCCCTTACAAAGAAATGACTATGACTGGGGATGGTGGTGTGTTCCTCCTATTCGGTGTAGTTCCCATGAAGTTCCCTGATATGTTCTAGTAATTCATATTGACTTATAGGTAAGGTTATTACATAATTATGTGTATTCCATAATTCCATTTCTTACTCCTATGTTATCATTTCATGGATTATTATCTTGATTTCATTATGATTCATTCTATATAAAATTCTAACATTTATTCCTTGGTTTATGTTTATGATATGAATGGTATAATATTATAATGGTATGATCATGTTATTCTATCATTATGTTCATGTTTATTCTTACATATCTCCATTGTTTACCCATATTGAGCATTTGAGCTCACCCGTTTTTATTATTTCTTCCTCAAGAAATGAAGGTATATTTTTGGTATGATATTGGTAAGAGTAGTGCTAGTCTTGGATAACCTAGTAGGAAATATTGTTCCTCCCTCATTTAGTAGTGTTTATATCTCCATGTTTCCATAGTCACTAAACTAACATGCTATTTGGGAATATGATTTTTTAAATTATTAAGTATTCCACAAAAATATGTAATAATTATATATGTTAATATTGGGATATTATAGTTAGTATTAGATTGAAGGTTTTTTCGTCCTTTTGAAAATCTGATGAGAAATTATTAATGATATCCCTAGGTATATTTTTAAGGATATTTCTATGGATGTATCTAAGGATAAGTTTAAAGATGAGTTAAAATTTAGAAAATGTCTTAGAGTTTTTGGTAAAGGATAGAGTGAGTGGTTTCCTAGAAATACATCCCGATCTGAACACTAAAAGTGGACAAGGTTATGTAAGGATGTAACCTGGATTAACAACCCCGACAAGGTGTGTCAGGCCTTCCAGGAGTGTAACCTAGTATATAAAAACCTTTATTACTGCACACCTGGTTTGAAACTCCTGGTAGATATAATTTGGGAATTAAAAAACTCCAAATAAACTATCATGAAGGATTTAAAAATGTGTTGCCTATGAATAACATAGGATAAACCAAATTTTTCAAAGATTAAGTAAGGTGAAATAATTTTGACATCATAAAAGTTTTTTTAACGATTATATTGTTCCTCACTATGATAATTGTTTCTTACTCAATGATTTATGGTTTTAGTAAATGGTGGGAACTAGGAGAAACTGGGTTAATGTTGAATGAGAAAAACAATGTTCTTATGAGGAGTCAAATAATATGGTCATTGGAGTGAAATATGTTGGGATTATGCCTAGTTAGTTTTTACGGAACATGATTTACAATGTGTACATTAACCAAATATCGGACTAACCAAGGAAGAGAAAGAATGATTTTGGTGAGATTTCAGTTAATGGAGACCAAGGAGGAAAGAAGATTAAGTTCTGTTTTTGTCATGAATGTGGAAGGAATCATCCAAGTGAATGTCTTAGAGGAACAAGAATATTTTTTACTATGGAAAATAAGGGCATGAAGCAAGTAAATATAAAGGAAATATGAAGGGTATGGTTAACAAAATGTATGGGAATATTTCACTCCCTAAGACAATATAAAAGTAAAAATTCATTAAGTGTGGAATGAATGGTCATTATGGAAATCAATTTCAAAAGTAGAAAGATCCTGAAGATAATAAGCACAGTGGTATTATTAATGGTTATATTGATGCTGATTATGAGACTACATATGAAATGTGTATTGAAATAGTTATTAAGTAAGAGGATGAGGTATCCTTATTATAGTTATGAATGTAGTAGAATAATCAGAGTTTTTCTGTATTTAGATTCAAGAATTATGTTATATTAATGGATACATATACAATGACTATCCAGTTTATGTTTTTTTTAAATAATTTACAAGATTATATTGAATGTTTATGATGGACTTGAGAAGTGATTTAATGACAAGGTAATATTTTAATTGATAAGATAATGTTTTTTATGGATAAATATATTATGGATATGAATAAGTAAATTTTATAGTACTGGTTACCTTGGAAATAATTAAGGACTTTTTTACAAGTTGTTTATGCTATCATTGATTAAGTTTATAATATTTTTTAGATTTAACTAATATATCTAGTAATGTTTAGAATAAGTAATCATGCATGTTTTTTAAGATAATTTATGGTAATTTAGGTTATTACCATGTTTTTAGAGAATATAAAATGAGGGTATTCACATGTTTGGAATGTGAAAACCTATAGTTACTTTGTGATGTATGGAAGATCAGTGTTAAGATGATTTCACGACCTTATTTATCATATTTCGGATTTGAACCTTTCAAAAGGGTTACAAGGCTAACAATTTTAATAATGATTAAGTTAAACTTCAGATAAAGTTTGTGAGATTAATGTATTATCATACCACATGTATATTTATCTGTATTAGATAACCTACACTAACAACTTTGTGTTGATGGTAATTAAAGAGAGATGGGATGAATTACCATGGATCACATGAACTGTTAGTGCTTTAGGAATGAAAAATTATCCTTCCTTTTTGGAGAAAAAGATGAAGTGAAATTTGGTCGATACATAACCAAAGGTTGAGATTTTAATTATAAATGAGAATGAAATAAAGTAAGAATAAATCCTCATGAAGATTCATCAGTTGTAGGGAAATAATCCCAAAAACAAAGAGGTTATTCGAGTACCTTATTTTCTGATGAATCTAATATCCCCTTAGATCATCATAAATTTATAGATTTTTTATTGTTAACTTTATCCTAACCATGTTATATTTCACTCTCCTCCATAACTTGATAGTTTTATTTCACTTCCTCGTCTATGTTTTTAGCTTCCACATAAGTTCTACTATGTGGAAACCCATCCATGAGTTACTTCAGATAACCACTATGGTTCCAACTTTCTTATTTTAAAGGAATTTTTAATGTTCATTTTTACAATGTGGGTTTCTATTAAAATAACTTTAAAGAATTTAACCATTGAAAACCTAGAACAAATTCAAGGGAAAATTCATTTTACGGTGGGTATAATGTAACACCCCTTGTTTTTGTGAAACATTTTTTTTTCTAATTAATTTAATTTTATTGATATTTTTCATTTCACGCAACACTGAATATATCATTTGTTATATGAAATAACCAAGTTATTCTTTATTTGTACTTTACACCATGTTAATCATTAATTATATGATACCCTAAGATAATTATGTTCTATAATATCCACCTAGTTAGAATACATTATACGCAACACCAACTTGCCTTGTGTTACATGAAACACTAAGTTTCAATGAAGCATCATTTTTATTATAATTAATTAAATAATATAGTTATGACCTATCTATTAAAAATAATAATATGAATATTAATAACTATTTTTATATATTATTTATAATTTTTTATATAAATAAATCCTAATGATTATAAAACATATTTTTTTGGTAGTCTTTGTAGGTTTGGAAATACTATTTTTTAAAAGAACTGTTTTTTAAGTCCTACTGTGAAAAATAATAAAATTAATTTTATAAAATTTTAGAAATTTTACATGATAAAAATTAAAATCATTTTTGAAGTCATAAATTTGAAAATATATTAGGTCGAATTTTTGGGATTTCTCTCAGAAACATCCTTTTCTGGTGAATAGGAAAAAATATTGAATTTTAATTTCAAAATGGCTTTTCATTCAATTTATTTATACAATTAAATTATATTTCAAATTTATTTTTAAAGTAAAAATTGATCAATTATACATATATTAATCCAATTTAGTTAATTGAAATAATTTTTATGTTTAATTTAGATGTAAAATCATATTAGAATTTTGAACATTCTGTCTTTAAAAACCTACTTTTTCACCACATCTATGAGATTAAAATTAAATTATTTATGTCTTCTATGTGAATTGAATTTATAAAAATGGAAATAAATGGTTTTAATCAGTAAAATATTTATAGTCTAACATGATCAAATTAATATTTGACCAAAAAATTTAGTTAAAGTGATTAAAATTATTTACAATAATTAAGGTAAAATTCAGATTAATAAGAGATGAAAACATAAACTTAATGGGCCAAATTAATTATCCAATTTTCCAATAAATATTGTATATAAATATTTATTCCATAAACCTTAAATTATATAGGTTTTTTGGTTTTTATGACTTTTAAGGAAAACACATGGGTACACCTAACTTGTATAAAAAAATTCCAAGTGTATACCCTCCCTCCCCTATAAAAAGGCACCACATATTAACCTTATTAACACTTTTCAAACCACTTAATTTTGGAAAATATATTCCAAATTCACTTCCCAACATCCCTCCATTACTCCTTTAATCCACCCTTTTGGATGCAATCCAACCAAGGAATCCCTTTAGTGCAAACCAGAAGAAGTTACCCAAAGAAGAGGTAACATCCTTCCTAAATATCCTTTCATCATTTTCTCTCTACCATAGAGTCCATTTTTTGATATTTTAAAATGATAATTTTAAAGGCTAAGTGTGAACCCTAATAACAACACCAAATAAAAACCATTAAAATGAAATCCAACCAAGATAAAGACTACAAGAAACATCCCTCCCCAAGGATTACATATTTATTTCAAGCCTCCACCATCACATGAATGCTTAGATAGCTATCTCTCATAGGAATTCATAAGACTGGTACCGATGAAAAAAGCCATACCCTCTCGTTCTTCCAAATCTGAATGACCAAGATCTAGTGAGAGCTTTCTTATCTAGAACATCATCTGGAGAAGATCCGTGTAGGTCTTCTAGAATCTTTCACAATATAGAATCCAAAAATCACCAAGGACAAACATGCTGATGTGAACCATGAAGATCCTTGCACGGGCAAGCTGAAAATTTAAAATTCAAAGTCAGAAGGACCACTATTTTCATCCTCGAATGAAACAACCTCATTAGAACCTTCAATACATCGAAGAGAATTACCAGGATCCAACAGATATAGATCCACCACAATATGCTAGTATTCACTCATCCTCACATCCCAAAGCACCGAGAAGATTACCACTCGGATCCTCCTTAGAGAGAGTGGCAGAATCCTGAGGCAAGAGAAGAGGAACGTGCAGCCAAATCCCTCATCGAGGATCATCTCCACTCCCCCCAAAAGTTCAAATTACAAATAAAAAATCACAAGGAGAATCCCATAGGATTACATGACTCCTAGAACACCCTACTTCTCACATAAGCATATTACAAAGCCTCTTTGGAAACCATATCACCCAACCAACCTAGAAAGGAGTAATGGACCTCGAAGCCAGAGTAGAGTGAGAGTGGATATGACCTACACAACAAGCCATTATGAACACATAACTTATTATTATGTAACTATTATATAAAAAATACCTTCATATAATGTATTTATTCTTCTATAACTATTTTATAACACATAACTTCATGATTTCCATTTTTTTCAAATACAATAATTTCATTTGGGGAAGTCTGGACTATCACCTACTCAAAGTGATGTGATTTGTTAAAACATTACATGGAATGTATAAAGGATGTTTTTAGTGAGACTATAAAAAATACATTCCATAATAATTATAATCTAATGATACTATATATACAAACACACATATGTCATTTACTTTCTTTCTTTAAATATTATGAAGAAAAACAAAAACATCGTTTATACATACATACAGCCTACCGTCTCCATGAATGATGTATTACATTTCATATTTATATATTATATATATTATTATAAATAAAAATATACTGAATATACATGATATTTATATCATTTTTTACATTCTTTAAATCAATATATATGTATGAAAACAAAAAATATATCAAATTACGACACATGTAAAAAAAATATGTTGTTACCTGAAGTGAAACATTAACATAGAATTATTAACAAGAGGGTAATTTAATGTTATAATAAAACCATATATGGTATTATATATAAGAATATAAATCTTAAAGATATGTTTAATAAACTTATATTTATTATACAGGAGGTTTGTACAAGTACTAAGAGAGTCAAGACACAAGGTAAGGGGATTTCTAGTATCACTTTTATTTCAATGAGATTTATGTCTTATTCACCACTAATTTATTTTGTGTAGTGTATATAATTCCCATGAATATATTCTATGATTATTATTTTTAATTTTTTATATATTTACATATAAATTTTAATATCTACATTTCATGGGTTTTTTGTTTCAAAAGATATTAAATCTGTAAAGTAATTTTGTCTCATTTTTCATTCTTTGAGATACACACATTATTATGCACCTTGATTTTTTCCATGAGGTGTATATACTACCTTTTACATGTTATATCATGAATATAATTCTATTAATGATATTTTAATCTCCATTGAATGTTATTATTTCCATTGTAATATGATTCAATGCTACCAAATTGGTAACGATTTATAGCTACAATCTCACCGTTTATCAAGATTCTTTATGATTATTCTCTCATTGATGAACTATTATGATCCGTATCTCAAGAAATGTCATGAGGTTTGTTACCATATGTTTATTTATGTTATATAAAATTAATGGTTCCATTTTTCCACTCATTGGTACATAAGATGATCAAGAAAGTGTTTTTAAGAAAGTACAATTCTTCTTATCTATTCGGTTGAAAATATATATTCCTTAAAATCAATGTTTTCTAAAAAAGTTCCCTAATTTATTATACTATTATATTATGATAATTAAAATTAATTTTTACCCTTTTATACTTTTTTTAAAGAAATGTATTTTTAAAAAGGATTTTTTTTGTTTTCTAATCGAGGCACTTTTCTAAACATTTTATGGCACAAATTAAATGTTCAACATGTATGAATTTACCCAAAATTATGACTATAATTACTTTAAGCTTCATTTACATGATTATAAAGTCATATTTTTAAGGAAAATGTTTTCCTAATATTATAAAAATTCATTTTTACTGTGTTTTAAATGATTTTTATTCAAAAAAAATTTCAATCTTATTTTATAAGTTTATAAGGTAAAATTTTTTAAAAATGATTTATAGCCTTCTTTATATTTTTTAAAGAATTTTCAATGATTTTTTTTCAAAATGATTTCAAGCCTTAGTTATAGGTTTTAATTTTTTTTTAAAATAATGAGTTTTTAAAGTGTTTTGAAGCCGCTTTTATATGCTTTCAAGGGAAATTTTTTTAAAAATGATTTTAATCCATATTTCTTTGTTTTCAATTATTCTCAAATAAAATGAATTTTAAAAAGGATTTATGATTTAAATTATTATTTTTATATAATAAAGGACATTTTCCTCAAGAAATGTTTTTAAAAGTATGTTTCCAAATTAATTTCCATCTAAGATGACATCAATTGGTGTTACTCATGCATTTCTAAGAAATGATCCAACAGTTTCATTCATATTATTACTCTGAATGATTTATGTTTCGATGGCATGATATTTCTATGGGTTATATGATTATAAAACCCATTCGTCTTTGACAAGTTTTATGCTTATGAAACCAATCCTTTTTATAGGTTATGCTGTGATGAAATGAATTTAAAACACATTGTTTTCCACATGTTAAGATATTATTACGTGTTTATGAAACCCATTTCATTTCACGGGTTGTGATAAGACATTTATGAAACCCATATATATTTATGGGTCCTCAAATGATGAATGTTTTATTATCCTATGGAACATGTATGAATGATTCTATTATGAGATGGGTGAGAACTATATCTCCCTCCAATGATTTGACTAATGATTTATATCTAATGATATAATGATGAGATTGAAGTTAAATAGATTAATAAACGACGTGATGATGGGAAAATTGGATCCTTATAAGGAATGGACTAAGATTTGGGATAGTGGGGTGCCCCACCAGTAGGTGTAGTCACCATAAAGGTGGAAGATTTAGAATCCAAATCCACTCTAGGAAGATGTGGACACTTGATCTACAATGAGATGATGGGGAACCCTATACCTAATAAGTAAATTACTATGAATAAAAATTGTGGTGTGTCCAACCAAGTATGTATAGTTCCCATGAAGTGCCCTGATAAGTTATTGCAATGTGACTTTCTTTAAAGAGAATGAGATTACATAATTTTGTATATTCAATAATTATAAGTCTTACTCCTATATTATTTTTTCATTGATTATGCTCTTAATTTCATTATGATTCATAATTTATGATCTGCTAACTTTATGCAATGATTCATGTTTATGATATGTTGGGTATGATCTTCTAATTTCATGAAATATTCTCATAACCTTATTTTCATGTTTATGCTTAAATATCTCCCTTATTTAACCTTATTGAGAATCTGAGCTCACCCATTTTTATGTTTCATTCCACATGTTATAAAGATATATTTTAGGTATGATATGTTAAAGAGGTGTTCTAGTCTTGGTAAACCTAGTAGGGGATAATGTAACTCACTCATGTACCAGGGTTTCTGTTCTGATGTTTCCAAAGGCACTAAACTAACATATTCTATGGGAGTGTATTTTAGTAATGTATTAAGTATTCTACAAAAATAATGAGACTTTTGTGTACATTAAGTCTGGGTTTTTATAGGTGTGTCACCCCTCCTTGACTATTTATTTCTCTCCATTTTCACATGATCCATATATATTTATGTGTGGTTGGTTTATAAAATCGTGTTTTGTTGGTTAATTTAATTCATACTCACTTATTACCTCATATTTTACTTTGATTTACTGAAAATATGATAAGGTATTTAATGAAAATTATACATGAATATTGTTGAATAAAATTTAATGGATGGTCATTTTGTTTGCAGATGCTAAATGAAGCATCTGAAGGGTAAAAATAAATTGCTTCATGTAATTTCATTTGAGGTAAGATAATACTTTTTTTATTCCTTATATTTAATAAATTTAGAATTAGATTAATAAATAGAACAGTATAGAAATTTTCGTATTTTTTATTACTGGTTTGTAAGAATATCAAGGCTGGTTTACTCTCTACTGCACAATATTTTAGGTAGGCTATTTCTCCTAGTGAGTTATGGAAAGTTTTATAATTTGGAATATTATTTAATTGTTATAGAAATTAATTATTATATTATTATAATTAATTTAACTGGGTCCATGGATGTGATATTTTATTTTGACTATGGGTTATGATTATATCAAATTTAGGAAACCTTTAGTGATGGTGGGAGAGTTTTTCTTTATTTGATTACTTTAGTTCAAGGTAGTTGGTCCATAATTCCAATCCCATAAAGTGTAATTAAATGAATTGGGTTCAATTTAATAAGGGTAAGGAAGGTTAGTGAAACTTGATTAGAATATAGGGTTTTAATGTCGTAACATAATACTAGGTTTTATATAATATGTTTGTAAATTTGATCCCTCCTGTGTCCACATAGTTTTTTAGTTATACTAAAAAAATTCATAGTGATGATCTTGGGTTATACATTGATAAAAAAACTCTAGGTATGGAATAACTTTGGTAAAGACCCATGTGTGATAGTAAGACAATATAAAATGTAATGTGAGGTTTTACTAAGAGAGAAAAACTATGATTATTTCACATAAAATGATCATTCAAGTATCCAATAAATTTTGAGTTTTACAAGGAAGATAAATTAGTGGTGGGATGAGGAATTTATAGTAATGATATTCAAAATAATAATAATTGGATTTAGTGAAGGGTTTACAATTGACATAACTATTGGGGTCATCTTTACTCTAGATTGAAACTTGAGATGAGGTTTTAGTTTTCTGTTTGTATGAGTCACTATTTAAGTAGTGATTTTGATATATATATGGTATGGATGTTATAAAAATGGTGGAATGTAATGAATAATGAGAATTTATATATTTAAGGGTAGGATGTTATGTGGATGGTGACTGAAGTTAGGATAAATGACCATATTGAGCTTGCTATTCAGGAAAATCCAAGATAATACATTTTTACCCATGATTGAGGGAGATGGTGATATATATGTGGAGGTATAATTTCACATGTTTCTCTATCATATTAAATCCAATATGTGATACATAAATAACATAGAAAATTAAAATACTAGGTTTTCTAAGATAGATGTCCCACAAACTGGTTGGTTCTAGGGTTGAATGCTCTGAAAAATGATATTATTCTAGTGTGTGGATTGTATTCTATGAAAACATAGACCATAATTTTTTATAGAAATGATGTTATATCAATTGATACTACTATTATATCTGGTATAGATGTTATACTAAATGATATTGTTATTTTTTATGGTTTTTATGTTGTAGTGATTGAAATTGTTCTTGCATATGGGTTAGATGTTATACCATTTGAGACAGGTTCTTTTATAAGGGTTGGGTGTCATGAAATCCAATAAATATTCTTGTATACATTTTATATGATATTCTTTACTAATATGGAACATTGTGTATGGGTTTTGGATCTATTTTGACTAAGATAATGGTTATTGTGGATAGGGTTGGGTGATGTTCCAACATATAGGCCTATGAGTATCAATCAGTTTGGACTGTATCATCCTTATCCCTAGAGTCGACTATAGGTAATGATAGGATAAGCTACCTTCCAACAAGTTATTTAAAATACATTTAGGATCAACAATAAAACTATATTAAATATTTAAAACCAAACATAATACTATAAAAATAAAAATTCATTATTACAGAAGAGAGGTCCATTAATTACATCATTACATTATAATACATATGAGAGATTTACATTCACTACAACAACCACAACCTATACTATAGAGAAATTAAAAATATTCAAAACTAGTATAATATTGAATTCCAATGGATCATACTCTAAGAATGATTAAAAATATATAAGTTACATTACTATTAAGAAGATAAAAATAAGAAATTTAATAAACATGATATGATAAATAAGATAATGAAGTGAATGATATTAGACAATATAATGAAGTGTATTTATTAGTGGTCATATAACTATTATATTGGAAATGTGAATACAAGAATATGTCTATTGGTAATCAGACCATTGTTATTGAAATGTAATAGTTATACATAAATTTTATAATAATATACAAAGCATTTTTCGGTGATCATATAATCAATAATTATTAATAATTTATAAAATCATGGACTATGATAAATGAAAACATATATCATATAATAAAAATAATATTTATTAAAAAAGATTTTTTAAAATTTTAGTGAAAAATTTAGGGTTTTGAAATACACCTATAGTTTTTATTTAATAAATAAATTTCTAAAATATAAGAAAATATTTTCATAAAAAGAACTTTAAATTTGAAATCTCACTTTAAAAATTATTCAAAGGTGAAATTTTAATAATTTTATAAGAATTAATTTTTTGTTGATAAATACTAACGCACAAGAAGAATATATTTTATGTATTAGAACTTTATAATGATGTAAAATGTTGTAATAATTAATACTATGGATTCTTAGACAAAAAAAACTAATTTATTAACACAATTAATTTAAATTTTTTAAAAACAATTTTTAATCTTTAATGGGCTTTCTAAAGATAAAAATGGAAAATAATATTTCAAAAACAATTCTTTTTGAATAAAATCCCTTTACATTTAAAAAGTATTATAAACTCGGGAGTTAATTTTTTAAATGTAAAAATGTATAAATTCATTCCATAAATGTGAAATAGCTTAGTTGAAAACATTGGGTACGCTAGTAGTGTTTAATTTTCTATCACCATGATTTCCAAATACTTTGTTTATAAATTAGTAAACAATTCTTCCTCATTTGTAATAAATACTCCACATCCTCCCATTACTCTTCACTATAAAATCAGTCAGCATAAACCCCTATCATTTTTACTCTTTAGAGTCCCTCTAAGTTGTTTTTAATGTTATAAGGTGTAATTATTGAAAAATTAATAATTTACTTTATGATGTTATAGTTGAAAATCTTGTATCTTCTAATATTTATATAATACATTTCATTTTTTTCAATATAAAATCATATTATTGTATTCCTAGTGAGATATCATTATTACATTTCATGTATGAAACCAAAAATGTCATTTTTAAGAATTTAGTTTTTTATTTATTTATTTTGGATTTTATTTGGATGTTTAGATTATAATTTTAAAAATTATGTGTGTTTTCCTATACTATACAGCCATGGATCACGGTCTAGGGAACCATGAAGAGTAAATAGAGGGGTAGAAAATGGGTCTTCATAGTCGAAGAACTACCACATGGATCATGTATTGAATATTTATAGATAGTGTGTGTGAGGGGGCGGGGGGGTGGATTAGAGCCTGCATAGTCAAAGCACGGTCTGACTGGACCATGCTGACTGACCATGCAACACATTAATATTTTCCCTTCTTGGTAAATATATCTTTAAATGAGATACCACTTAATACATAACCTATTGATCTAGGAGCCTCCTTCATACCCCCCAATAAAACCTCATCTCATATCCTTATATTGTAACAACCATGAATTTAAAATAAGAACATTTATTTTATATTTCATATGAAACACACAAACATCAATCTTAAATAACCCATGAAATATATTTCATTAAATTTAATATCTCTGATAGATTACAGAAAACACAACCAGAAGTATAAATGAACCATAATATAGTATAAAATTATAACACAGATATTAATTTGGAAATTATTAATACTAATAACTAAATTATAAAAACTATTTTTATCTATTGATTATAAAAAATAAGAATCATTTTAAATGAAAATGAAATATTATAAAAAAATGGTATTTTTAATAAACTGTGGTTTAATAACGTTTTGTGAAAAGAATTCTAAATTAATGTTTACCAAATTTTGAAAATTTTTATGATAAAACGAACATATTTTTTTATATTATAAAATAAAAGTTATCTTAGGATAATTTTTTGGGATTTTCTGAATAGTTTCATTTTTTGATGAATATAGAAAAATACTGAATTTTAATAGAAAAATAAACTTTCATTTAAATTATTTATAATGTTAAATTATGTTTTAAATTATAAATACTATATATATATATATATATATATTAATCATATTTTTTTTTATTTTAATGGTTTTCATCATGAATTTCGATATAAGAACTTTGTAAATATTTGAAATGTTTCTCATTGAAAACTCTTTTTCTCATCGTGTATTCAGGATTAATTTTATTTAAAATTTTTCCATATATGTTAATTGATTTTTTAAAATAGAATCAATAGTTTTAATCATAATTATTTATATTAAATAATAATTTTATATAATTTTTTGACGAAAATGAATAGCGAAATGGTAAAAATTAAATACTGCATTAAATGTGAAAACCGATTTATTGAGGGTTAATATAAAACAATAAGGGTTAAAATTAACATATAAATTTTCTGAAATATATATTATTGAAATAAGTAAATATTATAATGGTTAAGTCTCAATAATAATCCATTTTGACCCTATTTTCATGTGAAAAATGGTGGTAACCAATTTTTTAAAAAAAAATACCAGTGTGCCACTCACCTCGCTTATAGAAGGCCACACATATCCTATCTTATTGATAACTTAAAACCATTTTGGTTCTACCTATAACTACATAAATATCTTCCAAAATTCTATAATATCATCCTAAAAGCCTTATTTTGGACAGAATTCAGTCATAGGATATATTTTAATGCAAACCTATGTAGTTTACTCGAAGAAGAGGTAACTTTCCTCAAAGAGAGTTATTTTTTTATTCCTCCACATACTTAAAATCTTATTAAACCATGATGATATAATAAATTAGTCATATTATATATAATCATATTTTTATGTTAAGTTAATAAATTAAATCTATCCACACTTTTGTTAAATGAGTTATGAAATCATCGTTCATGTGTACGAAGTACTACCTCCTTGCGAACTGATATCATTTGTTTTTTACATTACCACCTCTCAAGAATGGTTATAATGATGGATAAAATTTTTATGTATGATATTTATACCATAGTTATACCTATGTAGATATTATATCTTAGATACCATTCTTACATTCCATTTCATAGGTGATACAATAATGTCGCTCGTGAGTAGGGTGTACTACCACCTCATGAAGCGATGTGATACATTTATCAATAACGCCTTACATGGAATGAAATAAGTATAAAATTAATTAATATATGTGACATAAATGAAATAATCAGATTATTAATGAAATATTTATCATTCTTAAAGGATAATATATCATTTTATTTCCTACACTAAAAAATGATAACATCGTTCATGTATGTGTGGACTACCGTCTTCATGAAGCGATACACCTCGGTTTTCATCACCAAAACACATTGATGACATATATATATGTATATTAAAATAAATAATAACAAATATATATATGTATTTATAAAATTCTATAAATATAAAATATTACTTATATTGTTTCCATAAGGATCATTGAAAAATTAAAACGTTACTAATGAGTACATATGGCCTACCGTCTCTATGATTGTATCATGGTTCATTTTGCATAACCATATTTCATGATTGGTTTTAAAATAATAATTTATGTAGAAATATAAAAATTATGTGATTATTATCATTATAGAGATCATGGAACTATATAATATTCACAATAATCATAACTTTCATGATGAATCACGAATGATAAAGCAAGACAATTGACACCCAAAACAATGAAAATAAAGAAATATTATTAATTAAAGGGTGATAAGATTTTATAATAGGGTTAGATATGATATTATAACTGTTAATATGGTTATATAATTAGTTAATAACATGTTTAAAACCTCTATAGAGGTGTTTAAATCCGTTTCAACCAAAAGGAATCATTAGTTAATGAATTCTTCCACAATTTCATTTCATTGAGGCACATTTGTATATTATGAACCATTTACTTTTATATAGTTTCTAAAATGATCATTTCACATATAATAACATGAATAATTCATATATAATGATATTTTATGTTTCAATTTTAATTATTTTATCCATGTGTATTTGGCCTGAATATTTCCAAGTGGTAAGAGATTTCATCTCAATATGATTTCATTGAGGAATGTTTTAATGTTATGCTCTAAGTTTATTTTCATTGGTGTATATACATCTAATTTGACATGTAATAGGATGTATAAGTAAATATTCATGGTATTTTAAGTTTCAATTTTAATTATTTATCAAAAATAAAATAGATATAAAAATTACCATGGGCTAACAAATTTTATAAATCAATTTATTTTTAATGGGTTATATTACTTCTTCATTATCTTTGATATTCTATGATTTTTTATGCAAATTATTGTTACTATATTTTTTATTTATAGTTTTTTATGTTAATTTAAATTTTATATAAAAAATAAATTAACTAATTAATACTCAACTAAACATTTTGATATTTTTAAGGGTTTATTTTAGAATCTCATTTTAGTCAGGATTGTTGAAACATGATTACACATTTAATGAAATTATTCAATAAATTTCTAATAAATAACTTTATGATTATTATAATCTTTTTATTCATGTGGTTTTCAAGAAATAATACTATTTTTTACTATTTTGTAATTAATATAATTTAGAAAATGTTTTTAATTAAATATGACTTCATTTATATATTCAACCATATTTTTTTTCTTCGAAAACCATGTTTTCTAAAAATTTTATCATTTTTTAACCTTTAAAAATGATTTCTTAAAGGATATTTTATCCATTTTTACATTTATTTTTTTTAAAATAATCATGTATTTTTAGAAAATATTTATTTTTTATTTTAATGAAAATATTAAAAGAATCATTATTTTAACGTAATCTACATGTATTTAATTTCTAACCATAATGATCAGTAAATTTTTTTATGATTCCTTTATATGTTTCAGATATTATTTTTAGTCATTTTTTTTAAAAATGTTTTGTGAAAATTTATTTTTTAATTATTGAATTTTAAAATGAAAATTATATTTTCCTAAAGAATGTTTTAAATGTATTTTTATGGTATTTTTATTTATCTAGGAAAAAAACCCTTTATTTCTTCTCAAATGGGTATATATTGTTCTAATTCCATCATTAATATTTGTTTGGATTATTAATTACTATTTTTACCAATTATTGTATTGACATTCACTTTCATGATTCGTCTTTGTAGTTATTAACTTCCCATAGAAATATTCAGTTACCTATGATAATTTAATATTTAATTTCCACTTACTATCCAAATTAGTTATCATGGATATGTTCATTTATTAAATCATATATCACTTATAAATAATGTGTTATATATTGAATGATATTTTTTTATCTAGGGAAATATTGATAAATTTTTTATTCATTACTTAATATAGAAATTTGATTATAAAGAACAGTATCCATGAATTATTCAATTATTCGATATGTGAGGAATTCACTGGGAAAAAAGACATAGGTGGGGAATGGTTATAAATAACCCATTGATACATCATTAATCTCACGAGATTAATTAGTATGCTGGAATTAAATTATCTAATAATTATGATTTTCATTCATTAAGAATTAAATTATTATTGTTATCTATGATATTTTTAAAATGATATTACATATTGATGCATTTCATTCTCATTTCTTGATTAATATTTCAGGTGATTTCATTTATTTTCATTTATATATTGATTATGAATTTTCTATTAATGATAGTAATTTTATTTAAAAGGAATGTGAGTTTAATTATTTACCTCTTCATGTTGATTATGATTATTGATTCACAGTAGCTTCCACTCTAATTAACCCTTACTAATAACTTTAGTTCAACGTTTTTTCCTTTAATAATAATCCATGAAGTTTACTATATTTGATATGGATGGATATGCTAGAGGGAATAATGTTATTTTCAAAAAAATTATGTTATAAATTTTGTTATCATATGTAATATGGGATTGATGTATGTATGTAGTTTACTAGATCAAATAAATGATTAGGTCATACCACATATGATTCATTGTATCTTATTCCAATGTAATAAATTAAGACATCAACTATAGATTATAAGAGTTGGGGTAAATATAGTTGATAAAGGATCATGTATAGTAGAAAACTTGGAAACTAGATTTAGGAAAATATATATTACAGATCATAACCCAATTATAGATTATGCATATAAGTATATAATATTATCCCATTTTTTTAAGGTAGAGATTATATGGGTTTTCTTGGAAATAAATCACTGTATAGATACTAAAACTGGATTTGGTTCTGGAACTGATGTACCTTGGGGTAATAACATTGAAAAGAGTACATATGGATTGAAATGATCATCATGTGATGAATAAAATGGGATATTAACAATTGGGTTGACCCTGGCATGGGATATACTTTTCATAATTCAAATTTTCATTACATAACATTATAAAGGAGTTGAAAATAGTGATATCCTAAATGAAACAATGATTATGATTATGAGATTAGCTATGCACAAATTTGTAAATTTATGTTTATTATTTTAATAGTTTTGAGATAATGAATTATATTTCTTAATGATATAATATAATATAGTGTATTCCATCATTTAGGAATAGTTCCTAGCTGAATGAATGAGAAACACATCAATTCATGTAATCCAATGAGTAATAATGATCATTTATTTGATGGGATTAATCCAATCATTCAAAGAGAAATAGTCTCCCAAACATTATCATCATATAAAAACATAGTTTCATGTTCTAACAAGATATATAATGAATTATCTATATATTACATATTCAAAGGGAAGAAATGGAAGAAGAGGATGACATGGAAAAAGAGTAATAATGTGATGAATGGAGTGAAGGATTTTCCAACATATTATAATTGTGGAAAGAAACACCCTAGTTTATTCATAAATGAAATGTTAGTTTTTTTACTTGTGTGGAGAGAAATTACACCCTGAATTTAATTTCAAGGGAAAACGAATGTTTCCAATGTATAATTATTTTATTGTAAGTGGAAGAGGTACTATGAAAATCCTTGTCTCAAGAATCAAAGGAATATACCTCACCAGAATCTAATGGATCACGATGAATCTTTTTCTTTTAACACTTATAATGAAAAATGATCATTTTTCTTGTTTTTGTGTCATGACCCATCCTCGGGGCCCATTCTGTGACTAACCCAAGCCCGCCTTCCATAGGCCAGGGGCTAGAAACTAGCACCAAAGCCGTAAATCCCGATAAAAAGGGAAGGAATTGCCTTCATAAAAGTAAACTAACACAATAGAGTATGCAACATAATAAAGCACTAAGAAAAACTGAGTACAAAAGTAATTGATGAAAAGTAAAGGGGCCAATATATAAACCCAACTATAAAGTACAGTACAACTAAAAAGCTAGTACCACTGCAGTAAAGTAAAACAGCAACCACTGAGTCGTCCTCTAAGAATCCTGAAGGGTGGGTACAGATGGCCTCCTCGACACTCCACGTCTATCGGTTCGCTCCGTGTGCCATCACACCTAGTGTTCAACTCCGGGTACCATCCAGTCCTGGCGCTCTCGGCCTCCATCAGCGTTGTTCGTCGTTTGCATCCAACACAACGAGGTGCGGATGTGGCCCATGCAAGGGTGAGTATAAAGATACTGAGTAGGGATGCCAAGACCCTCCAGGTCTCACCAAAATCCAACAAGGATAAACCAGAAAGTATGATTTCAACGGATAACCATTACTTAGGTATATTCCCATACATATACCTAAGTTATCCAGTAACCCTTATCAATCATGAGGAAAATACAAAGGTCACTGTCTTAGCTCAAACCAGGATTTTTATTCAGGAAGTCGAAACCACGACTACTGGAGAACTCCTCCTCTATCGAGTACAGTGGGCCTGCCACTACAACCAAGCGCTTCCCACTAACCTTGGACTGTTTAAGTACTCCACCTGTCGAGTACTGTGGGCATGCTGCTACAACCAAGCGCTTCCCACCATGGGTCTGCCACTACAACCAAGTGCTCCCCCTCAGAGCCTACAGAGGTACTCCTTCTGTCGTGTACCACGGGTCTTCTGCTACAACCAAGTGGTCCTCCACCGTGGGTATAATGCTACAACCAATCTCTCCCCACTCGGCCATTCGAATCACTCCGAGTCGATCGATCAGCAGGTGTCAAGTCTCAGTTAGCTAATAGGTCTCTACAATCTGCTCACTCGTTACCAGGAGAGTCCGCTCCATGATCTATTGTTTGATACTCTAAGTGTTACGAAGTCTCACGTAGAAGTATCACAAGGAACTCCACGTCATAGGATTCTCAACGCAATAGACAGCGCGTCAATAGGATGCTCGGTCTATGAGTTATTAGCCTTTTGTCCCGGGGACCCGGTTGGTTTCGTGTACGAAACAACCTGACCATACCTCAAATATACCCCAAACTCTCATGGGGTATACTCAGGGGACCATTTCTCAACGAGATTACCAATGCTGCGTCATAGGGGGATAATCCAAAAAAATGTATCCAAGGTACTGTGTACAAGATGACTAATCCTTTTACCAAAAAGTACATGACGTGTTGGTATACGGTACACGCCATATAGTCAGACCTTGGGTATTGACCATGAACAATGGCCCGTGTCGAAGGTCTGTTCATGTAGAAAAGTAAGTACACGACTTGTGGTATGGTTACATTCCGTGTCCAAACATCTGGGGTCGGCTCCGTTTACGTTGTCCATGTGCCCTTACACGGCCTTAACCCATGTTCTCCAACCCGTGTAATTGGTAAACGGGTTAGCCCGTACCATTGGCCATGTCTGGTCGTGTGGTAGAGTACAAGCCCGTGTACCCCACACCGTGTCTGTGTATCCCTGGGATACACGCCGAGTCTTGTGAATCTATTTTTGTCATTCTACGTTGAGAGTACATGTCATGCCTCTTGGCCATGTATTTATGTCAATGTCCGTGTATTCCCAAAATACATGCCGAGTCTCACATAGCTGCCACCTCCTTACTATGTGGAGAGTACATTCCTTGTGACAGAGGTCACACGCCGTGTGTTAGCCGTCTGATGTCTGAAACCTTAGCCACAGAATGAACGCACTACACGGAGTGTTCTCTAGGAGTACACGCCATGTAGTATTGGATTTTCCAGAAAGGACGCATCTAGATAGCGCACCTCCCTTGATGCCTGTTCTTCATTCCGACGGTTCGTTTGTTATGAAAGTTCAGAATCTATGTCTCCCCAATGTCCCAAAGTTGATTCCAGTGTTTTCGGGCTTCCGATCGGCTCCGAAAACACGTTTTGAATTCCTGATAAAAGAACGGTCGAGGAACGGTCCATCTCGTTCTGGTCTGAACCATCACCCGCTATCATCGTCACACCTCCGCTAGGTCTCCGTGATGTTGAGTCTTCAATTTTGGGATTGTTGTGTTGTATAACGAACCTGTAACAATCCGTTGTTCGTCACCCATGAAGAACACGAAGAACCACCAACAATCACAATAACGGCGGAGGATTCATACCATGTTAGTTTGGTCTGGTCTCTCCGCATTAGTTCTGTAACAGGCGGTTAAGGAGAAAAAAATAAGAAGGAAAGAAGATTAAACATTGATCCAATAAAAACACACCCCTTCCTCGTAATTGACGTCGCACGTCATCGAGCTTTGAAAAGAGGATTCGAAGACGATGTTGGGTGCGTCTGAGGAGGAAGCATAGTCAACATTCCTCACAGACGATGTCTTCTCTCTTGTCGCGGAGGAAGAAGAAAGGATGAAGTTCTTCATGGAGAGAATACCGTTCTTTGTGGAGGGATGAAGCTCTCTTATAATTCCAAAAGTTCCACAAAAATATTTACTAAGAAAATATTAAAGTAAGGCTTCTCCCAATTTTAAAAGATTTGCCAACCAATTAAAAATAATTCAAAAAATAATTATTAACACCCAAGTTAATTAATGAAGACAATAAATATTTGGGTTGGCATAATTTTTGAGAGTAGAGGTGTCCTCATTAAATAATGGGAATTCCAAGAGTTTCAAAAAGTGGGAGTTAAGGGGAGATGAAAGGATTAGGGCTCATGTGGGACCCACCACACTAAATCCTCTCATGGTAGGTTATGTGGGTGTGGGACCCACCTCTAACTCCTCTTGGGAGGAAATAACCACCACTAAATAATAAAATTGTGTACCAACAATTTTATTAATTTATTATGAATTCCTCAAAATATAACTTTCAACCCGTATAAAAAGAAAATGTAGTGAAGGTCCCCTTAAGAGAATACCGGCGCTGTGAGTTCATCGGTGTCCTCAGTTTTCAATTCCAAGCACTAGTTCAAAATATAGAAAAACCCGCACGTATGTTTACTGAACGTACCCGAACAAAACTTCAGAAATTGATTTCAGGCACACCGGGCCTCAGAATCAAGTGCCATCAGGAACCGCAGACTCGTAAAATTCCAAAGTATTAAGAAACAAAAACGTCATTGAAACATACAGGTCTTTACATTACTCCCACCTTAGGGATTTATGTTCCCATAAAGCTACAACACACACTAGGGAAACTAAAGGGGGTACTGAGCACACATATGAGCCTCCTGCTCCCAAGTGATCTCCTAGAGGTTCCCGTGCTGCCAGCGAAAGTGCACCTGAGGAATCGACCATCCACGTAGGACCTGCTCCTGTCGATCTTCGATCTCCACCGGGACCTCTGTGAGAGTCGCCCCATCATCGATATCTAGCTCCCCGTGGTCGATGGTGTCAGATGGGTTGTGCACGTATCTCCTCAGCTAATATACGTGGAAGACGTCATTCACCCGATACAACTGAGGTGGAAGGGACATGCGGTAATCCACCTCACCTACTCTGCTGAGGACCTTGAAAGGTCCGATGAAGCGCATAGATAACTTGCGACCCTGACCAAATCTCTGTAGACCTCATCGAGGTGAGACCCGTAGGAAGAGGTGGTTTCCATCCTTGAACTACTGTGGTCTCCATCTCCTATCTGCATAGGACTAATGTCTATTATGTGCAGTCTTCATCCACTCTTGGATGATCTGCACCTTCTCCATCGTAGCCTACACCATCTCTGGTCCTACAAGAGCTGCTAAGATTTCCCCATTGCCGAAAAGAGAAATCCGGTCTCATCCCTTGGATGAACCAAGTCCTTTGCCTAATACAGTCAATACTGACATGAACGGTACTAATTCATGCCATGGATGATGTTGTATGGCCTTGACGCTACTACTAAGAGATCCAACCGTTACTCTTGCCTCTAAGGGTTGAGTCACACTGTCGGCATCAGTGTGTGGTCACTGGGTCTCCTCTAGTAGAAATATCAAAAGTGAGGGTCAAGTCAACAGTTTTAACAGGAACCTCTTAGTATTAACAACACAAAAAGAAATGAATGAAAACATTACAAGGACAAGTGTCTTTCATTACTGCATCTCAAAGTACAAAGACAGAAAGCAACCACAACAACAACATTAACGAAGCTAGAAGAATAATGAACAAAGGCCTCTATGCCTGGAACTAATCCCTCTCATGTCCACCTGCTTCCAGAGCTCCATGGTTGTATGCTTAACTTCCTGAAGCTATGATCTCCCCTGTCCACCCGTTCCCTACGGTCAGGGTGGATATCTTGGTGGTGGTGGTGGAAACACTTCAAAGCATCGTCCACCACCAACTACACGACCAACTCCTCTTCCTCGGTATCCTGCTCCCTGTGGTCTGCCTCGATTGAAACTCTGCCTCTTCCTGGGAGGTCCTTCATCTATCTACTGATCGTCTGCAAGGCGAGTCAGACAGTCACATGCCATGTGACCAAGCCCACCGCAGGACTAACACTGTCCGCTCCTGGTTTGAGCAGACTTAAAGTAAAAACTTTTGAAAACACACACTCAATCAGTGTTTTCGTGCACTGAGTCGGAATTCAGAAGTCAGGGTCCAGCTGTATGGATACGTCTTCCACCCGTACCAACACTGGACTCCCTCAACTAAAAACCACACTTAGTTCCCTTAACATTGTTGCTTCACAGAAAAGAAATATTAGAGTCCTAAGTTCTGCGGTAGAACCGACGTCCTCTGATACCAATTTTTCATGACCCATCTTTGGGGCCCATGCCATGAATACCCCAAGCCCACCTTCCCTAGGCCAAGGGATGGAGACTAGAACCAAAGGCATAAATCCCGATACAAGGGAAGGAATTGCATTTATAAAAGTAAACTAACACAACAGAGTACGCAACAGAAGAAAGCACTAAGAAAAACTGAGTACAAAAGTAAGTGCTAAAAAGAAAATGGGCCAGTATACAAACCCAACTGTAAAGTATAGTACCACTAAAAAGCTAGTACAACAGCATTAAAGTAAAACAGCAACCACTGAGTCATCCTCCGGGAATCCCACCTGAAGGGTAGGTACAGATGGACTCCTCGACACTCCACGTCTATCAGTCTGCTCCGTGTGCCGTCACGACTAGTGGTCCACTTCTGGGTACCGTTCAGTCCTAGAGGTCTCGGCCTCCGTCTGCATTGTCTGTCGTCTTCATCCAACACAACGAGGTGTGGGCGTAGCCCATGCAGGGGTGAGTATAACGATACTAATTAGGGACCCCAAGACCCTCACAATCTCACTAAAATATAACAAGGATAAACCACAAAGTACGATTTCAACAGATAACCATTACTTAGGTATATGCCCATACATATACCTAAGTTAAGAGGTAACCCATCTCATTCATGAGGAAAACACAAAGGTCACTCACTCAGCTCAAACCAGAATTTTTATTCACAAAGTCAAAACCATGACTGCTGGAGAACTCCTCCTATGTTGAGTATAGTGGGACTGCCGCTACAACCAAGTGCTTCCCACTAACCTTGGACTGCTGAAGTACTCAACCTGTCGATTACCATGGGCATGCTGCTACAACCAAGCGCATCGCACCATGGGTCTGCCGCTACAACCAAGCGCTCCCCCTCATAGCCCACAAAGGTACTCCTTCTGTCGAGTACCGTGGGTCTGCCGCTACAACCAAGTGCTCCTCCGCCGTGGTTCTGCTGCTATAACCATGCTCTCCCCACTAGGCCATCCGAATCTCTCCAAGTCGATCGATCAACAATCGTCAAGTCTCAGCCAGCTAATAGGTCTCTGCAATATGCTCGCTCCTCACCAGGATGGTCCTCTCCACGAGCAATTGGTTGATACTAAAAGTTTCATGAAGTCTCAGGTAGAAGTATCAAAAGTACCGCCACGTCATAGGGGTCTCAACGCAACAGACGACGCGTCAATCGGATGCCCGGTCTGTGAGTTATTAGCCTTTTAGTCTCGGGGGCCCGGTTGGTTTCATGTACGAACCAACCCGACCGTACCACAACTATACCCCGAACTCTAATGGGGTGTACTCAAGGGACCATTTCTCAATGATATTACCAACTCCACATCATAGGGGGATAATCCAAACAAAACGTATCCAAGATACTGTGTACAAGATGACCAAACCTTTTACCAAAAAGTACACGACGTGTTGGTATACGGTACACGGCGTGTAGTCAGACCTCAGGTACTACTCATGTGCAACAGCCCGTGTTGAAGGGATGGTCATTTAGAAACGTAAGTACACGGCGTGGGGTATGGTTACACGCCGGGTCCAAACATCAGGTTTTGGCTCTGTGTACGCTGGCCATGTGCCCGTAAACGGCCTTAACCCGTGTTCTCCAACCCGTGTAATTGGTACATGGGTTAGCCGGTACCACTGGCCATGTCTGGCCGTGTGGTACAGTACATGCCTGTGTACTCCACACCGTGTCCATGTATCCCTAGGATACACGCCAAGTCTCACGAAGTTGTTTTTTCCATTCTGCGTAGAGAGTACACGTCGTGCCTCTTGGCCGTGTATTTCTGTCTGTGTCCGTGTATTCCCAAAATACACGCCGAGTCTCACATAACCGACACCTACTTGCTGTGTGGAGAGTACGCACCGTGTGACAGTGGTCACATGTCGTGTGTTAGCTTTCTGACATCTGAAACCCTAGCTGGATAATGCCCGCACTACAGAGCGTGTTCTCTAGGAGTACACGCCGTGTAGTCTTAAATTTTCCAGAAATGACGCCTCTGGCCAGCGCACCTCCCTTGACGCCTGTTCTTCATTCCGAAGGTTCTTTCATCATGAAACTTCAGACTCTAGGTCTCCCCGATGTCCCGAAGTCAATTATGGTGCTTTCGGGCTTTCGATCGGCTCCGAATACAGTTTTTGAATTCTCGCTCGAAGAACGGTCGAGGAACGGTCCATCTCGTTCCGGTCCGAACCATCACCCACTATTGTCGTTGCCCATCCGCTAGGTCACCGTGATGTTGATTCTTCAATTTTAGGATCATTGCGTCATAAAAAAAACCCGTAACGATCTGTTGTTCTTCACCCATGAAGTACACGAAGAACCACCAACAATCACAATAATGGAGGAGGATTCAGACCATGTTAGTTTGGCCCGGTCTCTCCACATTAGTTCTCTAGCAGGAAGTTAAGGAGAAACAAAACAAGAAGGAAATAAGATTCAACGTTGATCCAATCAAAACACACCCCAACCTCATAATCGACGTCGCACGTCATCGAGCCACAGAAAGAGGATTCAAAGATGATGTTGGGTGCATCCGAGGAGGAAGCGTAGTCAATGTTCCTCGCGGACGATGTCTTCTCCCATGTCGCGGAGGAAGAAGAAAAGATGAAGTTCTTCGTGGAGAGAATTCCATTATTCGTGGAAGGATGAAGCTCTCTTCTAATTCCAAAGGTTCCACCAAAATATTTTCCAAGAAAATATTAAAGTAAGGCTTCTCGGAATTTTAAAATATTTTCCAACCAATTCAAAATAATTCAAAAAGAATTATTAACACAAAAGTTAATTAGTGAAGACATTAAATATTTGGGTTGGCACAATTTATGAGAGGAGAGGTGTCCTCATTAAGTCATGGGAATTCCAAGAGTTTCAAAAAGGGGGAGTTCAGGGGAGATGAAAGGATTAGGGCTTGTGTGGGCCCCACCACACTAAATCCTATCGTGGGAGGTTATGTGGGTGTGGGACCCACCTCTAACTCATATTGGGAGGAAATAACCGCCACTAAATAATAAAATTGTGTACCAACAATTTTATTAATTTAGTATGAATTCCTCAAAATATAACTTTCAACCCGCATAAAACGGAACTGCAGTGAAGGTCCCTCTTAAGAGAATATCGGTGTTGTGAGTTCATCAATGTCCTCGATTTTAAATTCCGAGGACCAGTTCAAAAGATAGAAAAAACCGCATTTACGTTTACTGAACGTACCCAAAAAAAACTTCAAAAAATTATTTCAGGAACACAGGGCCTCAAAATCAATTGCCATCCGAAACCACAGACTCGTAAAATTCCAAAATATTAAGAAAAAATCTATTTCCTTGAAATTTCTGGGTCATTACATTTTGGATTAAATAATGATCTCATTTCAGTATTTTATCGATTTTATCCTAGTAATAAGAACTATGAAATGTGTAAGGATTGAACTAAAATACATTTTCATTTATTATTTGAAAATTTATATTGAACGGTATTGATGACCAAGAAAAATGGTTCAGTGAAAAATTGTACTTCATGGAAAACTCATTATTAAGGGAAATATAACCCTTAATATGTTACTAATTTTGAGATAATGATGTTAAGATATAATGATTACTGATGTGGATAAAATAAATTTTATAGTACTGACTACCTTTGAACTGATTAATAATTTTTTTTAAAAAGTGGTTTATTTTATCACTGATAGACTTTATAACATTTTTTGGATTTAAGGAATATATATAATAATATTTGTTATATATATATAATTAGGGAGAATTCATATCTTTAATAACACATTATGATAATTTAGGTTAATGAAATTTTCCATGATAATGCATGATGAATGTATTAACATGTTTGGTATCTGATGATTATGATCTACTTCATGTTTTTTTGGATATTAATGATTAGTTCATTTTGGATTTTAAGTGACCTTTCTTTTAATGTATGGGATCTGAATATTTTTTAAGGGTATTAATTTTAACCATTTATTATTATTTATTTGTCGAACCTTGGTTGAGGTTTTGGTGATTAATGAATTACTTCACTATATAAATATTTATGCATATTGGATAACTTGTGTTGACCATATTGGTTTTTGAAAATAGTTAGTCGAATACGGAAAGACTCATCACTTTTTTTATAGACCTTATAATCTATTTAAAGTGAATGTTAGTTCCTCTGAAATAAATTAGTTTTAGAGATTCATTTATAAGAGTAAGTGATAAATTAGAAATTTATTGAACCAAAACCAAGTGATGAAATTGATATTGAAAAATAGAAACATATCAAGTAAGTATGTTTCCATAGTTAGTAAAATAAATCCTAAAATTTAGAAAAAGGTATCTTGAAACAAAAATTTAAATTCTATTAAATTTATATAGGATGAATCATATGTTATTTTAAATCATAATAGGTTTATGGTCTTGATGATTTTTTCCATTGATTGGTCACTTTTTCGTGGGAAATGACCTCAATTAATCTCTATAATTATAAAGGGTTTTCTTTAATGTCTATGTATCCGCATTACACCACTTTTCTATTATATATAATCCTAGTTAAGTTTAATTACATATAAACTTTTTAAATACCTATCTCTCTTATTAACAAGATATTTTATTAAACCGTAGAACGATGTGCATTTTGGACAATGGTATTTCAAAATTTCAAAACCGTGACTATCGAGATCATTTCTAAATTGAAAGAAAAAAAAGTTCATTTAAGGTTTGAAGAATGTAACACCAAAGGATTCTAAATGAAAATTATCCTCAATTTCATATAAAAAACATAACACCAAGCCTAAATAATCCATGAAATATATTTATTTAAATTCAATCTCCTCAATAACATATATAACACGCGGCCCTGAGTCTAAATGAACCGTAATATAGTATAATATTATAAATTAGATGTTAAATTGGTTGGTATGAATAATAATATCTAAATAAAGAAAATTATGGTTATCTATTAATTAGAAACAAAATAAGAATCATTTTGAAGTTTTTTTTGAAAAAATATTTTTTTTCTAAAAGATGGTTTAGTCACTATTTACATAAATAATTTTTAAACAAATTTAAAAATTTTATTTTAAAAAATTAAATTACCTTTTAAATTTAGAATATAAAAATTATATTAGGGTGAATTTATTGTATTTTTTTAAATTTGTATTGATGAAAAGTGAAAAATACTGATTTTTTAATGAAAACCACCTTTTTGTATTTATTTTGTATAATGTGAAATTATATTTTTAATTTATTTTGAACTAAAATTAGCTAAATTATATATATAATAATCCAAATTATTTCATTTTAATAATTTCCCTATTTATGTTTTGTATAAAAACTTTGAAAACCTTTGAACATTTTCTCTATGAAAACCTTTGAACATTTTCTCTATGAAAACCCATTTTCTCATCACATGGGTGCGAATAATTTTAAATTATTTATTTAGACATATAGTAATGGAATTTTAATAAAAGGATTAAATATTTTGAATTATAATACTTTATATTATCTAATATATACATCTTAATGTTTGACCAAAATGATTATTGAAAACAGTAAAAGTTAATTACTACCTTAATGATAAAAATTGATTTACTGTGGGTTAAAATAAAAAGAAAAGGTTTATAATAACATAAAATATTGTATAAAATACATTTTATGTACATATTTATACATAATAAATTATAAGGCTCTATAGTAATCTATAATGGACTGTTCTGGCATGTGACAATACAGTTACATCTTTTTTTTTCAAAAATTACAAGTATGCCACTCACCTTACTTATAAAAGGCCACCCTCTCCTCTCCAATTCACACCTTAAAAAACTATTTTATATTCCAATAAATATCAAAATAACTTCTAAAATTCCCTCCTCTCATCCTATAATTTTTGTTTGGGATGAAATATATCATAGAAATTATTTTGGTGTAAACCTAATGAGGTTACTAGAAGAAGAGGTAACATTCTTCAATAAACATTTTTTATTTATTACTTCACCTCTTTAAGTTATTTTTAAACCTTTATGATATAATAAAATGAGTATAAAAGAAATTATAATATGTTTTTATTCTTTTTTAATGTCCTAAAATACTCCCCACTTCTATCAAACGGTTTTTGAAATCACTATTCATGTGTACGGTGAACTACCACCTCACGAACCAATGCCATTTATTTTTAAATTTCCCCATATCATGGTTGGGTAAGATTATTAATAATATATATATTAATGATATTTATTACATAATTATACCTTTGGAGACATTATATCATATATAAAATTTTTCCTTTCCTTAGGGGATAAAATAACGTCACTTTGTGTATGATGGACTATTATCTCGTGAAGCGATGTGATTTTTTTTACTGACACTTTAATGGAAGCTTATAAGAAAATATTTAATGAATATATGAGTTATAAAATGAATAATTATATAATTAATTAATTTTTTATTTTTATGAAAATATAATATATCATTTTCTTTCATACAATGAAAAATGTCTACATCGTTCGTGTGAGTGTGGACTACCTCCTTTGCAAGGTGATATGACTCCCCTTTCATCACCATACCACATGGATATAATTATATTAAAATAAGTATTATATATATATATATATGATATTATCATCATACATTAATGATAAAATATTACTTAACTTCTTTTCATAAGGATCATTTAAAAATGGAAACATTACTCGTGCGTACGTACGACATAACATCTCTATGACTGTAACATAGTTCATTTTTCAGAACTATATTTAATGATTTGTTTTAAAAGTATAATTTTTGTATAAATATTATAATTTTGTGATGATTATTTTTCTAATAATATGTAACTATATAATATGGACATGAGAAAGAACTCTCAATACAAATCATTAAAGTGAAACAAGGAAATTAACACTGAAAACAATAAAGATAATGAATGATTATTAAGAAACGTGTATTAATATGTTATAAAATGATAATATATGATATTATAGACATTAATATGGTTATTATATAGGTTTAAATTTTTTTTAAAACCACTATACATGCGGTAAAGGCACATTCAACCAAATGGAAGCATGAGGTAATATATTCTACCTCAAATTCCTTTCATTAAGGTACATTTTTATTCTATGCACCAACTTAATTTTTATGGTGTATACACTACCCATTTAACATGTAATATCATGAATTGTTAATCAATAATGTTACTTTATGTTTCAATTAGAATTATTTTATCCATGTGTATTTGGCATGAATATTACCAAGTGGTAACAGATTTCGCCTCAATTTCATTTCATTAAGCCAAATTGTATTATATGCACCTAATTTCCCTTTTATGGTGTACACACTATCAATTTGACATGAAAAATCAAGAATAATTTCTTATACATGGTATTTTAATTTTCACTTTTAATTATTTCATCTAAGAGTAATATACTTAAAAATTACCAAGTGGTAATGAATTTCCTAACTCAATTTGTTTTCAACAGGTTGTATTACTTCTTCATTGTCATTTAAATTCAATTATTATATGTGTATATATATGTGAAAATATTATGTTTTATTTTTATTTTTTATATGGATTTACATGTGAGACAAATAATTTATTCATTGATTTATCTTCACTTCAACGTTATCATCATTGTAATGGTTTATTTCAAAATCTCATTTTAATCATGATTATTTATAATTTAATTTCCATTTAAGGAAATTATTTTTTAATTATCTAATAAAACAATTTAATTTAATTTTAATCTATTAATTCATTATTTTTTAACTTAATATTAACATTTGCACACCTTTTTTTTACATAAAATAACAAAGAAAATGTTTTTAATGAAATCCGACATCATCTCTCTCTACAGTAGGAAATCAGTTTTTTCCAAAATCGTGTTTTATAAAAATGTTTTCAAAAAATGTTTTTAACCCATTAAAATTCTTATTTATATAAATTTTTACCCATTTTTACATTTTATAAAAAATTAAAAATAATATTAATGTCTTTTGGAATACAATGCCACATTGTATTTTACTTAAATTTTTAAAGGAATCATTATTTTGACATACGTGATATGTATGCAATTTTCTAATGTCATGAATTATAAATGTTTTAAAGATTAATTTATATGTTTGAAATATAATTTTCATTAAAATTTATTTTCAAAATGTTTTTGGAAGTTTTAGTTTTTATAGGTTGAACTTCAAATTGAAAATGATATTTTCGCCAACTTTGTTTTTAATGATATTTTTACTATATTTCTATTCATCAATGAAAAAACTATTTATTTTTACTAAAATGGGTATACATTGTATTTCTACCATCTATATTATTTAATTGGATGGTTTATTATAATTTTTACCATATAATGTATTTACATTAACTCTCTTGATTCATTATTGAAGTTATTAACTTTCCCTTGAAATATTCACTTACTAGTGATCATTAGATATTAAATTTTTCCAAAATATCCATATTATTTATTAGAGATTTGTTTATTTTTTAAACAATTTATATATTCTAAATATGGTTTTCCACATTAAGAGTTTTTTTATCTAGGTAAATGTTGATAAATTTGTATTCTTTAGTCAATTTGGATTTTTGATGATAATGACAATTGTTCCTGAATTAAATAAATTATAATATATATGAGGAATTATTTGGACATGAAGACATGGTGGGGACTAATTATAGAACCCCCTGAATTAATTATTAATCCCATGAGACAAATCAATAATTGGGTATTAAACGATTGTTTTACATGTACTTTTAAACCATCCTCTTAAAGGTCATGATGGTAGTGGTGTCATGTTACAGAGACATGACGTCCAATAATTAAGAATTTCCTTCATTGAAAAGTCAATTATTATAATATATGAAATTTTCACTATTATATTGCTTCCTTTATAAGGAATCCATTATGTGTAGTATTTTTTATATTCCTGGATATTATTGATGGAATAATGTTAATTAGAAATATAAATAATGTTTTAATTTTTGTTTTAAAATGTAATACGGGATTAATGTATGTATCTAGTTTTCCAAGGATAATAAAATATTGATTACTTTGGGATGTGATTCCTTTTATATTATTCTAATTTAATAAATTAAGACACAAACTCTAGGTTACTAAGTTCAAGGACATTTCATATCTTATGGATTCTAGGGTGGATTTCACTATAAAACCCTGAGATCTCTTCAATTATGCTAGTCCTATATTTCTTATTTATCATCTTATACCCTTGTCTTAAACTTTTATAACACCCAGTAAACTTAGTGAAATATTACTGTGAATGTTTTGAAATTTAATTTGGGTTTTATTAATTTTACGTTTTTTAATGGACATCGAAAGGCATATCTAGAACGTATATTGTAGAATAACTTCATTGCACTCATTTTACATCAAATATCATAGGTTTGTTAATTTGATTCTATTTAAACATTCAACCATGGATTATTTTTTATTTTTTAATCCTTATTTTAAACTAAAATGGATATTATGATAACTATTAATGCCAAAACTATTGATTTTTAATTGCTTCCCTCAATTTAATCTTATTTTAGAAACGTTTCCATGTGGTAAAAAGAAGAATAAATAGTTCATATAAAAAAAATGAACACCTAGTTTTTTTAAAATTTACAACTAAATATTTTTATTTATTAATTAAATTATATTTTATAAAATGATTTTTTTTATGATTTATAATAAATTTTCACATTATTTTATCATGGTTTTTAAGGATTAGGGACTTTCTTGTTCATTTCAAAGCTGACATGTCTTGTTAGTACAAATCCACTATTATTACTTGTTTCATATATTTACAAAATGATTTTATATGCATAAAAAATAAAATTTCATTATTTTACGCTATTTCTAAAATATTATGGGCTTAAAAGGTGTATTTTGGAAGCATTATTGTATTTTGTTATTGGTTGTGAACCTTAAATTTATTCCAATAGTTGAGTTATGAGTTTTAATATGAAATTTGATTGTATTTTCTTACTGATCATTAATACTGAATATTTTTTTTATGTTTTCCTTGTTGGTAAAGAAATTGTATGATTCTAGGATTGATGTTCATTAGTGAAGATTTCCTTTAAATGTTACTTATTCTGGATATACTAAAATGTAATATATTATATCTTATTATGTCCATTTTTTTCATAGAAACCTCTAGTAGATCGAAATTAGATATATTCCTAGGTACTGTAATATTTTATTTTTATGATTTGGCTAGTGAACCTAATTTTAGAATTTTCTATATTTATATTATTTTTCCTCCCTTTTAAGTTGGTAAGGGTAAAAATCATTGTAATGTTATTGGATCATAACAAATTCCAATTAGATGATTTTTGACTTTGTTTTGACCTTGATCATATTTAGGGATCCTTTGTGTTCCCTTCATGATGATTATAATTATTATTAATCACATTAAAATAATTAAACATCATTATTAATATTTATATTTCTTCCATATTTTTACCAAATTATTTTTTATATTAATGTATCAGTGCATGATTGACTCCTTTAATTAGTTGTATTTGATTTATAATGATGTAAATTAGATTATTCATAAACTATATTCCTTAATTATTTAATTTATTACATTTAATGGTGTTTCTTATAAATGTAATTACTATCCTTGAAAATATTTAAAATATTACAATTACTAAGGATAAATAGTTTCATAAATATGGGGAAATTTTTAGGGTTTATAAATTAAATGATAAATTTATGGTCCCCCAATATACATTTTTCTTATTTTTCCTATATTTATTTTTTCATGTTAAATTATGAACCCTGGAGAAGAATAACTTAGAGAACATCAAATGATTCAATACTAAATTTTAAATTAAATAATTAAATTTCAAAAATAAAAAACCAAATGTATTTAAATTCAAAAAAGTGATTACATGATCACCTAATTCAATTATTTGGGACTTACGATACATTTACTAATAATCAAACCATATACCATTAATTAAATCCATCTCACCTAATCTATATAACATCTTACTAGCATTGATGAAAATTCAAGAAAACAAATGTCGAGAATCCTTATAAAAAACACAATCCACCACTCATTAAATCATTATTTCTTACTTTCTATAGAGAACCATTGACTACAAAAATGAACAAGAAATAACACACTAATAATGAAAAGGGTACCAAAAAATCATACCTACAAAATATGAGATATAGAACACTCGACGAATTATTGCCACAAGATTAACTAAAACTTCTCACCATTGCCAAACTGAGAACCAAACCACCTAAGAACCAGGCGCTATCTGTTTATCATCACTAATTATTTTATCCCCCCAAAATTATTGAATAATCATGAATCATTAAATATAATATTACACTAAAATATAAAACCCATAAAGATATGTGATAACACAACTCAAGGATTACCCATAGGAAACACCATCGAATAACCCCATATATTGGACACAAACCACCCTTATCCCCATCATAATCGACTGGGGTTGTGGTTAAGCATCATGGTTTTGGCCAACAGATATTTGGTGAGGTGATTGGGATCTCACCTATGATAAAAAAACCAACCAAAAAGCAACCAACACCAAATAAAAATTCAAAAATCAAAATAATACAAAACCCAAAAAAATGAAGAACCCAAGAAACCCAAAGGGTCCGTACCAAACACATCCACCATAGAATAAAAAACCACTAATATACCATCATACCAAAAAAATAGGTTCTATTATGATGGTATAATAAATAATATTTGTAGATAATGCGTATAAATAATAGTAATAACGAATAATAATGTTACTAAAAAAAGAGCCAAGAACAATGTGGATGAAAAAAAGAATTAAAGAATAAAGACTAAAAAGGGAAAACATAATGGTAAGAAGGATAAAATAAATTAGAAGAGCAGGAGATTACACATAGGGAGACACCAACACTATGAGGAATAAGTAATGAGTATGAGCTAAGGGACTCATTTAGTTATGAAAAATCCATGTTGTTTTTTATGAAAAATGAAGAGTATATTTTCCTTTATTTAGTTCAAACATGTTAAAATTTACATAATCATTAAATGTATTCATTTTTTGGGATTATACCTAATGGGAATTATTTCTCATGCATATTATATATTTAAGATCTAGTGCAGGTGTTACAGATTATGAGTGAGTGATCAATATCCTTTCGATTGGATGTTATGGAAGCGACTAGTGAAGCAAGTTGACATTTAATAAGGATATATATGTTGGGGTTTAATTTATATTGTTTAATAATGTTTATATATTGTATTTAATAAATCATTCCTTCATCCATTTTTATCGTTTTTCTTATAATTAAATTTATAGTAAATCATTTTTATGTTTTTTCTGGGATGTTTGGTCTTAATTATTTCAGATGTCTATAGATTATTGGGTTTTTTTTTCATATTTCTATGACTCATTTGGTTGTTTTGATTTCTAAAACCATTTATTCCAAATATATTGCCTATGAAACATATAAGATGATAAATCCATATTTTAATATATATTTCTTAATTTTAAATATTTTTTTATAGGAAAAAATGGTCTCATTTAAGTATTGTTTCATGTTCGATACTCTTTTCTAGGATGTGGAGTTCATTAATATACTTCTGGACTTGTAACAAGATATCCCTAGTATTTGTTCATTGTATCCCTATCCAGTTTAGTATTTTTTTTATTAAGGCTCAATTTTTTATTTTATTTAGGATTTCATAATTGATATGAGATAAGATCATCAATTTAGGTTGTTTTTTGTCTCTTATTTGTGGTTCTGCACTATTTTGGAAAAAAATTTACAATGGCATGAGACCTTTAGAACTCTAGTGTAATATTATGAGAATGTATCTTTAAAATATTATAATGGTTATCCTTGAATATATAAATAAATTATGATATTGTTATTTTCATGTTTCTATTGATAACTTCATTTTTATAAAATTCACTTTGATATTTTAAAATTTTGTGGTAATCTCTAAGGTTCCTCATTGGTTTGACTAAGATACTTACTATGAATTGGACCATTTTACCTATTCTGAATATCCTAGTAATCCATTGATGATAAATTCACTTTCTAAGAGAATATGAATCCAAACCCTATATATTGTGAAGTGAATTATCATTTTGTTATTTTTTTTATCAATTTCCTCATATGTCTATCACTATTTTCATATGATATTATTTACTTAGTTTAATACTATAAATTGGAATTAAACATACATTTGAACATTTTTTCCAATAATGTTTTAAAATTTAATGGGTTTAAATTTATCACTTATTTTTTCTATTATATTGATTATTTAAAATTTATAATTGTCAAGTATTCCTCTTTTATCATGTTATGACTTTTATTCATAAAAGATGAAATTGAAGTGTGTAACACCCCAATAATTTACAATATTTTCCTTTCATAATAAATACAATTTTTGTTTCTTGATTTCATTATATGAAACACCAAGTTAAACTTATGTTACAAAAAACATAAATTTCAGCTTACTCTACCTGGAACACCAAGGTGATATTGAATTACATTCAAGACTGACTTTCCTCTATGGCTTTCATTACACATAAGACCAAGTTTTATATAACAATAATATATTATTAAAAATATTATTATTTAATATAATGAGATATAACCTAGATGTTAAATTTAATATTATTAATATTATTAACTAACTTATGAAAATAAATAGTTAAATTCACTAGTTACTTATAAATTATAAATGAATATAAAAACCAAAGAAATATAAATGGAATGATTTTATAAAAGGAAATTTTTATGTGAAAAAGGAGAATTATATTAATAAGTTAAATTAATTACTAATATTGAATTATATTAATTAAGTTTATAAATTATATATTCAATAAAATATATTTTACTTTCATTCAATAGGATTTATCGTCATAAGATAATAACAAACCCAATTTTACACATAAAAACTATATTTTTAAAGGTAGTTTTACCACCTTTTAATGGAACACCTATTTTAAATATGAATTTTGGAATTTTGATATATTTTATTTTAAAAATAATCTTCATTTTTTAAATCCAATCATCAAAAATAGGTTAGGGTGGATTTTTGGTATTTCTCTGTGATATTTTATTTTTTAATGAATAGTGAAAAACACTAAATTTTAATTCAAATATTCTATTTAGTATATTTAATTTATAAGTATAAATTATGTTTTTATTGTGTTTATTGTTAAATTAGATACATTTTACGTCAATTAATCTAATTTATGTCGTTGGAATAAATTTCACTTAAAATGGATAAAAAAACTTACCAATATTTTAAGCATTTGAACTTTAAAAACATCCTTTTTATCTCGTATGTGGGATTAAATTTAAATTAATTTCTACCAATTATGTGATTTTAATTTAGAAAAATTTATTAAATATTTTTAATCCTTTTAATTTATAATTTCTAATAAATTCAACTTATTTTTTTAAAAAAATTATTAGTTAAAGTGATTAAAATTAATTACATCGATTAAGAGAAAAATTAGCCTAACAAGGTACTAGACCATAAACATAAGGGCCAAAGTGTCCTAGAACTTGTGAAATATCTATAATATGGAATTATTTATACCCTATACTACTATGGATCATAATTTTACCTTTATTAGAGCCAATTTTAATAGGAGAAACATGGGTGGAATTATCTTTTCCAAAATTTACAAGAATGCCAATCTTCTACTATAAAAAGGCATTAATCCTCCCATTTATTCACACCCTTAAAGAACTTTAGATCACCAAAAAAATGCTCAAATAATATAAAAAATCCCCAAAATCAACCTATAATCCTCACTTTGGGAATCAATTCATATTAGAATCCCTTTTGAGAAATCCAACAGGTATTATCAGAAAAAGAGGTAACATCATTCCACAAGACCTTTTGTTTAATTTTCCTTATCCACTCCCAAAAATATTATTATTCCATAATTTTAGAATAAACTTAGTATAATAAATATAATTAAATTTTTTCATTAAATGTGTTTTAACTTTACTTACACACACCTCTATCTAATTGGTAATGAACTTATCATTCATGTGTATGGCGGACTACCGCCTCATGAAACGATGATTGTTTGTTCTTCCTTTATCACCTCTAATAGTGGGATTTCTGATAGATATAATGTTTTTATATGTTATATATATATATATAAGATATTTATAATGTATTAATACTAATTAAATTATTATTTTAAACACATACCTTAACGAACTCCATTTTGTGAGAATATGATAACATCATTTGTGGAAATGTGGACTTTCGCCTCCTCAAAGCAATGTGATACATTCACACATTATGTGGAATGTATTAAGGATGGTTTTAATTATTTTTGTTGAAATAAATGATATCTATATGATATTAATGAAATAATTACCTTTTTTGAAATATAATATATCATTTTCTTTATCACACTTTTCACACACTAAAAGAGTGATAATGTCGATCATGGACGTATGGACTACCACCTCCTAGACACAATGTGAATCCTTTTACATAAAAATAATTCTATGTATAATAATATGTGATAAAATAAAATGTTATTTATGATATAATATCAATTATTTATATATATAATTTTACATACCTTCTTTTCATAATTATCAAGGAAAAATGATAATATTACTCATTAGTACGTACAACCTACTATCTATCTGATTATAAAATTCATTCATTTTTCATAACCATCAATAATAATTGGTTTTAAAAGTATATGTTTTTATAAATATGATAATTATTTCATGATAATTATTCAGTATACGTCTATATAATGAATCCTTTGACCATATTGACATGCCAAAGTCGTTTTTGACACATTAGCTGAATTTGGTCGAAAACACCCGATGTAAAATTAATTATTTAAGTAGTTATATTAAAAATTGTTTCTAGTGAATTGAAAGTAACAATATACTTGAAAAAGATTATAAATAATGTAAATAATTAAAACAAGTTTATTACTCAGGAATATAAACACACATGAGACAAATCTGACTTAAGGTAAGAGATTTCATCTCAATTTACATTCCATTGATACTAATTTGTTTTTATGAAACAATTCACTTTTTTATTCTTTATATAATTCCCTTTGACATGTTATATCATGAATCTAATTAATATGATGATATTATACTATTAATCTAATTTTTTCCTCCTTGGGGATTATTATTCAAATGATTCGAAGTGGTTTGGGAAAATTTAGTATGCTTAAAGATTATTTTTCTAAGGAATATTTTAATCATCATTCAATGGTATTTACATTCATCAACATCATCAAACCTTATTTTTACATGAACTTTACTAAGTAAATTTCAATAAATATTTATTATTTATTCAATATAGATATTTTTAAGGCATATTATTTATTAATATAGTCAATTATTTAATATGAGGAATGATTTGGACATGAAGTGACTGGTGGGGTCTAGAATTTATATATCCCCCCGATGCATTGACAGGTTCCCATGAGAAAAATAATTTTTTCAAATTGAACATTTTTCTACCAATATTTGTAAACCATCTTGTGAAAGGTGATGAAATTATAAGATTTCATGTTCCTCATACATGACATTCAAGAATTAAGAATTTACTTTATAGATATTTTAGTTATCATTATTAATATCAAGGAGTTTTTAATATGTTTCAATCAATGGATTCATTTAATTATTATTTTATTGAATAAATGGAATATTTTTTAGTTATTTACCATTCTATATTGATTATGACTTATCAGGTTATTTAAATGAATGTTTTCCTCAGTTACTCACCTTTCTATGTTGATCTATTCTTATTGATTCATTATTTCATCCACTTTATTTACCCTAAAAGAGAATTTGAGCTCACCATTATTATGTACTCCTTCCATAGGTTATAAAGATGATTCATTTTAAATAGTTTTAGGGATGTTGATATTTTTTTATGATTTATTTCTTTTCCTAATGTAATATGGGTTTAATTTATGTAATATGGTTTTACAAAACTACAAAATTATTCGATCCTTTGGTATTTGAATATTGTACCGATACCAATGTAATAATGTAATGCACCAAATATTTTCTCCGGGGTTCAGGGATTTACAGTTGGTATCCTAGTATTTTTAGTAGAAAATTTAGAAACTAGATTTAGAAAACTTGCATTAAAAAAACTCTATGATAATCTTAGGTGATAAGTATAGAAGAACATCACAGAATTCTAGTATAGTGGATTTTTTGTGGGTCATCCTAGAAATACATCCTTTTATTTATACTATAAGTGGATGTGGTTCTAGCAAAGATGTACCTAGGGGTAACAAATCTGAAAAGGTGTGTCTGTCCGGACTCGAGATCAACCAAGAACATAAAAAAATACCATATTTCACACCTGTTTTGACACATTCGGAGGATTCACTTATGACAATTCACATTTTTTTATAAACCATTCTGAATAATTTGAATGTAAATATATCCCCAAAGAATCAAAGTTTATTATAATGAGATTAGTTATGTAGATCATTATCAATTTAGGTTATTTATTTTACCATTTTTAGGATTATACATTAAATTCAATAATTTTATATATATTCAATTATTTATAAATTGATTCTAGAAGGAAGAATGGTATAAATACTCATGAACAATATATAGGGTTAACTACAAATAAATCCAATATAACTAGTATTATAAATGAGAAATTTATGGATATATTAGGAAAAATTAATCATGTTATGAGACATAACCTTTCCCGGATAAAGAAAGTTGTTTCAAATGATATTCATAATTGTTAGATCACTTTACATGATAAAGGCTCCAATCATTTAGTGGTACTACTAACCCAATGGTGGCTGAGAAATGTATTCAGTCTTCAAAGAAGATATTCATGGAATTGGTATGTGGTGAAAAGGAAAAGTTTTCACTTTAAATGTATTATATAAATGGAAATGATAATCAATGGTGGTCGTTGATATAGAATAATAACGAGGATAAAGAAATTGAACTCATGTAAATACCCCAACCCCAATTTCCCAGATTCGATGCCTTACTTCATTACATTTAAATAATGAACAAGGAAGTCATATACTAAAGGAATAAATAACTTAGTATATTTTGATAACAAGATACCAACATAAGTTCAATATTACTACTTAAAATAATGTACAACATAGTAACTATATTGGAAACACCAATATACTTCTAGATTATCCTTACAAGTCATTCATAATATAAATCTTCGAATCGTGGAAAAAAATAAGCATAAAAAGGGGTGATATCATATGATTAGTAATGGTACGTATTATAGTGGAAGCATAAAAATAAACCATAAGTCATGGTGAATAAATAAAAATAGATTTTATTAAAATAAAAAAATTAATATAATATGGTAGGAACAAAAAGTGAATAAATAAATCCATATAAGTGGTCATAGAAGAATTAAACTTATCCATGGATATTCTACTAGTAGAATAATCACATGGAATATCAAATAATAATCTCATAATGAGGGAATTTATAAAGCATGACATCATAAACATACCATCAAGGCCTCATATAAAGACTATACATAAACAGGTAAAAACCCAAACTATTTTGTCTCATGATACCTACTGATGAACTAAGGGGCTATAGAGGGACCCACCTGACACATAATAATTCCAATTAATTATTAATATTAATGGGTTGAAACATAATAACAATATACATTCATATTAAAACTGACATATGAAATGTAAATAACTTTCCCTAATCAGTAAACATAACCACTAACCATTCAGAGTATTATAGTGAATGATACCAAGATAGAACACCCACGGTCCAACAAATCACAAACCATTCAATATAATATGGTAGATGATATCATAAAATATTAACCCCAATTAAAAATTACAATAAATAGGGGTTTTAAAATAGATTAAAATACTCTTATAAAATCAATGATGAATTTTTGAGAGAAATACAATTTTATTTTGAAAACAAGAGTTATTTTGAAAAAATAATTGTATAAAACCATAAGTTAAGTAATGCAGTTTTTCAATAATAAAATGATTTATTTTATAAAATTAATGGTGGGTCATAATATATTATATAGTGCACTTGAGAATAGGTATGAAATCCAGAAGTTTCTTTTAATCAAGCTTGATTAGCATGAATAATTGAGAATTATCTTTGAAAAAAATATAACTACCCATAAAATAAAGATGGATTATGATCGGTAAACATATATAAAAAATTAAAATATAATTTATTAGGGTTACATAAGAATAATAAATAATTTCATTGGTGTAAATAGAGAGAAAGTGTGAACCCAAATAACAAATGGAGGTTTGGGGAGAAACCCTTACCTTATGTGTGAATGTGTTATTCACTTCACCTTAATGTCATGGATAATTAAATTAAATAAATTAATTAATTAAGAACCTTATATACATGTATTTTATTTATTTGAAATCTATTATGTTCATTTATGGCCTTTTTTATGAGTTATAAGATATAATTTTTTAGCTCGGGAGTGTTTGTTTCCTTGGTTTTCACAATCGGTATACTTGTATATGAGCTTAGAAGTTCATGTGGAATGGGTAAAATTCTCCAAAATTGAATTTATATGATATTAATTAAAATAAATAAGTATAAATGGTTATATATATCATTTTTTATATGGTATGATGATTAATAATTATATAATACATTTAGTGATAATCGTTTAGATTATTACAATAATTATTGATCATAATGAACTCATTTTGTTTTATCATTTATAATTATATAAATATGTTACCTAAAGAACAGAATAATGTTTTTAATAAATAAATTATATTCTGGTTTAACCATAAAAATGGATTTATTACCATAATTTTAGGATAAATTTAATAACAAAAATCTGTCATCCATAAAGGTTGTAAATCAGCACCACATTGATGATGATTTCTTTTTTAAAATAAGAGAGAGAGAGAGAGAAAGGATTTTGATGTAGAATATTAAATTAACATGATATAATTACATTATATATATGGTAATAGAGTTATCACAATAATTAAGACATAGTAGGAATTCATAGAATAATAAAATAAAAGTACTTGAAAAACATTAAACTGAAAACGAAGAGGATTTTACAACTTGAGTAATCCTCCTTGAGAACCTCATTAAGGGGATTTATTTTTTTCTTTTTATGAGACCAAGATCTCATATATATGAGGGAGATGAATAGGGACAATATTAGATATAAATTTACAATTCAAAAAGGCTTATAGGTGTGAGGAGAAGTGGTCGTATTTATAGTGGAGGAGAGGGTTGATTTTTGAATATTTAATTCATTTGTCTATTATTTTGGCTCAAGACTATGAATAGTTTGAGTATTATCATAAAATATATTAAAATAAAGTTATTTTAGATATTATGGTTCTTAAATAATTTACGACTCATTTAATAGTGTATTGAACTTATAATGTATATATATCGTAAATTACCACATTTTACTATTTACCAAAAATTCAAGAATTTTAGAAAAATATGAAAAATTCACCCTAGACATTAATCAACATTTAGAATTAAAAAATGGACTCTATTTTAGGAAAACAATTTTATAAATATGGGAAAATTTAATTTTAAATTAAAACCCTCATTTACTCAAAGAATACAGATTTTAAATTTATAACCGATTTTATAAAACATTATAAATTATGTAAGGTCTCCTAAAATTATCCTAAAATTATAAGACATAAAAGAGTTAATTTATGAATACATTTTATGAAAATTTATTTTATTTTAAATCATTTGATCAATTGTAATAAAATATTCATGACTTACAAAAATACCAACACTAAATTATTAATTTCCAAAATATTCATTTACTTACAATATGATATAATTATATAATAATTTCATTTATAAGATTCATAAATTTTATTTATACTTTCATGGGAGAGTTTACTATTTGCTCATTCATTTACCTATTCATAAGGTTCATATTACTATTCCTAATTTTAAGTTACTATTTAATCGGTATATGTTCCTTAACTTTAAGATATACCTCTTATTTCATTAATTATTCATTTATAAAGTTTTTATTATGTTATATTTGTTATTTTATGTGATATATACTATATGAAATACATATAATAAGGAAAATATCATTGATGGAATTCTGGGTCATTACATTCTCCCCTCCTAAAAAAATTTCTTCCTCGAAATTTATAGAATGTTACCTCACAAAAAGATTTGGATAGTTCTTCATTATAAGTTTCTCAAGCTCCCATGTCACCTCTTCAATTTTATGATTTTTAAAAAGTAATATTACCAGCCGAGTCATTAAATTATTTAACACTTATTCTTTAGTGACCAGAATCCAGATAGGCATTTAATAGTAAGATAAATTAGGTTATAATTCTATTCCTACATAAGTGAGGATATGGGTTGGGTATGGCTTGTACTTTCTCAACAACGAGACATGGCACACATTGTGTAATCCAGAAAGGCTTGATGGAATAACCAAACGATAATCCCCAACTCCAACTCTCTCCAAGATTTAAAAAGGCCCAATGTACATGGGGCTCTGTTTCCCTTTCTTCCCAAATCTTATAACACCCTTCCATGGAGAAACATTCAAGAAAATGTGAACTCCTACTTGAAATTCGAAATACTTCCTTCGATTGTCGACATAGATATTTTTATTCCTTTGAGATGATTTGAAACAGGTTTGAATATACTTTACATTTTCTGTTGTTTCCTCTACATGCTCTTGGTGCACAAGATTCCTTTCACCAACTTCATATAAATAAGTTGGTGTGTGACATATCTTTCCATACAATCCTTCATATAGTTTCATTTGTATACTAGAATGGAAACTATTTTTGTATGTAAACTCCACCAATATAAAATAATGATCCCATATACATTGAAAGTCAAGTGAGCATGATATAAACATATCATCTAACATTTGAATCATTCTTTATAACTACCTATTAGTTTGAGGGTGATATGAAGTTCTCAAATAAACTTCGGTATCCAAATAATTCTAGATACTTTTCCAAAATGTAGATGTAAATCCTAGATCACAATCAGAAACAATTGAGAGAGGTTCTATATGAATTCATAAAACTTCATTAATATAGATTTTTTCAATGCTCTATAGTGTAAAATCTTCCCTTATAGAGTGGAAATGTGAAGATTTGGTAAGTCTGTCAACAATTACCCATATTTTATCATTCATTCATTGGGTTTTTTGTAATCCTTTGACAAAATCCATAGTGATGCCATGTAACATCCCATGTAAGTAATGAATAATAGATATTTTTTTATCTATGTCTATTAATGATTAAGATAGTGTTTTAGAGGCTTAAAATGAAAATAAATACAATCTTATGCATGGAATATACTAATATTCTTAAAAGATTGTTTTACTGCCTTTTGATGGAAAACCATTTTTGAATCTATCTTTTGACAATTTTATAAACTATGTTTGTCAAAATAAACTTATTCTTTATTATTTGGAAATCAAAATTTACCTTGTGTGAATTTTTGGTATTTTTCTGGGAATGTTCATTTTTAATGAATAGTGAAAAATACTGCATTTTACATCAAAACTGCTTTTTAATCAAATTTATTTATATGATAAGATTATGTTTTGAATTGGTTTTTAAGTGAAATTAGAATATATTTTTACCATTTAATCCAATGGTGTTCATTGGAATCAATTTCACTTTGAAATTATACTTAAACTGGTGTCAATCTTTTGAGACTTATTGTTTTATAAAAACACGCTTTTTTGCTCTGACAGCGGGAATTAATTATTAAATTAATTAATGTGACTTATGTGTTTTTAATTTTGAAAAATAGAATTAATTTTTGAATTCATAATATCAAATATATCTTAGGGTGAATTTTTGGTAATTTTCTAAAAAACTTCAATTTTTGATGAATAGTGAAACCACTAAGTGGTAGTTAAAGAAACTGATTTTTCGTTTAAATGAAACTTTTCCACTTTTGTGTTTTGAATTTCAAAAATTCTACATACATGGTTGTCATTAAGAAGTAAAATTTGGTTCAATGAGATTATAATAATTTTTTTTGTGAATAGTAACTTATTAAGTTCTTAATCGCGATTAGTGGTAATTAGTGTAGTTTAAGGTAAAAATAATGCTTTAATAAAATAAGATGAGCTTGACACATGTCCTACCCTAGTTGGTTGTGTCATGGAAGACCAAGACAAGCCATGGGTCAACTTGGGGACCCCATGGATCCACTTTGGTTTGGAAATGACATAAACAACTTTTTATTTAATGTAAAAGTAAAAATGACACAAACATAATATGTTTTACGAAAACAATTTTTACATAGGGTTATAAAGATAATATTTTTGATTATAAATAGTAATTGGAAAGATAAAAAGATTTCCCACATCATAGTATTTTTTTTATAATTTTTTTACATTAAATAAATTAAATTATTTATGACATAATAATGATACAGCGATGACATCATGATTTGACGATTTAAATAAAATGGAAAGATAATGTAAAATCTATGAACTACACATGTCCAAAACCAATTGGATGAGTGGATTTCGAAGCCTTATCACCTTATCCTCAAATTATAGCAATGTGGGACCTTTTTAATCCGAAACTCTTTTTCAAATAAAGTAATATTTCATTAGCTTCCAAATGTGCCCCTCCTCTCCTCTTATAAAAGGCCCCCACCTCTACCTCATTTCACACACTCCTCAAGATTTTGGCTCGTCCTACCCCTGCCCATTTACTCTCTCCACATCCCTATACTCATCCTAGAGGATTACCTTTGGGCATAATCCTTTCAAAGGAAGCCTTTAGGCTCAAATCAATAGGAGTTACACTTTTAAAGGTAATTCATTCTCTCATGTTCATTTGTTTTATTTTTCTTCTCCAACCCCCTAAACTCTTTTTATTTACTTCTTTTGTAACAAAAACAGTATCTTAAATATACTAGGATGTTGTTATAAGATTTATTTGAGCTAAAATCTCACACAACTACATAAAATGGTTAATGAACATACGGTTTCCGTGGATGGCGAAATTCTACCTCCCGAAACGATGATTGTTCAATACTCATTTAACACCTTCAAAGGTGGCCATTATTATGTCACTATTTTTATATATGATATATAATATGTTTATGATTTCCTTAAGCTTCTGTTTTTTTTTCATTTTGGGCATACCTTTATGGTTTCCATTATGGGTAAACACGATATCTTCATTTTAGGAAGTGCGGACTACCGCCCCCTGAAAGTGATTTGATTCGTTAATACCATATGTGGGATGTGTAAAGGATAAAGTTAATGATATTATATATGTTATTATATTGGAATTATAATATACTCTTATATCATTATGATTCCATTCCAGAAAATACGAAATAGAAATGGAAGTAGCGTTCATGCGTACGTACGACTTACCGTCTCCATGAACTGTGCATTTCATTTCTTACCTCTAAATGTGATGTAATATTATAAATACATGTATATGATGAATATATATAATATATATGTTATCCAAATCATTAATATCATTCTGGATATAATGAACCTTTGACCAAATTAACAACATGTAAGTGTAAGAAGTCTATTTTTCACTTAAGAACCAAATACCGACAAAATGAACACTATTAACTTAAATGATTACATGATGTTCATAACATGGTATAAAAGGAATAATGAACTTGAAAAAGGTTCATAAGCAAGTAGATATTAACTCATGTTTATTATTCAGGAGATTAAAGAACAGTCGGGTCAATTCGGATACGAGGTATGGGACTTCGTATCAATCTCCTTTCATTGAGGAATATTTTATTTTATAAACACCTTTCTTTTATACGGTGTATGAACCCCTTTGAATTTTACGTTTATTCAAAAGGAATATTTTTTATACGAAGCGTTTAATAAAAGAAAAAAGGGAATGTTTTTGTCGTACGTATGCGGCGACAACGACTTCTCCGCCGTCGTGACCGTTATTTGAGTTTCGGCTTCCTCTACAAGCCATACCTTATTTTTAAAAGAAAAATAATTACCATGTTTTACTTTTCTTTTATTTTGGTATTGAAAATGGTTTTCACAATGTTTTTTTTGTGTTGTATTGATATCTTGTGATTGAAATGTGGAAATTTTATGTTTCCTTTATGCATGTTTTATGTGGTACGATTATGTTATGGTTCTTGGGCATTATTATGAAGACGGGTGGTTCCGTGATAAACTAAGGGCGGGTGAGCCCGATATAGCTCTCCAATGCATTGGGTAATGCGAAGGAGTGAAATGTTAAGGTCTCTCCGAAGATATTTAGGGAATATACTGTGATGGGTATTCCAAATGTAACCAAGAGGGTTACTCCCTACATAAGAATGTTATGAATTCCTCAAGTTACCTTTATGTCTTATGATTTCTATGATTTATTCATGATTTTATGAGGTATGTTAAAGTGCCTATGTTTTATGGGTAAAGTATGATTTCATTCTTATGTATATAAGAACTCATGTTTCCTTTCCATGTTTTTATAACCCATACTGAGTTTTTATGCTCATCCCAAGTTTTTGAAATGTTTTTCACAGGTCACGGGAAAGTTACATGATAGGATGATAGAGTCAAGGATGTGTCAAGAAAGAATCCATGTTTTATTTTAAATATGTTTCCATTGATGGGAATGAAGAATACTATCTTTATGTAACCAGTTTGTTTATATGTGGAATGTAATGCAAGTTTTATGATCTAATTCTCTAAAACTCTAAACCCGAAAAGATCCTCAATGTGTAATCTTGTAATAACTCAAGATTAAGTAAGGTTTAAGGCTGGGGCCTTATAGTTGGTATCAAAGGTCGGTTTAGATAACTTTAGGAGTTAGAATTCTATTAAATGATTATCCAATTTTTTTTAAATGATATAGCATTTGATGATTGCCATGTTGCTTCATCTAAGACATGTTTGTTCAGAATGGTTTTCCACAGAGGAAAGAGGGAAGTAGTGCTAGGAAGGAACACAGAAGGAAATAACCTTCCGAATTAGTATCCCGAGATGGTCGGAATTGGAACTGAACAGTTTGTTGCAGTGATGGCACAGTTGACTTAAGCGATAAATGGTGGTGGTATCCATGCACGAGATCAGCCAGATCAACCGCAGAGGAACATGTCAGTGGTTAAACATTTCATGAGGCAACATCCACCATCATTCAGAGGATCATCTGACCCTGTGCTAGCTGAAGGGTGGATTAAATCACTAGAGAAGATTTTTGATGTCATGGGGTGTTCAGACAATCAAAAGGTTAGTCTTTCTATTTACCGTTTGGAGGGTGAAGCAGATCAGTGGTGGTCTATGGTTAAAAATATCAGGGACGCCGATGAGATTGATGCTCTTGACTGGGATGAATTCAAAGGTATGTTTCTTGAGAAGTATTTTCCTAAGGCTATTCGACTTAGGATGGAAAAGCAATTCTTGGAATTGAGGCAAGAGGAAGACTCAGTGGCTGCCTATGAAGAAAGGTTCACTCGATTGGCAAGGTATGCTCCAAATTTTATCCGAGACCTTGATAGTAAAATCAATCATTTTTACTCAGGATTAAAGCCAAAATATCGAAGGGCATTAGCTTCTCGCGATTTCAAAAGTTATGAAAATATTGTTCGATATGCTGAGAAGGTGGAAATGGAGTTTTCCGATGACCAAGTTTTCTATAACAACCAGCAGAAGAAGAGAAAGAGGTGGCAGGATAAAGGTAAGAATTCTTCAAAAAAGTCTGATGGTAAGAAAACTAAGTTTCCAGTTTGTGATAAATGTGGAAAAAGGCATGCTGGGGAATGTCTTCTGAATTCTAGAAAGTGCTACCGATGTGGTAAGATGGGACATAAGGCTCGTGATTGCACTAAAAAGGATCAAGGTGAAGGTAAGAACAAATTTGATTTACAGTTAGTGAAATGTTATAAGTGCAATGAGATGGGTCACTATGCAAACGAGTGTTCGACAAAGAGCTTGAGTGATGGGAAGCAGTTAGAATACAAGCAGAAAAGGGTGGTGAAATCCTTTGCAACTACTTCAGCAGATGTCGGGCCATCAAATGAAGTTGTATCAGGTACTTTGTTTGTTTTTTCAGATTATACCAGTGTGTTGTTTGATTCGGGGTCTACACATTCTTTCATCTCTGAAACCTTTTCTAGTAAAACGGGAATACCATCTCAAGAAATGACTCCTGAACTTTTGGTAAAAACACCTGGGGGGAATGTTGAGGCAAAAAGAATTTATAAGAATCTTCCTATCCTTATCTGTGGAAAGAACCTACTTACAATCCTTATTGTTCTACCTCTAGTAGAGTTTGATGTTATCCTGGGTATGGATTGGCTCTCTATTTACCATGCTAAGATTGACTGTAGAGATAAAGAAGTTTCTTTTCAGAAAGACTTTCAGTTTGTTTACAAGAATGAACCCTTACTTTTGATAACATATCAAGAGGCCGAGAAACTTGTAAAAGATGGAAATGAATGTTACCTTGTACAAGTCGTTGAAAATAAAGGAACTATTCATATTAATGATGTGCTAGTGGTAAATGAGTATCCTGATGTTTTCCTGATGAGTTGCCTGGAATAATACCAGATCAGGAAGTTGAGTTTACTGTTGACTTAGTTCCTGATGCTAAGCCAATTTCAAAACCCCCTTATCGAATGGCACAAATTGAACTTTTAAAGTTGAAGTAACAATTGCAAGATTTATTAGAGAAAGGTTTCATTCGACCTAGCACATCACCTTGGGGTGCTCCTGTTTTGTTTGTTAAAAAGAAAGATGGTTCAATGAGACTTTGCATTGATTATCGAGCCTTGAATAACATCACTGTTAAGAACAAATATCCTTTGCCTCATATCAATGATTTGTTTGATCAGCTCTAGGGAGCTCAGTTTTTTTCAAAGATTGACCTAAGATCGGGGTACCATCAGCTGAAGGTAAAGGAGGCAGATATTCCGAAGACCGCGTTCTGTACGAGATATGGCCATTATGAATTTGTAGTAATGCCTTTTGGGCTAACCAATGCACCTGCTGTATTCATGGACTTAATGAATAGAATTTTCCATGAGTTCTTGGATAAGTTTTTGGTGGTTTTCATTGATTATATTTTGGTGTTTTCTAAAAGTAAAGAGGATCATGAAAGACATTTAAGGGTTATCTTTCAAACCTTAAAAGAAAAGAAACTCTATGGGAAATTCAACAAGTTTGAGTTTTGGTTGCAACAAATTTCTTTCCTTGGTCACATTGTTTCTAAAGATAGAATAACTGTTGATCCTGCAAAAACAAAAGTTGTGGAAGAATGGCCAAGACCCACAAATGTAACTAAGATTCGTAGCTTCCTTGGTTTGGCGAGCTATTACCGGAGGTTTGTTAGAAATTTTTCACGGTTATCTAGTCCAATGACTAAGCTAACTTGAAAGGGTGTTACGTTTATCTGGACAAGAGAATGTGATGATTGTTTTCATGAATTGAAAAGAAGATTGGTGAATGATCCAGTTTTGGCACTACCTTCCAGGAATGGTGAGTTTGTTATATACAGTGATGCTTCATTGAAATGACTTGGTTGCGTCCTAATGCAGAATGATCAGGTAATTGCTTATGCTTCACGACAGTTGAAAACTCATGAGGTAAATTACCCTACACATGATTTGGAATTAGCTGCTGTTGTTTTTGCTCTAAAAATTTGGAGGCATCATTTGTATGGGGTAACGTGTGAAATATATACCGATCACAAAAGTTTAAAGTATATATTCACTCAGAAAGAATTGAACAAGAGACAAAGGAGATGGCTAGAATTAATCAAGGATTATGATTGTACAATTCATTACCATCCGGGAAAAGAAAATAAAGTGGCTAATTCTTTGAGTCAAAAAAGTAATTCTTCATTAACAATGTTGCGTTTGGAACGTGATCCTTTGGTTAAGGATTTGATGAACTTTGGCATAGAAGTTTTTGGTGCAGGAAGTCCTTCTGTTTTGTTTCAGGTATCAGTGAGATCTTCTCTATCAGATAGAATCAAGAAAGCACAGAAGAAAGACAGTGAGTTGCAGAAAAAGGTAGAGCTGGTTCAGAAAGGTAAGTTGCATGAATTCAACATTGATAATGATTGTGTTTTGAGATTTGGGAAGAGATTGTGTGTGCCTTGTGATTCACAGTTGAAGAGAGAGTTGTTATGTGAAGCTTATAGTTCTCCATTTTCAGTTCATCCGGGCAGTACTAAGATGTATAGAGATCTGCGGGAGTATTACTAGTGTGATGGAATGAAAAGAGATATTGCTGATTTTACTGTGAAGTGTTTGACTTGTCAGCAGGTTAAAGCGGAGCGGCAGTTACCGAAAGGGATGCTTCAGCCTTTACCAGTGCCAGAGTAGAAATGGGAGAATATATCCATGGACTTTGTTGTTGGATTACCGAATACATCTCGAGGTAATAATGCAATCTGGGTTATTGTTGATCGCTTGGCCAAATCTACTCATTTCCTTGCTATACGAGATACTTTCTCTATTGATCAACTTTCCCGTTTTTATCTTAAAGAGATAGTCAGGTTACATGGAGTTCCTCTCTCCATTGTATCGGATCGTGATCCCAGGTTTACTTCTAACTTTTGGAAAGTCCTTCAGAAGTCGTTGGGTACTGAATTAAATTTTAGTACAACTTTTCATCCTCAATCAGATGGGCAGTCAGAACGAACAATTCAGACATTGGAGGATATGCTACGAGCTTGTTCTATGGATTATCAGGGAAGTTGGGACCAACATCTTTCTTTGGTTGAATTTTCATATAATAACAGTTTTCATTCCAGTATACAGATGACACCATTTCAGGCATTTTATGGGAAGCGGTGTCGAACTCCAGCTTTTTGGGATGAAGTGGGTGAAAGGAAGTTGATGGGACCAGAATTGGTAGAAGAGATGGCAGAAAAAGTTTAGCTGATTCAGAAACACATGAGAACAGCTCAGAGCAGGCAGAAGAGTTATGCGTATAACCGGAGGAAGGATCTATCTTTCGAGGTAGGTGATCATGTTTTTATCAAGGTTTGTCCTTGGAAAAGTGTGATGAGATTTGGTAAGAAAGGAATGTTGAGTCCAAGGTTCATTGGGCCATACGAAATTCTGGAGAGAGTTGGATCAGTTGCATATCGAGTGGCTTTACCTCCGAGTTTATCTCAGGTACATAATGTTTTTCACGTTTCGATGTTGAGAAAGTATATGCCATATCCATCTCATGTTTTGAGTCCAGAGGTAGTTCAGCTGGAAGAGAACCTATCTTATGAGGAAAAACCGGTCCAGATTCTTGACCATAGGGAGCAAGTGTTACGGAATAAGGTGATTCACCAGGTAAAGGTTTTGTGGAAAAACCACATGATTGAAGAGGCAACATGGGAATCTGAAAATGCAATGAGGGATAAGTACCCCCATTTATTCGATAAGTAAATAAATTGCGGGGACACAATTTTCTAAAGGGGGGAAGGATGTAACATCCCAAGTAAGCAATGAATAATAGATATTTTTTATCTATGTCTATTAATGATTAAGATAGTGTTTTAGAGGCTTAAAATGAAAATAAATACAATCTTATGCATGGAATACACTAATATTCTTAAAAGATTGTTTTACTGCCTTTTGATGGAAAACCATTTTTGAATCTATCTTTTGACAATTTTATAAACTATGTTTGTCAAAATAAACTTATTCTTTATGATTGGGACATCAAAATTTACCTTGTGTGAATTTTTGGTATTTTTCTGACAATGTTCATTTTTAATGAATAGTGAAAAATACTGTATTTTACATCAAAACTGCTTTTTAATCTAATTTATTTATATGATCAGATTATGTTTTGAATTGGTTTTGAAGTGAAATTAGAATATATTTTTACCATTTAATCCAATGGTGGTCATTGGAATCAATTTCACTTTGAAATTAGACTTAAACTGGTGTCAATCTTTTGATACTTATTGTTTTATAAAAACACGCTTTTTTGCTCTGACAACGAGAATTAATTATTAAATTAATTAATGTGACTTATGTGTTTTGAATTTTTTAAAATAGACTTCATTTTTGAATTCAGAATATCAAATATAGCTTAGGGTGAATTTTTGGTAATTTTCTGAAAAACTTCAATTTTTGATGAATAGTGAAACCACTAAGTGGTAGTTAAAGAAACCGATTTTTCGTTTAAATGAAACTTTACCACTTTTGTGTTTTGAATTTCAAAAATCCGACATAAATGGTTGTCATTAAGAAGTAAAATGTGGTTCAATGAGATTATAATAATTTTTTGGTGAATAGTAACTTATTAAGTTCTTAATCGCGATTAGTGGTAATTAGTGTAGTTTAAGGTAAAAATAATGCTTTAATAAAATAAGATGAGCTTGACACGTGTCCTACCCTCATTGGTTGTGTCATGGCCGACCAAGACAATCCATGGGTCAACTTGGGGACCCCTTGGATCTACTTTGGTTGGGAAATGACATAAAAAACTTTTTATTTAATGTAAAAGTAAAAATGACACAAATATAATATGTTTTACGAAAACAATTTTTACATGGGGTTATAAAGATCCAATTTTTGATTATAAATAGTAATTGGAAATCTAAAAAGATTTCCTACATCATAGTATTTTTTAAAATTTTTAGACATTAAATAAATTAAATTATTTATGACATAATAATGATGCAGCGATGACATCATTATTTGACGATTTAAATAAAATGGAAAGATAATGTAAAATCTATGAACTACACATGTCCAGAACCAATTGGATGAGAGTATTTCGAAGCCTTATCACCTTATCTTAGAATTATAGCAATGTGGGACCTTTTGAATCCGAAACTCTTTTTCAAATAGAGTAATATTTCTTTACTTTCCAAAAGTGCCCCTCCTCTCCTCTTATAAAAGGCCCCCACCTCTACCTCATTTCACACACTCCTCAAGCCTTTGGCTCATCCAACCACTGCACATTTACTCTCTCCACATCCCTCTACTCATCCTAGAGGATTCCCTTTGGGCATAATCCTTTCAAAGTAATCCTTTAGGCTCAAATCAAAAGGAGTTACACTTTTAAAGGTAATTCATTCTCTCATGTTTATTTGTTTTATTTTTCTTCTCCAACCCCCTAAAATCTTTTTATTTACTTATTTTGTAACAAAACCAGTATCTTCAATATACTAGGATGTTTTTATAATATTTATTTGAGCTACACTCTCACACAACTACATCAAATGGTTAAAGAACATACGGTTTCCGTGGATGACGAAATTCTACCTCCCGAAATGATGATTGTTCAATACTCATTTAACACTTTCAAAGGTGGCCATTATGATGTCACTATTTTTATATATGATATATAATATGTTTATGGTTTCCTTAAGCTTCTTTTTTTTTCATTTTGGGCATACCTTTATGGTTTCCATTATGGGTAAACACGATATCTTCATTTTAGGAAGTGCGGACTACCGCCCCTGAAAGTGATTTGATTCGTTAATACCATATGTGGGATGTGTAAAGGATAAAGTTAATGATATTATATATGTTATTATATTGGAATTATAATATACTCTTATATCATTATTATTCCATTCCAGAAAATATGAAATAGAAATGGAAGTAGCGTTCATGCGTACGTACGACTTACCGTCTCCATGAACGGTGCATTTCATTTCTTACCTCTAAATGTGATGTAATATTATAAATACATGTATATGATGAATATATATGATATATATGTTATAAAAATAATTAATATCATTCGGGATATAATGAACCTTTGACCAAATTAACAACATGTAAGTGTAAGAAGTCTATTTTTGACTTAAGAACCAAATACCGACAAAATGAACACTATTAACTTAAATGATTACATGATGTTAATAACATGGTATAAAAGGAATAATGAACATGAAAAAGGTTCATAATAAAGTAGAGATTAACTCAATTTTATTATTCAGGAGATTAAAGAATGGTCGGATCAAGTCGGATACGAGGTATGGGACTTCGTCTCAATCTCCTTTCATTGAGGCATATTTTATTTTATACGCAACTTTTTTTTATACGGTGTATAAACCCCTTTGACATTTACGTTTATTCAAAAGGAATATTTTTTATACGAAGCATTTACTAAACAAAAAAAGGGAATGTTTTTGTCGTATGTATGCGGCGACAACGACTTCTCCGCCGTCGTGACCGTTATTTGAGTTTCGGCTTCCTCTACAAGCCATACATTCTTTTTAAAAGAAAAATAAATACCATGTTTTACTTTTCTTTTATTTTGGTATTGAAAATGGTTTTCACAATGTTTTTTTTGTGTTGTATTGATATCTTGTGATTGAAATGTGGAAATGTTATGTTTTCTTTATGCATGTTTTATGTGATACGATTATGTTATGGTTCTTGGGCATTATTATGAAGACGGGTGGTTTCGTGATAAACTAAGGGCGGGTGAGCCCGATATAGCTCTCCAATGCATTGGGTAACGCAAAGGAGTGAAACGTTAAGGTTTTTCCGAAGAGATTTAGGGAATATACTGTGATGAGTATTCCAAACGTAACCAAGAGGGTTACTCCCTACGTAAGAATGTTATGAATGCCTCAAGTTACATTTATGTCTTATGATTTCTATGATTTATTCATGATTTTATGAGGTATGTTAAAGTGCCTATGTTTTATTAGTAAAGTATGATTTTATTCTTATGTATATATGAACTCATGTTTCCTTTCCATGTTTTTATAACCCATACTTAGTTTTTATGCTCATCCCATGTTTTTGAAATGTTTTTCAGAGGTCACGGGAAAGGTACATGATAGGATGATAGAGTCAAGGATGTGTCAAGAAAGAATCCATGTTTTATTTTAAATATGTTTCCATTGATGGGAATGAAGAATAATATCTTTATGTAACCACTTTGTTTATATGTGGAATGTAATGCAAGTTTTATGATCTAATTATCTAAAACTCTAAACCCCAAAAGATCCTCAATGTGTAATCTTGTAATAACTCAAAATTAAGTAACGTTTAAGGCTGGGGGCTTATATGCCATACCATTTCCATGTAAGAAAATGAATGGGTTTTATTAAACCTCTAGGATTTTGTCTTTCATCCTTGACCTATTGACATACTAAATATCTTGATACATAATCATCAACTTCCTACTTCATATTATCCAACAATAATTGTTACATCATATCTCAATACATCTTAGTGCTACTAGGTTTTATAGAAAAAATTTAGCTATGGGAATCATCCAATAACACCTTTTTTCTCTATTATAGATGAAACACATAGCCTCCCCCAAAATTTCAGAATTTCATCCTCACACACGAAGTCTAGAAACATTCCATCATTCACAGATTGAATTTTCTTTTTAATATTCTCATCATTACTAAGGGAAATTTTAATTATTTATAATAAATATTTTTGGTACAATATTTAAGAAAGAAATGATGTTTCACCTTCCTTGATAATTACCATATCCGTCCTTACTAGATCCATGTACACATGATCATTTTCAATCCTCATTTTGTTTAGAACCAAATCATCCTTCCTGCTTAATGCATCTGCTACCTTATCAACCTTTCCTGGGTGTAAATTTATTGAAAAATTGTAATCCGTAAGTATCTTGATCCATTGCCTTTGGATCATGATTAGTTCTTTTTGTTAGAAGATATATTTCAAAATCTTGCAATCCGTATATATCTCACATATTTCATCATAGAGATGGTGTCTCCATATATTCATATAAAATATTATAGATTATAACTCAAGATCATGACTTTTATAGTTCTATTCATTAGTTTTTAACTTCCTTGATGCATAGGAAATAACTATTTCATTAATCAGAAGGATACAACCAAGTCCTTTCTTTGATGCATCACTAAAAATCAAAAACCCACCATTTCTAGATGGTAGAGTCAATATCAAAGCATTAACCAATATCATTATTAATTCTTCAAAATATAATTCACATTATTTTGTACATTAGAACTTAACCCCTTTATGAGTAAGCTTGGTCAATGAGTTAGCTAACCGGGTGAAGTTCTGAACAAAATACTGATAATTACCTACAAAACCAATAAAACAATATATCTCGATTATGTTCATTGGTGTAGGATATTATTGAATCACTTTTTACTTAATATGATTTACGAGGAAAACACATTTATAGGTAATATGACCATGAAAAGACACTATTTGATGCCCAAATTCAATCTTTGTAAACATCCCACACAATTCATTTCTTCTAAGAGTCTTCAAAACAAACCTCAAGTGACTATCATCGTCTTCATATATTTTTGTGTATACAAAGATATCAACAATAAATACCATAAATAAGTCATGAATATATTCCTTGAAAGCTCTATTCGTTAGATCCATGAAAAAGAGTGTGCATTAGTCATTCCAAAATGCATTTATGTAAAATCATAATGCCCATACCTTGTTCAAAATGTTATCTTTAGAATATCTTCCTTCGTCACATGCATCTGATGATATCCAAATTAGAGGTAAATTTTATAAAAATATCGGTCTCTGTGAATTTGATCAAATAAATAATCAATACAAGGAAGTGTATACTCTTTATTTCTCATAATAGTATAGATTTCTCTATAGTCAACACACAACCTCATGGATGCATCATTATTCTTGCCAAATAAAACATGGGTTCCCCATAACGAAACACTTGGGATAATGAATCCTTTATCACTCAATTCTTCAAGTTTTTTTTAGATCCACTAATTACATTGTGGTTATTCTATAAGTATTTTTTGATAGAGGCCTTGTATATGGAATTAAATCGACAGAAAATTCAGTTTCTCACTCTTGAGAATGTCTAAGTAAATAATCTATAAATATATCGATGAATTGTTGCACAATAGGTACATCCTCAATTTGACTATTTATTTCCTCACCCATAGATATTTTTTCTCTTACTCCCCAAGAATTACATTAATTAGAGCTAATAGGGGTGGATATAGATAAGATTCATATAGAGAGGTTTCTTCGCTAAAGATATGAGACTCTACATCATTCTAAAAAATTGAAACTTCCTTCTTAATGTAATATATTTTCGCATCCTAATTTGAAATATAATATATATAAAGAATTATATCAAAGTCAGTCATAGGTATAATGATAAGGTCATCAACTAAATTTCATTTATGTATCATAAAGGGGACTGATCGACACATCTATGTTGTAATGGTACTTCCCTTTGGAGTTTTGACTGAAAACTCCTTTATTAAATAAAAATGGAAATGTATAATTGTCATGAAAATATAAAAAGATATAAAATAATGTGATGATCAATAATCAAATAAATCATTGGATAAGTTTGAGGAAATGATTAAATTACCTGCCACCACATCATTATGAACTTAGAACTTAGCAGTTGTGACCGCATAAGCTTGGCCTTTCTCCCATGGCCTTCTTTGGGGAATGTTTCCTTGATATCTAGTAAATTCATATGAATAATGTCATATATATTTATAATTAAATAATTTATAATTGGTAAATTATTTCTTTCCCTTGAAATCACAGGATTGGTGGCCTTTTCTTTACACTAGTAGTAGATTCCCATTGTTTTAGACAATTACTAGGGTGTTTCTTTAATCAATTATAAATGGGTTGAAAGTAAACTCTTCCCTTATTATTTATTTATTTATTTCCTTTTACAGAATGTTTAGTATCTCTATTCTTATCTTTCATTACCCGGGTAAGTGAGCCAGAGGAGAAAGACCCCTGACCATTTATTAAAAGAAAGAAAAGGTATAGTAGAGAAAGAAAAAGGATGCGAGCGAACATCTTTCCCACACCCAACCATCTTTTCCAACAGAAAGGAGACAATTACATATCATAATATTCATATCCTTCGACACCTCTATAATCATGTGTCTCCTATGCAGTAGCTGATCCCACTCCTAATTCATTTCATATTGCTTCAAGAGACTAACATACTTCTCTATTAACTTCAATTGTTCCATTGATAAACCCTCTTTCTTGGATTGCCCATCAACTTTTTTAGAAATAGGAATATCCCCTCTCTCCCTCTTTGCTGAAGACCTGGTGGCCATTGGCTTTGGTTGGTAAGAATAATCTTTCCTTGTTTTCCTCCTTTGTGGAACAGTCCTCTATCCACCACTGTCGGATGTCTTGCATCGCCTACCTTGAACAATGTCACTATAAGACGGCCTGCCAAATTTGCTATTTTCTTTGTCACTGTCAAAACAACTTCCCCATTTTCCAGTGATTTCCACATAGGGAGATTTATTGACTCTGTCCTCCCTCACCCTAGAAATCTCTATAGAATTCAGAATCCCTCTCATATTAGATTTCTTATTATGATTAGTAGGGGAAAGAACATGATCATTCACCACGTTTCCACGACCATCATCCATCTCTATCTCATGATCTTTCATACCAAATATCACTTGATTATTGGGATCAATCTGCATAACATCAAATGCTTGATGTCCCTCATCTACCACAAGAACCTCCACATGTTCTATGTAAGAAAACTGATTGCCTGCTCTACTCTGATATTGCACTCCAATGTTTTCACAATCCTCATTACTGAACTGCTTCTTATGCCAAATCCCCAAACTCAAATGAGAGAAATCATCAGCATTATCCATCCCAAAAATCTTCCCAAGAGTAAGGTCACTCACCAATATATCAAACACATACCTCACTATTGGATTTTCAGGCACTTGAAACTTCTACAAACCACATCCACTCACAGACTCCTCTATTGGACCACCCCTCCACCTCTCTTGCATCACCACTAGAGCTAAAGGTTCGGAAACCACTGCAATGCTATTTGGATACCCTCCCACACAGATGCCTACCTTTCTACCATCCATCACTAGATGAACCAGACTTGAGAACTCACGGCCCTAAAAGGCCCTCCAGCGAGCGTCGAATCAACTTCCCATTACGGCAGACAAACTCCAAATGTCCAAAGCGAAAACAGTTCGTGCAGTACTGCATCTAGGATTCAAACATGAATTCTTTCCTCAAAAAAAAAACTCCTTACCATCAGTGATCCAAACACTGCTCACTAGAGGCCTTGTAGAATCAACCTCGCTGAAAATGCGCAGAAAAATTGGGTGACACAGAGCTTTGGTACGATGATCAGCACACAAGAACCGCCGTACCATATTCCCAATTTCACACCAAATGGAAGGGTTCTGAAAAGAAAGGGGTAAACCAGGAAAGCTTACCCATGTCTCCATCGTCAAAGGGTCATACCTCATGTAAAAATCGAAGCTCCATCAGAAAAGATAGAATAGGGAACCAATACATCATCTGGATGACCTAGTACAGGCAATGATCCAGTCTTCTTCCAAACCAAATCGGGCCATGAAGTCCTTTAGGTCGAAAAAAACCAATAACTGCGCATTGAAGCAAATTCCAATCATCATTGACAAATAGATCAAACACCTCCATCGATGGAATATTGAGCTAGAAATGGGAAACCAGGGTGAGACGACACAGATCTGAGGCATTATTGAGCTCCACCAGAAGATGAGTCAAACTGGGTGCCTCACAAAATAGACCTAGGGCCTTTAGAGAAATCTAGATTCTCGAGAATGGAGGAGTAAAAGCGCACAGATAAGGAGAGTACCTAACCTTCTCAGGTGAGGAAGGACATGAAACTCCCCCCTCTAATGTGAAGGGGGAGTAGGCTCCGTCAACATGCAGCTAGGGAATTAATGTAAGAGAGAAGTGGGAGTGTCTCTCTCCTAAAATTTTCCTTCTTATCTTACTTTACTTTGAATTCATATGACTTATAGAATTATTTTTCTATTTTGATTGAACATGAGACTATATTTTATATGTTGAGAAATTTTGGGAGACCAGGGACATTAGAAAGAATGGTTTTAAACCATCAAATAATGAATCAATCATGATCCTTGGATTACATATATACTCCATGACATGCCTCATTAACCTTGTAAATTTGGCTTCGTACATTTCAATATTTTCATTCTCTTTCTATCTTAGACTCAAGAATTTCCACTCCATATCTGCTCATTTTTCCTAAGGAAAATATTTTTCTAGGAAAATTTCCATAAAATCCCTCCATCTAATATTTTCAATTTCTTTCTCATTTTTTTGAATTAGTAACCACCATTGATCCAAAATTCATTATAGACGATAAACTTCCATAACAACCTTCTTAATTTTGTAACTTCCCAATGAGAGAAATATATTCTCCAAGGAACTTATCTAATGATCCTCTACAAATGGGATAATAGTCCCATTGAATGATGAGGGATGTTTTATCATGAAATGATATAACATTTCTACTCCTTGTTTTCATTCAGGAAGATCCATATGGGTAAGGTTATCATTCATAACCCGAGTCACCTATCCTAGTATAGTTATAGGTTTTTAAACACTAGTTTTAGCTCCAATACCAACATCATTATATTAAATTGAAGGGAAATACCTACATGGGATACATGTGTTGATAAAGATTCCATTAATTCCACTGGGTACCATTTCTAAATATTTTCATACATAATATTAGGTTATTCATCATAATATACAATGAAAAACTAGAAAAACACTTAACATAAATTTAAAATCTATTCATAATTATTATCATAATCATAAACATGGGTTATTTGGGGAAATATTTACTTTTAAATCCTTAATAATGGTTTATAAATAAAATGTGACTTATCCTAAGAATATACCCTGGGAATGTCTAACCAGGTTCGTAGTAAAGCATGTTTTCATGTACTATCTTACCCTGAGTCAGGCCTGGGACACCTTGTCAGAGATATTACCCCTAAGTACATATATTCCATAACCACATCCACTTGTAGTATCCAGATATAGACATATTTTTTGGAAGCTCTATATAATATATACCTTACCAAAATTCAAGGATGTTCTCCTATTCATATCTTCAAATCCTCTCTTAGGTTTATGTTACCTATTATATGTTTTCTAAATCTAGTTTCCAAGAATTATACTAAACTTCCTCCGATGAAAACTATGAAGACCCTAACCCCAATTTCCCAAAGTCGATGCGTTACCTTATTACATTGGAATAATAAATAAGGATTCCATATAACAATGAAATGAATAGTTTAGTATATTTGAAAAACAAGATACATATATAAGTTCAACATTACAACTTGAAATAAATTAAAACATAGTAACTATATTGGAAAAACCCATAAAATTATAGATTATCTTTTCCAAGTCATTCATAATATACATCTTTACATCTTGGGAAAAAATAAATATAAGTAATGGGTGATCTCAGATGCTCAATAAGGGTATGTATCACAACAAAATAATAAAAATAAACCATATGAAAAAGTAAATAACTAAAAACACTTGTCATTAATACAAAAGCTTGAGAATAACAAAGAAGGAATTGGAACTGATTAAATAAAACCGTAAAAGTGATCATAGGAGAATGAAACTTAACCATGGATATTATAACAGTCAAATAATCACATGGAATATCAAATAATAATCTCATAATAAGGGAATTCATAGTTAATTACATCATAAACATACCATCAATGCCTCTTTCCAAGACCATAAATAAATGGGTAAAAACCCAAACTAGTTTGTCTCATGAGACACACTAATGTACCATGGGATTATAGCAGACCCCACCCAACACTTACCGAGATAAATGCATTAATCATATAAAGTATGTAAAAAATAATCAACATATATGTTCATATTTAAATTAATATATGAAATGTAAATAACTTTCCCCAATCAATAACATAATCACTAACCATTCAGAGTAATATGATAAATGGTATCAATATAGGGTATCAAAAATAAAACTAATAATAAACCATAAATAAAATAAGTTAGTTTATGTCATAAAATATTAATCCCAATTAAACATAATAATCCACAATGGTGTTTAAATAGATAAAAAATCACTTATAAAATCATCGAGGAATTTTTGAGAGAAATACTCTTTTATTTTGAAAAGAAGAGTTATTTTGGGAAACTATTTGTATAAAACCAAAAAGTAACTAAGATATATTGTTTCATAATAAATTAAGTTATTTTATAAAAATAATTGTAGATTAAAAGAGATTATATAGTTCACTTGGAAATATGTAAGAAATCAGGAAGTTCCCTTTAATCGGGTGTGCCTATCGTGAATAATTAATAAAAATAATTATAAAAAATGTAAATACCAATGATAGAAACAAGGATAATGATTTTTACAAGTAGAAAGAAAATTTACACATAATTTATTAGGATTACATATTAAGAATTAATAATTTCATTGGGTTAAATAGAGAGAAATCATACACCCAAATGAAAAATGGAGGTTCAGTGAGAATCCATTACCTTATGTTTGAATATATTCTACACCAATATTTATTGTTCTTTATAATCCAATTAAATACACAAATTAATTAATTAAAAACCTTATATAAATTTATTTGATTTATTATAATTTTATTAAGTTAATTTATGTCCTTTTTTATGAGTTATAAAATACAATCTTATTTTTTAGGAGAGTTCGTTTCCTCGGTTCTAACAATTGGTATACTTGTATATGAGTATAGTAGTTTAGGAGGAATGGGTATAATTATCCATAATTGAATTTATATGATATAAATAAAATTTCACAAGTATATATGGTTATATATATCATTTTTTATATGGTATAATGATGAATAATTAGATAATACATTTAGTGATAATCGTTTACATTATTATGGCAATTATTGACCATAATGAAGTCATGTTGTTCTATCTTTCAGTATTATGTAAATAATTTAGTTTAAGAACATAATAAATGTTGTAATACATAAATTATAGTATATTGTAACCATAAAAATAGTTTCGTTACCATACTTGAAGGATAAATTGAAGAACAAAAATATGTCGTCCATGAAGGTTGTAAATCAACACCTCACAGATGATGATTTAGTTTTTAAAACAAAAGAGGGAGATAAAAGGGTTTTATGATGTATATTCCATTAAAAAGATATCATTTCAATATATAGATGATAAAAGAGATATCATGATCATCTGGATATATTAGGTTAGGAAATAATAACAAAAGAAATGAACTTGAAAAAAATTAAAAGGAAAAGGATTATGATTTTACCTATTGAATACTTCTCCTTGAGAACCTACTTAAGTAAATTGATTTTGGTATTTTGATTAGGATGAGAGAAATTGGATTTAGGGGAGAGGATTTAGGATTATATTAGTCAGAAAATTTACAAGTATCAAAGACTTAGATGTGTGATGAGAAGTGGTGGTGAAAGGTGATGTTTATAGTGGACGAGAGAGGTCATGTTTGAATATTTGATTAATTTGTTTATTATTTTGGATCAATACTATGAATAGTTTTACCATTATAATAAAATATATTAAAATAATAAAGGTAATTTTTATAATATAGTGATTACATCATTCATGACTCAAGGTATAATGTATTGAACTTATAATGTATTTATACAATAAATTACCGTATTTTACTATTCAAAAAAATTAAAGTATTTTAGAAAAATCAAAAAAATTAAAACTAACCATTTTTAACATGTTGAATTAAAAAAATTGAATCAAATTTATGAAAATGGATTTATATATATGGAAAATTTAATTTTTAATTAAAACTATCATTTACTCAAAGAATAAAGATTTTAAATTTATAACTGATTTTATAATACTTTGAAAAATTGACTAAGGCCTCATAAAATTTTCATAAAATCATAACAAATAAAAATTTTACTTTATGAATACATTTTATGAAAATATATTTTCTTTTAAATCATTTTATTAATTGTAATCCAATAATTATGACTTAAATATATATAATCACTTAATTAATAATTTTTAAAAGATTCATTTACTTACACTATAATATAACTATATCATAATTTCATTTATAAGATGCCTAAATTTTATTTAAAATTTCATTGGTGATATTACTATTTTTTTGTATGGTTAACTATTCATAAGGGTCATATTACTATTCCTAAGGTCAAGTTACTATTTCCTCAATATAGTTTCCTTAGCTTTTAGAAATACCTTTTTTTTCATTCATTATTGATTTATGAAGTTTGTATTGTGTTCTATAAGTGATTTTATGTAATATATAATTTATTAAATAGATATAATAATATAAATCTCATTGATGGAATTCTATGTTGTTACGACTCATGGAATGGAGAAATTTTAAGGAGACATTCTTCGATAAATATTTCCATCATGACCAACAAACAGAGATGAAGAGAAAGTTATTTAGCTTAAGAAAAAAGGAGGAATAAAGTGTCATAGTGTATGAAGATAACTTTATAGGGTTATAAATATACATTATGGATATCATATGAAACATAAAATTTAAGACATACCATTTATTTATAGGGCTCAAGGTAAGTATCTGAATTGGTGTCTCAAAATATTTCTTTATACAATGAAATTGTTTTACGTGATATCAAGATTGAGAAGAAATTCTATAAGTATTATGGATTAATAGGGAAGAAAGAGAATAAGAGAATGATAGATCAAATAAAAGATAAAGAGAATAAGGGAAATAAGGATTTTCCCACATTTGATAACTGTGGAAAGAATCATCCTGGGAAATTATTAAAAGGATTGGGAGTTTTTTATAAGTTAAATGAAAAGGTTCACCAGTCAAATAAATGAAAATTAAAGAAGAAATAACTTTTATTCAATGTTACAACTGAAAGGATATGGGCACTATGATAATGAATTCCCGAGGAACCAAGGTAATGTATCTCAGAATAAACTAAGAGATCAAGGTCAACCATATTTTATTGAGACAATCGAAGTGGAATTATTAATGTTTTTATGTATTTAGAAATATGAAACATATTTTCTAAAAGTATTTAAATGATTATTTTCTCATCATATGAATTATAAAATATAAAATGATTGTTCTTAAATACTTTTTACTTAATGATTTCAGATCGTATGTTGAATGGTCCCAAAAAAATTGTTTCGATAATAAGATAATTTGTTTGGAAAATACATGGCTGATATAAATACAAGCATTAATGTGTTCTTAATATTGAGATAATGATGCTTGGTTAAAGAGATGAGTGTTATAGATAATGTAAATTGGGTAATTGATGATTAACTTTGAACTAAATCTATTGTTTTGGATCATAATACTTGGAATGTTCATATGGCTAACCATGTATGAAATGGATTAAGTTGATCTTTAGATGATGTTTTAGAGATTAATTTATTAGATCACTATATAAATAATCTTATGCTAAGAGATGAAGTATAGATAATTCAATGTGTAATAAAAGGAAATTATTATGTTTATAGAAACATATATTTATTTATATTCTTAGATCTTGAAATATTTTCTCAATTATAAGAAAAATGCCCATGAAACAAAAATGTTTTCCTATTATCATCATTTTTTATGATATCAATTACCTTTTTAATAAAAGTGGTTCAAGGATTTGTCGCTATAAACATTGTTCAGAACATGTTATCTATGACTCTCCATTTGAACTTTATTTTTATATTTTTCTTCTATATCCATGTTTCTATTCCCCACCTATGTTCTCCTACAAGGGAACATAGTTACATGAACATTGTACATCCATTTCTCTATTATTAAGAGGATGTGTTATTAACCCAATTAATGATGTGTATTCTTCAAAAATAGTTTATTTTAAAATGTCAGTCCCCTCATTATCGAGATAAATTTTGAATTGCGAGGATGAAATTTATTTAAGGTAGGGAGAATGCAACACCTCATGGCATTAAAATAATTTTTTATAGAATAAATTTTATTTTTTAACCAAGGATTCACTACTTGAACCACCATGTTATTCTTATGTCAGATGCATCATAATTTTTGGATTTCTATACATTAAAAACTATGGTTATATTGCATTGTATGGAATACTGACTTTCCTTGATGACTTGCATAATACAGAAGCACGATTTTTACCGCATTATAATGTATTATTTAAAAAATTATGGTTTAATATAATAAGATATAAACTATATATTAAATTTAAGATTAATAATATTATTAACTAAATTATAAAAATATATAGCTGAATTCATCGGTTACTTATTATTTACAAATTAATATAGAAACCAAATGAATATAATAGGAATGATTTTTTAAAAGACTATATTATGTGCAAAAAGAGATTTATATTAATAATTTAAATTAATTACTATTCGAAAATTATAAAAATTAAATATAATTATTATATATTCCATCACATATTTTTTACATTCATCCAATATATTTTATCAGGATAAGATAAGACCAAACCCAATTTTACACATAAAAAGCAATATTTTTATAAAGGTAGTTTTACAACCTTTTATCAACACACTTATTTTAAATATTAATTTTGGAACTTTTATAAATTTTATATGTAAAAATAAGAATAATTTTTAGAATGGAAACTTCTAAATATTTTTAGAGTTATTTTTTGATATTTTTTGAGAGGTTTCAATTTTTAAAGAAAAGTGAAAAATATTGAGTTTTAATTCAAAATTTCTTTTTATATAATTTATTTATAAGGATAAATTATATTTTTCATTGGTTTTAAACTTAAATTAGATATGTTATATATAAATTAATCCAATTTATGTAATTTTAATTAATTTCACATTTAAAATGGATATAAAAACATACCAAATGTTTGAAATTTTTTGACATTAAAAACCTACTTTGTTATCCTGTCTTCAGGATTAAATTTAAATTAATTTATACAAATTATTTGAATTTAATATTGGAAAATGGATTAAATATTTTTAATCAGTGTAATTTATAATGTCTAAAAAATGACAACTTGTTTTTTTTTCAAAACATATTAGTGAAACTATTTAAAATTAATTACAACAACTAAGAAAACAATTAGCTTAACAAGGGTCAAAACCTTAAACTTAAGGTCTAGAATGACCAAGAAACATGTCTAAAATATATTTTATGGAAATATATGTTCCCTATCCTCATTGTTATATTACTTTTAACATTATTGTATCCAATTTTAATAGATAAAACATTATTGGAATTTCCTTTTCCAAAATTTACAAGAAGGTCACTTCTTTTCCACTATAAAAAGGTACTCACCCCTCCGACATATTCACGCCACTCAATCCATTTGGATGTAACACCCATAGGTTTTAAAAATAAATTTAAATCCATGAAACTTTATATTAATTAAATAGTTATAACCTATCCATTAAATATAAATTTTCCACTTTTATGTTTTGAATTTCAAAAAATGGTCATATATAGTTGTGATCCGGAAGTTATTTAGAGTCTGATTGAACTAAATTGTTTTTTGGTGAATAGTAACATACCCTTATGAAAAGTAAAATTAATTGTAATATAACCCTAATTAATAGTAAATAATAATATTTTTTTTTCATAAAGTTATAAGATAATGTGATCTTGATTACCTTTTCAAGGTGATAAGAATCAGTTATAGTTTTAAAATTGTATTTTTGGAATAAAATATGATTTTATTTAAAAATTAAATTAATCATATTTAGAAATTTCTTTTAAAAAATGGAGTTTATTTTTTAATTCTACACGCTAAAAAATTGGTAGGGTGAATTGTTGGTTTTTTCTGAAATACATGATTTTTTTTATGAATAGTGAAATTTGATAATTACGAAATATGTTAAATAAATGAATTTTTGAATCATTATTGAGTAATAGATTATGTAAATAGAATTTTTTATAACTCACATGAAATAATTACTATTTTTTGTCACATGAATCAATACTATCCATTGTTTTGAGAAAAATATTAAAGGAATGGTTAAAATAATGGGAAACCCCTCCTCTTTTCCACTATAGATACCACCCTCACCCCTCTTCCTATCAAACCTCTAAAATTTTTATCATTGTATAAATTCCATAAAATACCCTTCAAAATTTAATTCCTTATATCCAAGACCTTCTCGTATTACCCAAACTCCAAAACCAAAGGCCTTAAAGAAAATCTCAAGGAGAAGAGATCAAGATGTAAGAATTCTCTTTCATTTTCTGGTGTTTTCTTTTCAATTCATTTTCTTTTCATAAAATACATTCTTCTACCCCTATCCAAGAGGAATAAAAGATACATAATCTTATATATATTATGTATTTTATCATGTTTATGGAACAAATCAGTCATCATTCTTTCTCCCCTCTTCCTCTTATTCTAAAAATAAAAACACTATTTGTGATGTGCTGATTTAACAAAATCATGGATTATGTGTTTTTGATTTACACTAATTCATTAAATAAATTTTATAAAACCATTTTAATATTTGAAATATATATTAAATTTTATGATATATCCTATTTCATGTTCTGGAGTTAACAAATATACATAATATTGTGTTATATAATGAAACTAGTTCATGATTACCAAATATCCACCAAAATGATCTAAATGAATATCACTAATGATTTATATAATAATAAATCATCATAACATATAAAAAATTATTTATAGAATAATTTAATATTATGGAAACATATTAATACCATTTTATTCCACTTCTGGAGTTTCTCTTCCATTTAACCAAGAAATCCTTTACGAACCATCCTTGAAAATCATATAAATAACACACCCAAAACAATGGAAAGAACAAAATATTATTAATTAATTAGTGGATTGATGTTATAAAATGATCGTATTAGAGTTTTAAATAGGTTTCAAGTAAGAAAAACCCGAGGTAAGGCAATTCTTAACCCAATTTCCATTCTTTGGGTTATCCTTCCACTTCATTGATTATAGGGAACTAAGAATATTTCTTTAATGATTTTAGTTTATATTATGCTTTATTATTTGTATTTACAGTGTATACACATAATCCTTTCATTCTATTAATTCTCACTTCAATTATATGACATTTTTAAGGGACTTTCCTTTTAAAATCCTCTTTTAAAATTTTATTTTACAAAATTCAAAAGAAATATTTTTATAAACTTATTACGGTATTATGAATATTGTTTGGATATTGATAATGATTAATGATAAAGGTGGGGAACTATAAATCCCTCAAATACATTCATTATGTGTAAGTTAGAGGTCGGATGTATGGTTACTCCATGTGTAACTACGATGGTTACAACATAATTTAGCCATGAGGGTTACATTGTAAGGAATCCATGAGGGTTACAAATCATAAAGTAGCCATTATGGTTAAAATATAAGTAATTAATTCCATAATATACCTTTATGGATTTACATATGTTCTCAAATGTTCTATAGAATTCTCATTTTTCATGAAGTAAGCATATATGGGTAGGAAGTATGTCTTTATGAGAATGATTTCATATGTTTTTGAGTATTCAAAGACTAATGGTTTCTTTACATATTTATATATCAATTAATGATATTTTCATGTTATCCCATGTTTTTAAATGTTTTTCACAGGTTATAGGGATGTCTTAGTGAAATAATGAAGTCAAGTTAAATGTTATGAATATTTTTAAAAGAAATCATGTTGTTGTTTTGTGTTAAAAATTTTATATTTGGGGAGAAATGGATATTGTTTTAGTGGTACCACTTTTTATTATTGTGGGTTGATATGTATAAGTTATGTCCAAACTTTATAAAAATATAAACCAAATTGATCTTTGGGAATGTAAAGAAGTGAAATCTAGTTGAAATAGCCAGATAATTTAATTTTTATGGTTGGGTCCTTATAGTTGGAATCAGAGTACAATTTTGATAACATTAAGAGTTATAATAATGTTAATATAATACCATGAATTATTATTAGCTTATGTTTATGCTGAAATGATATAGAATTTAAATATTACCATGTTGATTCATCTAAGATATGTCTATTTAGAATGGGTTTTCACAGAATAAATAGGGAATCTAAATTTAAAATGAGCCGAGAGGCTGATATCTTTCAGAATCCACAACTGGGAATATAGGGAATTGGAACCAAGTAGTTTTTGATAGTAACAGATCAGTTGAAATAGGAAATAAATTGCAGTCGAATCCATTCAAGCGAACAACCAGATCTTACACAACATAACATGATGATAGTGGAATTTTTTATGTGGAAAACCCTATTTATTTTAGTGGATCTTCCGACCCTATAACGGATGAAGGATGGATTAAATACCTTGAAAAGATATTAAATGTTATGGGATGTTCATATAATCAAAAGTAAAATCTTTCAATTTATCATTTTGAAGTTGAAGCTGATCAGTGGTGGTAAATGGTCAAGAATATAAGAGATAGAGAGGATATTTATCCTTAAAGTTAAATGAATTTAAAAGCATTTTCCTTGAAAAATATTTTTGAATGGTTTTTTGACTTATGATGAAGAATAAATTACATGAATTGAAGTAGAAGGAAGAATATTAAGTGGATGTGTATGAAGAGAACTTCTCATGACTTGTGAGTTATGCTCTAAATCTTATTCTGGATCTTGATAAAAAAATCAATCATTTTTTTACTAAGGATTGAATCCAAGATATCGGAGGTCATTGGCTTCCTGTGAGTTAAAAAGTTATAAGAAACTTTAATGATGGGAAGAGAGGGTACAAATGGAGTTTTATTATGACCACATGTACGTTGAATACACACATAAGAATAGGTTTAGATGGAAAGTGGTGGTTACGAATCAATCGAAGAAATCTAATGGTAAGAATGTTCAGTTTCTAGTTTGTGAAAAGTGTGGTAAAAAGCACCCTGAGGAATGCCTTACTAAAACTAGGAGGTGTTGTAGATGTGGTACGTTTGGACATATGGCCTTCGATTGTAATAAAAATTATCCCAAGACTAATTATTATAAGAAAATTATAAACTGTTTTTAAATATGGAAAGATGGGTCATTATGAAAATACCTACACAAAGAGAAATCTGAATGATTCAAAGAATCCAAAATATAAATAGAATGGTATAGTGCGATCCTTTAGGACTACGTTAGAAGATTTTGGCCTATCCAATGAAGTTTTATCACATACCTTTTTTGTTTACTTGATTTTTTCTATAGTTTTTTCGATACAGGGTCTACACATTCCTATATGTTTGATAAATCATCTGGTAAATTGGAAATATCACCTCAAAAATTGGGACCATAACTTATTGTTAAAACACTAGGGGAAATATTACAGTAAAGAAAAATTATATGAATATTTCTATTGCGGTTAGTGGAAAGAATTTACCAACAAACATTATTGTTTTTTCCTTCACTACTGAAATTTGGTCCTATACCGAAGGCCCATATCTTAACAATTTCATAAAACTATTGGGATAGGTATTCTGTACCAATAGTTTTTGAAAACCGTTGGGAAATGGCTGTCTAACCTTGGTATTCCCAATGGTTTCTAAAAACCATTGGGATACAATGTCCATATGAAGCTCTATCCCAACAGTTTTCCTTGAACTGTTGGGATAATATACATTTTTTAATATATTTCTCAATGGGGTTTTTAAAATGTTTGGATACACCTATATATACCAATTTTTTTTAAAACCATTGGGAATGTTATCCGTTATATCCCGGGAAGGCCTGCAGTTCCCCCTCTGCTCGATTGCTGCCCTAAATCCAACCCCCCATTTGCCTCAACTTCTTCCTCAAATAGATCTTCAATCAATAAATTTTTTTCTTATATACTTCAAATCTGTATGTTGTACCTTAGTTTCTTTTGTTCTGCATATGTTTTTTGTTTTTATTTTTCCAAAAGGAGAGGTTCGTGTGGTCATTCTTCACGGATCAAAAAATGCATGCATCATAAATTTAGGAATAACCTCTCAAATACTATTTTTAAATAGTTTCAAAGGCTGTAAAACAAAAAGGTAATAATATTTTTATTTTATGGGGAGGGTGATTTTGAAATATTGATTTCCGAGGGTTTGGTGGGTTGTTCGATGGGGGGGGGGGGGATTTCCAGGTAGGATCACTTTCCATGGACCCTTAAATTTAATAATGAATTAATTAATTTGATTTCAAAATATCCGTATACTTTAATTAGTCGGTATGATTTAGGATAAATTATTCCTTTGATAAATTGACACATGCTTATAGAATAGAGGTCTGATAATAGGATGTGATGTTTAATTGAACAAATGATTTTTTTATAAACAATTTCATGATTTTATAATAAAACACTTGTAATGAGGTGCGTTCACTTATAATCTAAAATATAATTATTATTTATTTATATCATGCTTGGTTTATGAGTTAGAGTTTTTTATATCTTCATGTTAGAGTGAAATAAGTGGATTTCTATTCATGATTTCTCTTTTTATTCTTAAATGATGTTTCACCATGTATATAAGTGTTAAATGAACCAAGTAACCTCATATGTTCTTGGCCCAGTTTTTGAATTGGAATTAACCATGTAGGTGATTTCCCCTTTCCCAATGACATTTCCTAAGTGACCCATAGAGACTTATAAATTCAATTTTTCATGTTCTGATAAATTTAATGGGTTGTTTTGAATAAAATGGATAATGCATGATGGTTTCCTTTTTTAATGAATAAAATGGTTTTAAATAAAATTACCCTAAGAGGGATGCATGGGGTGGGGGGTTGTCCCGGTGGGGGTTGGGGTGGGTGGGGCTATCCAGGTGGGGGGGGGGAGGGGTTGTCCAGGGGGTAAGGAGTATGTGTGTGGTGGGGGGGGGGGGGGGCTGCATGGGTGTGGGGGAGGGGGGTGTGGGATATCCATGAAGGGGTGTAGGCTGTAAAGGGGGGTCGAGGTGGGCTGCCTAGGTGGGGGAGGGGGATATGGGCTATCTAGGGAGGGGGTGGACTGTCCAGGTGGGGGTGGGGGGTGGGGTGGACTATCTAGGTGGGTGGAGGGGTGTCTAGGTGGGGTGGGGGGAATGTCCAAGTGGGGGGTGGGCTATATGGGGGGTATGGGGCTACAGGGGTGTGGGGGAGGGGGTGTGGGATGTCAAGGGAGGGGGGTGGGCTATTAGGGGGTGGGGGTGGGCTGTCCGGGTGGGGGAGGGAGTGTGGGATGTCCAATGGGGCGGGATGTCCACATGGGTGGGGGTGGGATGTACAGGTGGGGGAGGGGGTGTGAGTTGTCTAGGGAGGATGGGGTGGGGGTGGGCTATCCAGGTGGGATGGGGGGCTATCCAGGTGGGTGGGGGGGGGGGGTGTCTAGGGGGGTTGCAGGGTGGAGGGGTAGGGGGTAGGGGGTGTGGGCTGTCCAGGGAGGGGGAGGGTTGTCCACTCCGATACTCTACAAAAAAATTGGAATCACATATCACCAATGTATAATTGTTTTCAAACATTAAGACTTGTCTTGAAATTCCATAACAATACTCACTCTTACCCTTCCAAGAATAAGTGATCACTAAAAAGAAATCTCACTCAGGTTCTTATCCACTATCCATATCAATATCATTGAAATTTAACATTCGTACAACTCCACATAACCAAATTATATAACAGGTCTCATACTACCTTGGGAAGTGTCGCATCAAAACTTTGCACATATGCCTAGGAAACATACATAGTATCATATTTGAAACACACCAGATTTTAGTAAACATAGAAAATACTATTTTTACACCTTGTATCAAAACCTAAAATTAGCTCTCACCTAGCCTCTCAAGGATTCAATAAGCCACATACTTTGCTCAAAACTTAGAGGTGTGTTTATAATTTGGTGTGTTTTATTAGAATTCTTGTATGATATTTAGAGTGGAAGATAATACGATCTAAGTATGATATTTATAGGTGTGTTTACAATTAGGTGTGTTGTGATTTATATGTATGATATTCATGGTTTACACCACTAGTCTTCTAGGTCATCTCTAAAAGTTCACTACATCAACTAGAAACCCCTTCCTTTATGGATATCTAAAATGGGGATATATTATCCCATTTTTAAAATAAATTTCAATCTCATCATTTGAAATATCCATGTACCTGGAATCATGATTCTTTTTCTGGTCTATGATTTCTATATATGGTTCCCTAAGTGGAGTTTCTAGTGGTGGTCGAGATGATGGTGAGGAGGAGGTCAATGCAGAGGAGGAGGGAGAGGAGGAGGCTGAGGAGAAGGAGGAGGGTGAGGAGGATGTCAAGGTAGGGGAGCAGGGCATGGAGGAGGCTGAGGCAGAGTATGAGGGCAAGGATGAGGGCATTGAGGAGGGTAGGGATGATGATGGGTAAGACAATGAGGATTAGGATGAGGCTGATGATGATTATGATGATAATTATGGTGATGAGGGCCATATTGATCCCTTACATTTTTGACTGATATTACTAACATTGGATGTTTGATGATTTTTTCCCTGAATATATGTGTGATTAGGTAGGTCACATTATCTTTATTTCTTTATGCATAAATAATAAAACTTGACTTGATGATTTTCTGTGATTGAATATATGTGTGACTGATTCACCACACCCTTGGACACCCCCACCCCTCTGAACACCCTCACCCTCTAGAAACCCCCACCCCTATGGACAATCCCCACCCCCATGGACATCCCCACCCCCTTGGACAACCCCTACACCCCCTAGACACCCACCCCCTTGGACATCCCCCCAACCACCTTGGAAACCCCCACCCCCTTGGATAACCCCCACCACAACTTTACACCACCCCACCCCCTGGACACCCCCACCCCTTGGACACCCGCACCCCCATGGACAACCCCAACCCCCTAGACTGCCCCCACCCCTAGACACCCCACCCCTG